>CM052707.1:43205850-43264953 GCA_028551405.1 Uromys caudimaculatus
AAAAAAAAAAAAAAGAAATGTCAGCTGTGTACCAGGCGCCGAGGAATGTCCTGGGAAATGGGCCAGCCACGTATAATAGTTCCCAGCCTCACGGAAAGTGGGCCTTCTCCCTCTGAAGGCCTCCATTCTGCCTGACAGTGCCTGCTCCCTACCAGGGCTGGGCCCTCCCTTAGCTCCTAGAGAACATATCACAGGTGCCTTGCGTGTGACTTCACTGAGCATAAAGTTGCGTTTCAGCACTGTACCAGGGCATCTGCACATATCCTGTGGTGCTTATAGGCATGCTTTTCTGTAGGACTAGCAAAGGTGGAGCGTACCATGCAGAAAATCTCAGGAAGTCCTGCAAGCATCCTGAGCCGGATATCTGTCACTGCTTACCAGTTGCGAAGTTGTAAATCTAATTTTGGCTGAGCTGTTGTTATTTGATGGTTATAGAGAGACAGATGCTCTCTGAAGCAAGGACAAGTGACCCTGATCGTTTTTATCTGTGCACCGCTATCTCTTCTGTAAGACAGGAGTCACCGTTGCCCAAGCATCAGGACTAAAAGTGTTCCTGCTTCATTGCCCAGGGGCTGCGCATCTGAGACTCAGGGAGGGATACCCAGGTCTTCGCCATTTGTTGTTCTTGTTATCAGTGCATTGTTTTGATAATCATTTGATCACCTCTTGGGATCCTTCTTTTCACTCCTTCTGCCTTGTGCATTTCAAACCCCTCTGTGTGGGATAAAGCACAGCAATCTGCTTCCTCCAAACTTTGCATGTGTTCCTATTATGTGTAGAATGCATCTGTCACATGTGGGTATATGTATATAAAATACTCATGTGCGTGCGCATGCATGCACACACATACACACACACACACACACACACACACACACACACACACACACACTTAGAATTTGCTGTGATTGGAATGTTTTTATCCTTTATTCAAGATGATGGGTTGAAATCCCAACTCACATGGGTGTCAAATGAGGGTCTTTAGGGTGCATGTCATTGAGCCTTAGGGTGAAGTCTTCCTAGACTCCCTTCCCACAGGCTCATGGAGCATACTGGAATAGGAAATGTGACTATTGTAAGAGGCAGAAGTCAGGGAGGACTGGGACAAAAAGATGTCTTCTGGACATGACGGGGCCGTTGCATCAGGACCTCATAGTAGCTATGGTTGCCTGGACAAGATTTGCCCAAGCTAGCCAGTCAACATTTCCGCATGGAAGGGAAGAGACACACAAAATCCCCACCCCTAGCTGAGGAGTTCCTGGCAGTTGAGCTGGGTTGGAGGGAGTCAGTTTCCCTTAGGAGTTTGGGTCCCGGTAGTTTGTCCATTCTTACAGGCAATACCCATCTGACTCAGTGGGCCATGAAACAAGGATGCGATGTTGGGGGTAGGCCTGGGGAAATTTCAGAACAGTGGGAAGCAGGGAGTGGTGGGGAACTGGGATCAAACATAAACATGAAATTCTTGAACAAAACCTAAGTGGTTTTTTTTTAAGAACTACCAGAGAGCTCCTCACCTCTCTTACCATATGAGGAGAGGAGGTCCCTTCCACACCTTTAGAGTAGACCTTCCATAGACACCAAATCTACTGCACTTTGACCTTGGACTTCTAGTCTCCGGAACAGTACACATCAACCTTCATGTGCATAACGCTTTGTTATGGCAGTTTGAATGCATTAAGATAGGGCTTTTATGAGTCCCTCCCACACACACCTGCATGATATAAAATGGAGGGTCTGTCTATGCATAGAAATTTGAATTTTGCTCTTCTCGTTAGCAGGAGAAGAGTATTCCTTGCTGTGGTTATATCCTGATTTCACAGCCGTCTCCCAGATGGAGTCTGTTGGGCTTTCACTCAGGGTCTGAGGTTTCTCCCTCCGCGCTGGCCCTGAAGAGTGATGCAGTCAGCACCCTTGCCCAGTCTAGACTGATGCTTTGATTCCAATGGGGCGAGTTCCCAGGTGTGGGATTGCTAAGCCAGACTTTAAACTTTTAAAATGGCTTTTTATCATTCTAATGGATTGCAGTGAGAAGAGCCAAAAATCATGACAGGAACACTGGGAGTGAAGTTTTTAGATGGAAAAGCAGATGGTAATTAAGAGGACACACATTAAAGAGGGTAATTTGAGCAGCGTTTCACAGTATTAATTGGTTTTAGTGTCTCCAAGACTTTCAATTCCATTTTTTGAGGATGAGGAAGCAGGTGGTAATTCCTAGGCTCTGCTCGCTGATTTCACACACACAGAGCAGAGAGGGAACTCCTTAATCTTGCTGGTGCTTGGGCAGAACAAAAAAGTATCATCCCAAGAAGGCCAAATACAAATGGACATTGGCAAGTAGGATTGTCCAGTGAGTGTGAGGTGGGCAGGAGGGCTGTGGGTGGTAGTGGTGTTCGCTGTGTGGGACAGAATGCCAAGATAGCACTGTGAATCTCCACATTTGCAGCTCATGAATTATAGTGAAAGGGTTTCCCCTCATCAGGCCCAGTCTTCCCATAGAGACTTCCTTTCTATCCAAACTCCCTCAAGTTCAGCTTCCTGAGTCCAGGGAGGGGGTCCTTGATGGTATGAGATAGAAGATTGATGAGTTTGCTCTTTACCGTGACTCACACAGAAAAGGAACAGAGAGAGCCCAGAACAGTATTGTTTGGACAGCAGTGGTCAGGACAAATAGGCACTTCATGGAAGATGGGTTGGCAGGACCAAGGAGATTGCTGATTCTAGAAGCACGCATCGGTCTTAGCTGAAAAGCAGACACATTCAGTGTGAGTACATAGTGAAGAATTGATAACCTTGCCCTCAGACCTTGGGTGGCTCACTCACATGACTTGATTATTGATGCCAGGGAATCTTAGAGAAGCCTTAATGGTCATCTCGTAGATCGTCTGCTTGTCATCGATTTAAAAAGGACCTCATTCTTGGTAGCTTCAGCCTACTTGGGGATAAGTCTACTGTGGGCCTGTGAGAGCAGGGTTGTGGGGGCAGGGTTGGATGGTGGGTGTGGAGAGCATTCACCTAGGTCTTCCAAGATGTTAACATACTTTTGGTTCTCGACGGGGAAGATGACAGTTGTATCAGTAATTCAGGAAGTCCAGGGTCAGAGAGAAGAAAAGATTTGACTGAAGCTGGCTGCACTCCCAAATTGGGTGTGCCTGAAGCTGGGTTCTCTTCACACACCTATGCATGGCCATGGAGGGAAGAGATAGAAGGAAGCAGAAGACAGGCGTTGCAAACTCATGATGTAGATTTGAGACTCATCCATCTTTGCTGTATGGTCTTTACTAAGGCAGGAAGTACAATCATGAAACCTGGAAGGGGTGGAAAAGTGAAGTTCAGATTAAAAACGCAAACAGCAACATCACCCTTTGACACCAACAAAGGCCGCACTCTAGACTGTTTCTCAGGTACGGCAGGAGCCTTGGTGTGCGGGCCTCCTGTGCTTTTCCTTGTTGGGTGGAGACAACTCACCTGACTCTCGGGCTGTTCTTGCCATCTCTCTAGTCCATGTCACTCTCCTCTGCCTCCTCAGTCACTATTAAACGACCTCTAGATCTCTCTTTGCTGCCCTATATTACCATTAGGAGACATCCACACTGAGACATTGCTCAGTTCCTGGTTTTGATTAATATTTTATCAGCCACAAGAGGAAATGGTATTCTGCAGCAACACTAATTGAGCAGATGAGATGCTCTCACCAGCTTAGGTTAAAACGTACAGGGCGGGCTGCAACTTCAGAGACTACATGTGCCTTGGGATATAGAATCCAGCATCAGCATCATGGGTTATGGTAGGGTGAAAGTCCATCACAGTCCCAACAGAAAGTAAGCAACCTTCTTTCTTGAATAGAATCTTATAACATAGTAGTGGTGGTGGTGGTGGTGGTGGTGGTGGTGGTGGTGGTGGTGGTGGTGGTGGTGGTGGTGGTGGTGGAGATTACGATGGTGATAAATCATGATAAAGCCATATATAAGAAGCAAGGAACCTAAATATGAATTTTGTAGTGTATGATGTGTGCCACTACATATAAATTTGAGGTTACTCAGTGAGCAACTATGGCCTGGGTCCCTGCAACACCCAATTGCTTAGAAGTCAGCTCACCCCCGTCTTTATCGAAATGGTTCTACAACAGAGGAAGCAGAGTAGCTATCAGTACCAGTACCTTGCCATCTGGTAATTCCCGAATCGTAGACATTTGAAGGGCTGAAGGTCACGGGCTTAGAAGCAACACTAGTCTGACTCTTTGTGAATTTCAAATACATGCATTCTGTATCTGGGTGGTGGGATTTTAATTCTCGATAGACAGTCTGATGGGTGAGGGTTAGGGAGTGGGTGTGGGGGGTGTGGGGAGTGTTATTCCATCACTTTCGTTCTCTTGAAAAGACTTTATTTCCTACCATGTAGTGCAGACTGGGTAGAAATGGCTATAGCACTTCGTGGATCAACTGTGTTAGAAAGATGAGCTGTTCCCCCTCACTTCTGATGTCCACTGGAGGCTTCTGATTTATGAGAAGGTGAGCCTAGGGCAGGGGAACCAGCTGCTCACAGACTCCTTGAAGGAGGCCCAGGCTCTCCAGGGAGGAGGCGAATGCAGGGGTGGGAGGCTCAGGGTACAACCAGCAGCAGCAGTTTGGGGGGGGGGGGCACAAAATTCCAGGTAAGAACATAGCAGGTTTTAAGAAGTAGCAGAGGTACTTTCTTCCACCTTCCCTGGATACTGCGTTGGTGTGTGCGGCTCAGTTTAAGCTCTTCACTCCGGGCTGTGTTCTTAGGTGTCTGGGGGAAGCCATCTTTACATCCTGGCAATTCCAATTTGTATGGCTATCAAATCCACAGCAAATAATGCAGAAATGTGTCAGCCTGCAAAAAAAAAAAAAAAACCTTCCTAATTCCCTCATGTGCTCGGGCCAATTCACTCTCCTCCCTTGTTCCTGATACAGTTACCATTGTTATTGTGGGGCTGCTGGTATTGTTGGTAGACTGACATTGGAGTCGGAATGGGGATTTCTGTCTTTTGGTGGTTAGATGTGGTTTTTTTTCCCCACAAGGCACTTCATTTTTAACCTTCTTCCGTTAAAATCCAGCTTAATTAGTAAGATTTAATGAACCAGAAAGTTTGTATTTGTCTTTTAACTGATGAATTATTAGCAGCATGTAACGGATAATATTTAAAATGTAATAAAAGAAGTTTAAAATACCAGCTATTCAGTCTCTCGTGACAATACAGAGCCAACTGGAAAAGATTTTCCTGTGAGAAATAGCCCTTACTTTTTGGTCTGTATTGATTCCTGAAATAGACTGTGGTCACTCGGTTTTGTAGGAGAGAGGAGCTGGGAAGTTTCCAACTATATGTTCTCTCATTGTTCTGTTTCTCAGGGACAATGGTGTCTTGGAGTAAATAATTATGTAGCTGCCCTGACCCCTCCCCCCCAGGGCTAAATCATCTCATTCCTCCTCCCTGTTCCTCTCCATCCCCATCGGTCCTCTGTGGTGTTGACATAGAATCATGGTGGCCTAGCCAGAGCCTTGTTTAGGAGCTTTAGGAAGGTGTGTGCTATTTTTAAGAAGGCACCGAGTATAATTTTTTCCCTCCGAAATGGAGATATAAAACATAGAGGCATGGTTTACCATTTGATTGGGACACCTTAGTTTATGGCTGTGAAGCACACAACCTATCTGCCTGCGACATCCAGTAAGCAGCTCCAGCTACTGTAATTTTGATGGAAGAGCCTTTGTCAAGAGTCTTTCAGTGCAGACATAGCACACAGCTCTGGTTGTGAACATGGCCTTGAGTGTCCACACTGGAGTAGAGGATACTCCGACCATAACTGCACTGCAGTGGGGGGTGGGGGGTGGGGGGGGAGAGATAGTGCATCGTGAGGGCTGGTGGAGGACCACTCCTGAAACTGCCTGCCTCCCTCACCCAGCCTTGAAGAATGGTTCTTTATGACCGTCTACATCAAGGAATCTGGTGACTTGTAGGGGAGTTGGGAGAGTCAGAAGGACAGGTGATCTTCTAAGCCCCACCGTCGTCAGCTCCGCTGTTCTGCCCTACTCCAGTGAGCAGGCTCAGACTTACACAAACAATCGTGAAGTCCGGCATGGCACCAGTTCCTGAAGTGCATATGTGGTCTCACGCCACCCTGGAGCAGCCCTGGTGACCAGAAGAGCTCGCTGCCATCATGTGGTCATTGGGAACATCCCCTACCGATGCCTCCTGAGAACCCCAGCTGCATGATTGGCAGGAAAGCTGTTGGTACGCACTGTAACACACATGATCTCTTCTTCCTGCAGAGAGACTTTAAGGCAAGTCTGCACCCGAACCTCTCTCCTCCTGGACTGCTTGGTATGAAACAGCTTAAACACACCACAGAACACACTGTGGGCAGATGCTTTAGAAAATCCCTACCCTTTGTAGGAATGAGAGACTCCGTGCAACTAGGAGATAATTTTGAATCAGCTCATTCTTCTTTAAAGTTGATACCAGATGCATCTTTTCCATTTGATTGATGTTCCTTAATCCGTTTTAACTATCTCCAATTAGATATGTTTCAGCCTTGTAGAGTCTCTTAAGACAACCTTTTAAAGCAATATGTGTGATGACATTTGGTCTTTATGATAGCTTGGTGTAAAGACTTGTTTGTCTAGTGGTTCTCAGTTGGTTGATTTGGCTTTCGGTTAATATTTGGCAATGTGTCTGGAGCAAGACAGGACTAAGGGCCAGAAGCTCCAGCTAGCACCCATTGGATGGAGATCAAGGCTGTTTGATACTACCGTGTACAGGACAGCCCTGTACCCCCTAAACATCAACATTGTCTAGGTTACGGAGCTCTGCACATCCAGTGTGGGAAGGTTCAAGGTGTTTGTGTCCTGGGACAAGTTGACAGGGCTTGTAATGCAGCTCTGGTTCTCCTTCAACCTTGTTTACTGTGGGTAATTAGGAGAAATTAAACAGAAGATTGCTGTCACCGTGCCTATCTCCAAAGCATCCAAGGTGCTAATTAGAGTGTTTTGTTGCCAGTAAAAACAAGAGTCAGAGTCCATGATTGATTCATGATTATTTTAAAATTAATGCCGCTATTATCATACAAAGCCTCGGTAAGTGGAGGTAGGAGACCTTCTGCCGTGGGATGTTAAGTCAACATTGCAGTAAACATACAGTAAACCCATTTGTCTCAGGCTTAATACTTTGTTGTTTCTTTTAAGCACTTCTTAGATGCCCGTGGGCTTTTTAACATTCTTTGAAAGTTGTAATTTATTATTATTTTTTTTTTAATTTGGCTTGTAAGAATGAACTTTAGTGACGGCTCTGAGGAGAATGAAAAGAAAGAGCAGTTTGTTTATCAGCAGCTGGAACTTGGACTCTGAAAGTCAGGCCAGTGGGGGAACTTGGAGTTCCTAGACTCCGGGTTTTCTCATACCCTGGAGGAGAACTCAGCCACTCAGCAACAGTGATGCCCTGTGACCCGATCAGACATAACCTGGTAGAGATTAGCTGTCCCACCAAAGCATTTGGCTATGGTCCTTGAGTCCCCTTTGTTTTATTTTATATTTTGCTTGTTTAGGTTTCGTATCTATGCACTCAGTTGAGGCAACCTCTCATGGCTTAGATAAAACACTTGATAGGATTAGTCCAGGGAAGGGGAACTTTATTTTGGTTGATTGTTTCGGCCCGTTATAGTGTGTGTGGGGGGGTGCAGAGTCCATGACCATGAGATTATGTAGTGAATGTGCTTCATGGCAGGGAGCTCTGAATGCAAAGAGTTTTGGGCATGAACCCCAAGACTCAGCTTTAAGGGGAACCTTGGCTGAAACAGAGGGATAATGGATGGTCCACTTGTGGGCAGATTGTCCCAACTCTGAACTTTTTTCTTTTTTTCTTTTTTTTTGGTTTTTCGAGACAGGGTTTCTCTGTGTAGCTCTGGCTGTCCTGGAACTCACTCTGTAGATCAGGGTGGCCTCGAACTCAGAAATCCACCTGCCTCTGCCTCCCAAGTGCTGGGATTAAAGGCGTGCACCACCACTGCCTGGCCCAACTCTGAACTTTTAAATCATGATTTTCCTGAAAATCATATATTTTGGACTAGTACCCTGCTTAACATTTTTTCCTTTCTTTCTTCTTTGCCTTTCGTATGGGGAATAGGGCCGGAGCCATGTGTGTGTTCGGGAGTGCTCCACCACAGAGCTGTGTCCACTGAGCCCTCTCAGAGTTTTGAGACAGCATCTGAATTACTGTACTGCTCTTGATCCCACTCCGTAGCCCAGTCAGGCCTTGAATTTGTGATCCTCCTGCCTCAGCCTCCCGAGTTGTTGAGGTTACGGGTTTGCACCCCAAGGCGCTTTGTACCGTAAAACCTGCAGACCTCCAGGTTCTGTGTGTCTCTCCTTGTTGCTTCTCCTGCTCTGATCTCTTTCCTGCACCTACCTTCTGTACCAGGCATGGAGGCTAGGGACAGATACCAGATCTTGTTGGTGAGAGATTGTCACATGGTGGTTCTGCCTCTTGCAGCAGAAATGAGTGATTCATGGTAGGGACCACACTAGGTTAGGACTCTGCAACCCAGGAGACAATTCTATGGGAATCAGCCTGCTTTGGCTTCCCTGTCTGTGCACCTCAGCTCCAGCTACTGGCTCTAATAGTGCTGGGGATGGTGGTAAGGTTTGGTTTCTGGAAGGAGTCAGAAGAATTCAATGCTACCCCTGCAGTCCTCTGAACAGTCCTCCCAACCAGACCACTGCCCTGAAATGGGAAGAAAAGCCCTCCACCCAGTAAGATTTTGATTGTGTCCGATGCCTCTGACCTGTGAAATTACTGTTTAAAGGATGCCTTCCTAGGCTCATATTTTGATACCTTGAATTTGGGAGATCAGAAAGCCAGTGGTCTCTGTCCCAAGGTGCACTCAGAAATTCCAAAATCTCTGTTTTCACTGGAGTCAGGAAAAGGGCTGGAGACAATCTGACGCTAGTGCTTTAGGGTTGTCGCAGAGCATAGAACTCTCTGGAGCCCGGTTTTCCTGGGTATAAAGTAGAGATGATTCTCCAGAGTAATCTGCTGTGGGCCAGCGTTTTCAGACACTATAAGACTGTGACCTGCCTCGAGGCCACTGTAGGAACTGGCTACCAGGCAGCCTTTGACTGCAGTGTTGTCTACCAGTCCACACGTATCCTGCTTCAAGCCTGCTCTGACCTAGAGCTGGGATATGGACTAGTCACTTGACAGTTTTTGCCATAGCTTGCTCCTGCCCCTTTATGTGCCCTTGCAGATAGGGCTGTGCTCATGGCTACTGGAGTCTTCCATGAGTCTCAGTATGGAACTACCACCACCTCAGGTGCAGGAAGTAAGCATGGAGATGCTTCCATCCAGCTGGCTGAGCTGGGGTCTCAGGGACTGATAGTCACAGTAGGAAGGAAAAGAAACCACTGGGCTCCTGCTTGCTCGTGTGGATTACCTTTCTCCTCCATGTGTCAGTTCATAGATCTCAGAGGGACATCGCTAAAGTCGTTCATTATTAGTGTACGCTGGCCTGGAGGCTAAGTCTTTGGTATGCTAATTTCAACTGCCCTCCCTCCCGATTTCTCTCCCCCACTTCCCTTCCTTCTTCAGTTACATCTGTCTGTTCTCTGTCCATTCATCTGTTGTCTGACGTAATCCTCAGAACCAACCAATGACATCTGATGTCTATTTCTTGGTGGGCAGGTAAAGGCTAAGGAGGATGTGTAATACATCCTCAGAAATGTCTCCTAAGTGTGTGGGGGGGAGGGAGCTCATTTTCTTTTTAAGAATATGATATGTTATTAATACTTCGATAATTCCGTACACCCATAACAATATCTTTTGATCATATTTGCCCCCACTTCCCCCAGCTCCACCCCAACCCTTTTAGATTTATGTCTATTTTTTTTTAATAACCCACTGAGTCCAGATTTTGTTGCCTGTGCACTCTCCTGTGTGAGGCCATCCACTGGATTGTGGTAAAACTTATATATACCTCTAAAGAAAACTGACTCTGTCCCCAAGCAGCCACCAACTGTGAATAGTCCTCAGCTAGGGGTGGGACTCATGATCCCTTCCCCATCCTTGCTGGAGTAGCCACTGGCTTTGCCTCGCGCAGGCAGCCACAGCCTTCGTGAGTTCATGGGAGCAGCAGGTCCTGTCCTGTCCCGAAGACACTATTTTTGAGGAGTTTGTTTTCTCACCAATTCTTACTGTGATACCTGCCGTCAGAAGATTGACCCTGTACTCATTTTACCCTTTCCACCATTATTTGGGCTTCACTGTCTTCTCTCACTCCTGCAGGCCACTGTGGCCTCACTGCCAAGCCCACCCCCACCATTTGCAACTGGAAGTCAGGCCACCTTTGAAGTCTCACCTGCTGGCTGAGGCAGGGGCTTGAAGTATGCCATCTGGACAATTCTTATCAGGCATTGGAGTCAGATTCTTGGTCCCCACTCCCACAGTTGCTGGTAGGGTGGACCAGAGGGTCCCTGTTGGATGGCGGGGAAACTGGCAGATGCAGCTGATGCTGTCTGGATTTGGCAGGCAGGTGATCCCAGAGGGTCAGAGCCTGTGTTGGAGACACACCATTGGCCTTAGCCTTGCAAGGAAGGTCAGTGCAAGCCAGTTGGGACTGCTTTTCCTATTACAGGAGCTTTGGCCTATCTCTCCATAGGCTTGCTGATAATCAGTAAATGAAATTCACCTTTCCCCCCGTTTCCGAGGACTGAAAGATGAGGGGTGAGTTCCAGGGCAAATCACAGTCACTGTCTCTCTCCAACCTTGGAGTCGCGGGCTGAGAGAATGGGGAGGGGTGGGATTATTTTGTTTGGGAGAGCACATTCAAGTTGGGCAGTTACCCGAAAGAAAATTAAGTTCCTGATTACAAGTCCCTCCTCTGGCCTTCTGAGGGAGATAGATTATAATCTTTAATTAAGCTATCACTCACACCAAAAAAGGGAGGGGGTCAGAATGGAGGGGTGTTGGCATCCATTTATTTGGGGTGGCCAGTGTTGCTTTGAGAAGCCCAGGTAGGACTGTATGTATAGGCTCTGCTATGAACGTTCTATACCTGACATTTGTTTGGGATTTTAATTTGTTGCTGAGACCTAACTGGCTGGGTAATATACACGTCGGGGCCGGGTGGCTGCGCCTTGGCCATGCGTTTCCCACTGTAATGAAGAGGGAACAGCTGTAAGGATGACCTTCCTCTGCCTTTGTCTGTGGCTGCCCTCCTCTTTCACAGAACACCTTTGAAACGCTCGCGTTCTGAACTCTTGAACCTCTCACTCTGCTCGCCACACTCACGGCGGGGCTCGCAGTTTATCACGATAACCCTCCAAAGACTTTGCCTTCCCACGTCCGACATGGAGATAGAATTTTTCATAACCCTTTACTAGTCATAAATTTGATTGTTAAAGGACCCGGGTTGATCTTATTTCTAATACCCACATCCCCTGATTTAGGGGCATTTTCTTTCTGCTACCTCCATCTCCCCCCCCCCCAAAATGCTTGACAGGGAAACACATAAAATATGTCACCTGATATTGGAGGATTGTTTATTTCTGTTCATTTTGGACCTGAATAGTACCTAAGAGGTGCATTTGAAAACTTATCTTGTTTATACATTTATTCTATTCCACTTCTCCCATTACCTGAAATAGTCACTTTGAACAGCCAGCAAAGCCATGCCCTTGCCTGGCTGTGAGCCACACAGGTAAAGGAGCCTTGGTAACGATGCATTTTAGTGACCACAGGAATGGCATGTAGCAAGAGTTATAATTTTGCATTGTATAATATGTCATTTCTTTGCCCCTCAGATCCCACACCTGCCTTTCTCAATGGCGCTTTATGGATACACCGAGTTGCCTCATTCCTTTTTCTGCTAGGCTTCTCCTTGCATGGCACCCTCTTAAGTGAACTGCGGTGTTTAAGTTATAATCTCGATGCACAGATGAAAATCCCAATAGCCACAGTGAGCCAACCCAGTTGTACTCGTGAGGGGCTTTTGTAAGGACTCACTGAAGTCATTCACCCCGATACCCACATGCCCCTCCCTATAGGCATCCTTCAGGAAGCTCTTGCAGAGGTTCTAGAAAGAAACCTGAGTAACTGAGGGCGAGAGGTTGGAACGGAACTTTTCAAAGTCTCTCTCTCGTCCACGAAACAGCTGCTCTGCCTCCATACCAAGCAGACACGGAGCCCTGTAAAGAGTCTAGTTAGTTCTTGTGGACAAACGTAGGGCTTCCGACCCAAAGACGTAATATTTTTGGGTGCGTATCCGGGGTTTCCGAACCCCGCCTCCATGGGTGGTCAGATGATCTTAAGCAGCCGTCTATGCTGCTCTTGCACCAGCTCTCTAGGAAAGAAAACACTTGCACACACCTCACCAAAGAATGTGTTTTGTCTAAACATACAGACAGCTGATCGTGACTAATGCAAGGGTCCACAAATAAGCCAAACCAACCAGTGAACCAGACCCCAGAGAGGTCGTGTCCCAGCTGGACCACATTCTCCATTAAGCAGTTTATTCCCTCCTTGTAGACAGGATCAGATCCGATATAAATTTATAACACCGTTCTTTCATTCAAATACAAGTATTTCCCATTTCCTTTACTAACTCACACACGCGCATGCGCACACACAGAGGCACATGTACACAGACTCTAAGCTACATATCACGTAGAGCATAGAACTACATCCTGACTTCCTGTTTCCGCTGCAGTTTCTGTCCTCCGGTCTGTATTTGCCATTTGTCTGTGTGAATGGGCGAGTGGGAGCCAATATATTTAGACATTATTAGTAAGAGCAAAACAGGAGCCGCAGAACTAAATAGTCCTGCTACATGGAGGACAGTGAAAACGGAATCAGGAACCCAGGTGTTCTGCACCGTCCTTTCCACATCTAAATATATGCTTGATGCTGAGCCTCAGGTAGAAGCTTACAGTCACGCTGCCTGGCCCTGACTTCCCCTCATATCACCACGTGTAATATGGAGACCCGTTTTCTGATTGCAGATTCATCTGTCCCTATGCGCGAGCGTGTCTTGGTTTCATAAAAAGCAGCAATTTGGGGTCAAAGGAGAAGGGATTAGCTTTCTTCTTGACACGTAAATGAGATGTCATTTTGCCAAATGTTCATTAGAGCTGATGTTTGCTCTGGGTGTCGGACCAGGGAATGTGAATGCGGCTGTGACTGTGTCTGCATATGGTGGCAGCACTCTGACTGCTGCTGTACAGTAGTCCCTTCCTGTCACTGAGTTTCCTGTGCTTCTTCTAAGCATATCCTGGTTTTACCTAGTGGAGGTTTTTTAAATAAGAAGTGTGTCACTCACTATTAACCATAACTATCTATTGAATTGAAGGAGCGTAGATAAAATTAAAAATTTCAAAACATTTATTTTATTCTCCAGTACGTGTAAATCTGTATGTGGGTATGTACGTGTAAGTGCACGTACCCATGGAAACCAGACGTAAATACATGCCCTGAAGCTGTAGTTACAGCCTGTGGATGCTAGATACTAAATCAGTGATCCATTCCGCCAGCCCCTTAATTTAAACTGAAGACTCTTCAGGGAAGGGCTAGTGAGATGGCTCGGTGGAAAAACGTGCTTGCTGACTAACCAAATGGCCTGAGTTCAGTCCCTGGGACCCACATGAGTGAAGAACCAGCTCCCACAGGTTGTCCTCGGACCTCCCTGAATACGGTGTGGTTCATCGGTACACAATCACACACTCCAAATTAAAATATTCAGAGAAGTAACATGTATTAATAATTTACGTTTTGAATGTAAAAAGTAGTTTATGAAAATGCATGTACTATATTAAAATCATTATTTTATATTAATACATATATATACACAGTACAAGATTCTGAAATAAATACACATATATACACATACACAATATACATAGTTATTTTATATAATATATATTATATATATATATATATATATTTGTGCACAGGTGTATATATACATGCATGCATAGGAAAAGCTGCAGAAAGAAACACATGAGGGCCAGAGAGATGGCTTAGATGTTAAGAGCACTGGCTGCTTGTCCAGTGGTCTCAGGTTTGATCCCCAGCCCCTACACGGTGGGTCATAACTGCTCATAACTTATGTATGTGGTGCACAGATATATATGTGGGCGAAACACCCATACACATGAAATAAATAAATAGAGAAATAAAGAAATAATTTTAAAAACTGGAACAAAAGAAAGCCAGCAAAATGTCTGTAGTTACTTAATGAACTTGGTCAGATAGACCTGGGTTCAAATCTGTCTCCATCACTCATTGCCCATGTGATGCGACACCAAGTTAGTGGTTTGATCCTAGTAAACATCCTGCTGTCCTTCTGTAAGTGGGCAGTTAGGAGAGCACTTGTCTCCCAGGGCTACACATCATGGGCGGGCTACCAGAGCTGGAGCTTTTCCTGTGCCCTTCCTTTGTCTTTCACTCCTCTCACTGGGAGCAAGAATATGAAAAATGAACGTACACTTAGCCAAGGGCTGGTGAGCCTATTTTCATGGTCTGGTATCTCACTGGACACCAGAGGGTGTCTCCAAATGGAGGATTCTAGTGATGGGAATTGGGCAGAGGTAGTCTTCAATCCAGATTCAATCCTGATGGGTTTCCTCACATATCCCTCCTAGAGGGTCTCCCACACTCTCACAGACACCAGTTGTAAAGGAACAGAAACCACCCACCAAGAGCATCTACTTGATGATGCTGGACCAAGGGCCCTACATGGCAGTTTCTGGGGCCCGGTTGTAGATACTCCAATGAAGAGGGAAATCTGACTCTGTAGGGTGTAATAGGGCCTGTGTTCTTCCAGCTGGAAAGATGAAGAATATCACAAGAGTTCTGAATGAAGAAGAGAGGCATTCTGCTAAATGCCACAGTGGATGCTGTGGGGTCCGACTCACCCTCTCGCTCACTCAGCCCGTGAATTCTGGTAGGAGTCCTTAGAGTCCAAGCCCTCAGCAAAACCATGTTGCTTGCGATTGTCATGGAGCAAAACTGGGGTAGCAAAAGCCAGTCTCCAAAGGTGAGAATTCGCCTTGGAATTGAACCTTGGCAGAAGGCTACATGAGGCCTCAGGTAATCCAGCAGGCAGATGTGTGCCCAGTTTTCTATAAAAGGCGCAGCAATACCTTGTTTGTAAACGATTCCTACATCAACTGTCTAAACTGGCATGATGTCAAATGGTAATTCAGGGAAGGCATCTCTACAAGAAACAGAGATAATAATCCCCGAGTACTTTTGTATTCTGTCTTTGTTTCTTAATGCAGGGAAAACCTTTGGCCTCTCAGTTAAAACCCAGATGAGGGGCCTGGGAGTTGTCACAGTCTGATCCTTGAGGACATTAGTCCAATTTCATTCTGTAGCCAGAACAAGTAGGAAAATGAGACAGGCCAAAAGAAACACGAGATAACATTTATTTCTTGATTTAGGGATGTGCACGTGTGTGTGTACATGCGTACCCTTGTGTGTGTGTGTGTGTGTGTGTGTGTGTGTGTGTGTGTGTGTGTGTGTGTGTGTGTGTGTGTGTGTGTGTGTAGTGGGTAGAATAGAGTCTTATGGGAATGCTTTCTATCTTACTGATGTCATATCTCTCCATCCAGTGTCCCCAAGGTTCCTCAGGGACATAGGCTGATCTCCATTGTGTCATCTGGTGCAAGTGTCCCTGATTGCCACTAGAGGGCGTCACAACAGCTACAAAGTACTTTAGTCTGCAGTGTCAGGTGCGGCTGCCTCTCATCCTCTCAGCTGCCCATTGGCTAGACTTGCCCAATGACTATGATGTAAGACCTCTCTATGGTCACAGCAGGAGAAGAAAGCAAGATGTCACATCTTGCACCTTTACTACAGGGGTGCACCTCAGGTCCGGGAGAGACTGGCATGTAGGTTGATGTGACAAAGTGGGTGACAGAGCCAAAGGACAGTAGCTTGGCCACTGCAGAAGCCTGGCCCCTCCCTAGGAACTTTGTGGTGGCTGCAAAGCATGTCAACTGCCAAGTGCTGTGTTCCAATCCTAAATGGCATGCAATATAAGAATCTGAACCAAGCACCGTTCCCTGAGTTAAGTGCTCAGGATCTCAAGGAGTCCTACTGCCTGGAGTCTGTGGGTCCCCAGACCTTACCCGCCATGCTCTGTGGATTGTAAAGGAGCATGTCCCCTGTGCATACACTCATGGTCCATTGATAGGTGTTGAATGCCCCATAGGGTTGTATACAGCCTGGTGCCTGGTAGCTACCCCGTCTTGCTGCTTGCTGTTTGTAACTCAGAAACCCTATTTCTTTTTATCAAGGACAGTTGATACTTTAATCATCAATAAGCTGCCATTTCCGCAATCTCCCCTAAATTCCTTGTCAAAGAAGGGGTTGTTATTAGGGCAACCAAAGGTAATCTGTGCCTAGACCTACAGCGCTGGCTTTAAAAGCCTGTAGTGATAGTGAATGGTGGTTACTGCAACAAGAGAGGCCTGGGCAAATGGGAATCCCTGTTTTCTACTTTTAAGGTGTCTGTGAATCAATTTACTTGTATATTTTGATAAATATCTAGCACAAGCTCTCCCATTTCTTTCCCTCCCTCCCTCCCTCCCTCCCCTCCTCCCTCCCTTCCTTCCTTCCTCCTTCCTTCCTCCCATCCTTCCGGCCTTCCGTTCTTCCTTCCGTCTGTCCATCCTTCCTTCCTTCTGTCCTTCCATCCTTCCATCTGTCTGTCCTTCCTTCCTTCTGTCCTCCCATCCTTCCGTCCATCTGTCCTTCCTTCCTTCTGTCCTTCCATCCTTCCATCCATCCGTCCTTCCTTCCTTCTGTCCTTCCATCCTTCTGTCTGTCCGTCCTTCCTTCCTTCTATCCTTCCATCCTTCTGGCCTTCCTTCCTTTCTTCCTTCCTTCCTTCCTTCCTTTCTTTCTTTCATTCTTTCTTTTCTGGTTTTCCAAGACAGGGTTTCCCTGCATAGCCCTGGCTGTCCTGGAGCTTGCTCTGTAGACCAGGCTGGCCTTGAACTTAGAGATCCTCCTGCCTCTGCCTCTGAAGTGCTGGGATTAATGGCATGCACCACCACTGCCTGGCGAAGCTCTTAATTTTCAGTGAATAAAAATCAAGTATTGGAAGCAAATCATTTGGTAAGAAAGTAAAGAAATGAACAGTAATACTCGCTCTAGTTCTAACGGTGACTAGTGAACATTTCTCAGTAAGCTTTTATTCCGTTTGTTATTAATAATATGATACAAGCCCCTTATTATAATGCAATCTGAATAACGATTTATTGAGAGCACTTTATGAGCATGTAGAAGCAGGTACTTACTAGTCCCCAACCTTTTGTCTTTTTTTTTCCCCCGGAGCTGAGGACTGAACCCAGGGCCTTGCTCTTGCTAGGCAAGCGCTCTATCACTGAGCTAAGTCCCCAACCTTTTGATGTAGGCTCCATCTCCATCTTACTTTCTAAGCAGATGTTTCCTGCTTGGCAGATGTGGACAAGAGTGGCTGACTGAGGTGAGTGACTAGCAAAGACAAAGAGGTCCTAGGTGGAAGGACTCAGGTTCAGCTGCAGGACGTGTGACAATCCGAACCATTTCCCTATACCTCCGTGCCCAGCGAGATTATTGATTATGCCCAGCGAGATTATTGAAAGTGGTATTATACATCTGAGGAGGTGGCTTGGTGAGGTAAGTGCCTGCCTTGCACCATGAGGATGTGAGTTGGATCCCCAGAACCCACGTGAGAGGATTGGGTTTGGTAATGTGTGTTTGTAATCCCAGTGCTGGGGAGATGGGGACCAGAGCATCCCTAGGGCTTGTTAGCTTGCCAGTCTCATCAAATCAGTGAGTGCCAGGTTTAATGAGAGACCTTCTCTCAAGAAAACGAGATGGATTGAAGAAAGAGACTTGACTTCATCCTCTGACCTCCACATAAACGGACACATGCATACATGTGCACCCAATACATAGGCACATGCACATAAATACGTGTACACACACACACACACACACACACACACACACACACACACACACACACACACACACACACAAAGGGGGAGCGATTATTTCAAGAATATGGTAGGCTAACTAGGAATTCAGCTTTCATTGATATCTCAAGGCAAAGGAGACTTATAAGTCACTGACGTGTTCTCATTTCCTGCAAAGAGCAGATCTCACTCCAGGACAGGGACAGGGGAGGGTGATTGAATAGGCAGTGACTTTCTTTCCTGGACAGCATAATGTCATTGGTCAGAAGGTTCCCAGAAGGAGGAGTGGTTTTATGAAGTTCAGGCCCAGGTGCAGCATGCAATGATTCCTTGGTTTTGATTTTTGCTTCTGAGGAAGCAGTCACCTGTGTGACCAGCATGGCTTTCTACCCTGGAGCCTCTGGAGAGTGTCTCTATGATTCATGATTTTTTTAAAAAAATTAAATTTGTAAACTTTATTATGAAAAAAAAAAAGCTTGCAAGCATATAAAAACATCACATACTAAAATTACCCATACCCAAGGTTTACACAACTCAATGAACTTCTACACAATTAGAATCAGCATTCAGACAGAAGCTGTGAAGCTCCATATAGTTTTATACTTTCAGCACTGAGTGTATTGTATGTATGCGTCCACTATCAAAACCAAGGAAGCCGTAGCTTCTGACTGGCTTTGGAAGCTTCATTCTGAACCAGGTATTGTGTGAATTCCCTGGGACGACTGTAATAAAATACCACAGACAGATAGGTTAAAGCCCCATATGTTTATTATTCCAGCATCCCGGGGACTCAAGCCCAAGATCAACTTGCTAGCAAACATGCTCTCTTCTGGGGCGTCTCTTTCCTTGCTGTACAGATGATTATGAATTTCACACGGTCATCACTTCGCTGGTTGGCACACACCCTGATCTCTCTCATACTTTGTGTTGTTTGAGTATGCTGTGGGCATGTCGGCATGGTGTCCATGTGTTTATGTACACGTGTACCTGTTAGTATGTGTCTGTGGAGGCCAGAGGTCAACCTTAAGCCTCAACTCTAGTCAGGAAGCAGACACAAATGAATGCTGATGCTCCTTCAACTCTATTTCTACTTTTTGGTTTCGTTTTGGTTTGTTTTTTAGGACCCCAGCCCGTGCAATGTTGATTCAGGGGAACTCTTCCTGCTTGAGTTAACCTAATCTAGAAACTCTCACAGACATGCCCAGGGGTCTACTGGCTGTTTCTAAATCTGCCAAATTCTGACATCAATATTAACCATAATCCACTGATGAGTCCCTGTTACTATCTCAGAATCCTGCCCCAAAGACCTTGACACCATCAAACGCCTGATTAGATTTCAATATAGGAGCTTGGGAGGAGATATATGGGACATATTTCTACATCTCAATACTTTAAATGTTTCCATGGTTTAAGCTTTGTCTACACTGTCAGAGGTCTTAAGAAACTAAGAACTCCTCAGATCATATTTCATCCTACTGTCATGCATGAAATTAATCCCAATTGCTAAAATAATCCAGAGGGCCTTGAAAAGGCAATATGGACACAGAGAGACTCCAGATTTTCTGAGTCATAGAGATATTCATACATAGTATGTATGCCAATCCAAAGGCATCTTGCCCAGGTTTTAGAAAGAAAATATTTCAAAGTAGAGTTTATTTATTTATTTATTTGATTTTTTTTGTTGTTGTTGTTTTGCAACTCCTCAAAAGCACATGACTGCCTTATTGGATGAATCTTAGTTTTACCTTTGACTTCCATCAACTTGACCATGACCTGTCAAGGGGCCAACGCGCCAGTTGACTACAAATGAATTTGCCTTTCATGCCATGTTGTTCTGTCCGCTCTCAACAAAAATGATTCCAGGTCATTCCAATTTATCCAATTAATTTCAGAGATGAAATTACCCTGCCCAGTAACTAGATTGCTAATGGCATTTATTGTAATGGTTCGGTTCAGGTTTGCTGGCTGGAAAGTAAACGCCTTCATTTCAATATTTGCCTTTTGGCTGCAGCCCGTAAGCTTGTCATATGCCATGACCTCATTACCGCCAGAGCTTAATTGTAAGTTAATGGGCTCCTAGTTGTGTGTGTGTGTGTGTGTGTGTGTGTGTGTGTGAGAGAGAGAGAGAGAGAGAGAGAGAGATGCTTAGTTGTTCTCCTCACTTATCCCCCTGAACTGATATGTCTGGCAGATGGATTAGCCAGCATGATAGAACCCATACTTATGGGCACTTTCATTATACAAATTTGAACTAATGTTTTTTTTTTAAGTGAAAGTAGGGGGCGGGATCTTGACCCACTAGAGCCAACTGTGATTTGCGATTTGTGGAGGTACACAACATTTGTAATTGGAAGGGGTCGCCGGGGCTTGAGGTGGGACAATGGGTGGGACAATGGAACCTCTACAGAATCAGAGGCAGAATTAAAATCTGCATGTGAATAGCTTGCCAGCCAGTCGTGAACAGATTCATTTGTCACATCCTGGGTATATAAAGCTTATTTCAGAATAAATTCTGGGGAACATTTGACCTGATTTGAATCTGCCCTGAGCTTCTGTTAATATATTTGTTCTAGTCAGTTACACTCGACAGCTGTTTAGACAGAATATCACTTTTCCATCTTATTTGTGGTAATGCAATCCCCCCTTTAATCTCCTCGTGGTTTCCCATTAAGTCATGATGCTCGCTTCAGAGAAGCTGAATCAGTTTCAGATTAACAGATGAACTGTTGCTCGCGCCGTCTAGAATTGTGCGTCTACCTCGTGCCCGTCTCTTAAATCACTCCCTTGGCAAGTAGCAGGAGGACACTTGGGCACTCCTGGGCATCCCATCCAAGAGCCCTTGTTAGGAGATGAAGCCACTAGTCCGCAAGGCTGCTAATGGGAATCATCTGTGGCTAAGAAGTGAGGCTATGTTTGTAGAATCACTACAAGTGATTAGCAGGCTTAGGAGCGAAAGGAGGGTCCTAGACGATCTGCATTACGCAAATACCCCTGACATACCTTGTGGAATACATGTCAGAGATTGCATGAGACAGACGGTCTTCAGTGGATTTTTATCTGACCAGGCAGTGTAATAAAAGGCAGAGTGGATCAGAAAAAAATAAGAGAGTGGAGAGCTAAAGGGAGGAGGGGGTAGAATAAGAGAGGCAAAGAGAGAGAGCGGAGGGAGGGAAGGAAAGAAAAAGGAAGCAAGGTCAGGTTTTCTTCTTCCATAGCCACAGGGATATTTTCAAGACACATTATCCATAAACATTTGAGATTGAATGAAGCTGGCTGGTATAGTTTTAATCTGGATTTCAAAGGAAAGTTTCAAGTCTTTTAAATGCTCTTCAATATTACTTTTTTTCTACTCTAAGCCCAAATTAATAATGCCTGTATCTTGTTATCAAAATCCCTTTTGAATATCCCATTATCATCACAGAGCAACAAAGCAGGTATAAGCATTTGGGAAGCACAGACACCAAGCTCCAGGCTAGCATGGGATCCATAAATGCTATCCGGACTAGAGGGTAAACTTTGGGCTTTGGGTCTCCCAAGATGTCTGCCGCTGCTAGGAACTCACGGGACATGGTGAATGCAACCACTGATAATACATCGGCAAATTGTCGAGAGCGTGTGACAGTAAAACTTTATTGATAAAACAAGCAGTTGAAGTGGATTGCACAGGACGCTGTGATTTCCAGTTGGAGAGACTAGCCCTCATCCACAAGGCAGCAACAGCAGGGTGATGCCGAAAACTGGGTTGGAAGCGGCCTTGTGTGCCTGTTCATGGATGGGTCTAGCCACCCTCTCCTTCATCCTGACTCGCTTCTTTTCTGATGCAGAAGGAACTGGATTCAACGTATCACCGAGATGTAGACACTCACATCATTGTTTACCATAGCACTCTTCATAGCGGCTGTTACAGAAACAACCAAAGTGTCCATCAACAGAGGAGTGGGTGGTGCATATGCACAGTGGGATTCTTTTCAGCCATACAGAGTTTCCTCTGGAAGACAGTGAATGTTGCTGAAGATCATATTAAGTGAATTGTCAATCTCAGGAAGACAAATATGTCTCTTTTCCCTTAGAGATCCATAAAATTCTGTATTTGCAGATGACAGGAAGTGAAGCTACCTAGGGGAACAAAAGACACTAGAAAGAGGCAGGATAAAGGGTATGTGTAAACCATGTGCAGGGAGTTATGTTTGGGTATACTGTATATTATCGTGTGCATGAAAATGGCCTTATGTAATCCAGTTTAAGGCAGTTAAAAAATAACAAGAGTAGAAATGTCATCGGGGTGTCATTTAAAGACGCAGTCACTGCTCGTGCGGACTTCAAAATCCATACGTAAATGTGATCTACAGTTACAGCTGAACTTGCTTCACCTCTTTGCCCCCCAAAAGATTGTCCTTGTACCATCCTTCTAATGAAGCCATCTTGGCCTGTACACTATCATCCGACTTACAGGAAGCCATCTGATGGCATGCAGGTTTATTTGGGTCCAGGAGAGAAGGAGGCACATCTGCACCTTCCAGGTGTCTGTATCTTCGTGCAGCTAAGCAGCATCCACAGTTATTTAAAAAGGGAAGAGTGAAATTCTGTTTATAGCCAGATACAGTTTTATAATCTAATTCCATGTTGCATGACTACTGTCAATTACATGAAGGAATCCCCTCAACTGACAATCCTGAGTAAGCAAGCAAGTGTATTCAGAAAGGCAACAGAGAGGGACTGGAAGCCCACTAATCTTGGACCACTGGGAGGGAGGGAGGTCCTGATTCTTGATTAGAAATGGCTGCTTAAGAAGGGCCCTGTGTGACTTTGTTTTTCATTCTTTTGTACTTGAGTACGACTGTGGACAGGTATGCAAATGGAGGCCAGAAGACCACCTTGGTTTTCTTCCACAAATCAACCTTGTTTTTTTGAGGCAGAGTCTCTCAGTAGAATGTTGGCATTACCGGTTTAAGGAGGAAAGTCAGGCAGTAAATCAGACAAATCTGTCTCTGCTTCCCCAGCACTGGATGACAAGCCTGAGGCACCACACCTATCTTTTTTAATAGATGCCTCTGGTCTCCATGCATGTGAAGCAAGTACCTTAATGACTGAGCCATCTCTCGAGGACAAGTGGAAGAAGATTTTTTCCCCATGATACCATTACTTTCTCTCTGATATAAGAAAGAGGGTTCTAAATGAGTCAGCCTTTCATTCATTTACACATTGCTTATTTCTTCCTGCGTTTTCCTCCTTCCCCCATTTCTTCCATTTTAATGGGCCTTGCTCTTTTTTGTGTGGTGAAGCCAGTAGGTCAAAGATGACTGACGAGAAAAGGTGGTTTGTTCCTCACACAGTCCAAGGGTCTTTTCAAGCCACAAGAGCCACAGAGAAATGCAGAAGGAAGCTGTGAGAAAGGACCGTCACTGTGGTCTCCACAAGAAGGATGGACAAGACAGAGCAGGCAGGCTTAGGATTGGCTGGTTTCGGTCATGTCATTGGTCTCTCAGATACAAGGCTTACTTGCATGTGTGGTTGGTTAGTGCCTGGCCACAGGCTGAAAGGACAGATGGACAGACAGTGGGCTGAATGTGAGAGCCCAGTAGAAGAGTCAGATGGTTCCCTTGTTTAAAAATAAACCCTGAATGGGAATTGGCTTGCATCTGGAAGGTGCCCTCATGGGTAAATTATTTGCCATGTCTAGGAACTGACTGAGGTCCCAGTAAAGAAGGAAGACATGACTGTGAGGTTGGGCTTTAGGGAAGTTAGGCTGTCTCCAATAGAGAGAAGGGAAGAAAGTGGCCAACAAAACAAGCTCCAATTTAACCTTGGGCAGAAAGTGGTTTCCTATGGTTCAGGTGAATGTGGGAACAAAGAGCATGGGAGGAAGAGAAGGGTGGACAGAAACAGCCAAGGCCTTGAAATCTAGCATACAGACTTGGTGGTCCTTGCTAGTGTTGTTGAGTATGGCTGTATCTTAAAATTGTTTGTTTGTTTATTTATCTGTTTATGTTTTCCTACTGGTGTGATAAAATTAGGAAAATAATTTAGGGGGACTAGGTTTATTCTGGCCCACAGTTCCAAGGGTAGAGTCCATTAGGACAAGGAGCTTGAAGTGGCTTGTCACATGGCATCCAGAATCAGGAAGCAGAGAGAGATGGGTGCGTGCTATGCCGCTCAGCTCTTTCTCCATTCTCCACTTACACATTTCAGGATCCCAGCTAGGGAATGACACCACCCAGGGTGGGACTTCTGACCTCAATGAACACAATGAAGACCACCCCCCACAGATACTCCCAGAGTCCCATCTCCAAGGTTTTAGATTGTCAAATTAGCAACACTAACTACTACCACAGGCTCATGTGGAGAACTTCCACCTGACTGAAATTGAAACAGGAGTTTGGGAGTTTCAGTTTCCCCTTAGCTTAGCTGAACTTAGTTTAGCTTACAGCCAACCATCTAGAGAGGTGGAGTCTAGTAACCTCCTAGAGGACTTTGAGGAGATGGGAGCTTTTTCCTCAGGATATCTGAAAGCATTGTTTTAGGAAGACAATGGATCTCAGTTTGAAACAAATACTTGTAGCAGCTTCTTGCTACACTGTAGGAAAGCTATGAAGGTGTGTTACCCAAGTCATTAGCAGCAGTGGTGGAGGGAGGACTTGGCCACCAGCTGGGAGAAGATGGGGGTTCTTAGGGCTCTCACTGCTGATTCCATAAACCTGATAAGCTGAAGTAGCTCTGGTTGATGGGTTCACAGACATAATACGTACATAAGTAAGGCTGGATATAAGTCAAGGTGGAATATTTGTAGAATACACGTGTACCTCATATGTGAGCTTTCCCACCCAGCATATTCTCGTGTGCCCCTCTGATAAAGCCATCTTATCCTGCGCACCGATGTATTATTTATGCAAAGCCATCTGTTTCCATGCAGGTTTTATTTGGGATCCAGGAGGGGAGACGCACATGCACACCTGTCTTTGAACAAAACACTTCCAAGACAACCTTGTTTGGTCTTTAAAACCATAATGTCAAAAGAGACTGCTGAGGTGACTGAAGGCAACTTGCACATGGTGCCCGGGGACTAGATTACTAGGCCTTCTGTTTTTTCAAATCACACTGGCACACTTGGCTCCCAGAAATCCCTGAGCTCACCCAGAGCCCCTGACTGCACACCGGTGCTTTCTGATGATGGGGTGGGGGAGAGAGGGAACAGGAGAGCACCATGGCCCTGGAGACATCCACTCCTCTCATAGAAACCGTCCTCCTTACCAAAGCCCTAATTTTTGCTGAGTAGGCATCTGCTCCACCACAGCACAGACAAAGAAGAAAAGGGGGCCCACAAAGTGGTGTGGCCCAAAAATGGCTTGTGGCTCTCTTGCCATATCGGCAGGGACGAAGGAAACTTAAAAAGAGAACCTTTCCTGGCCTTTTGATTTCCTTGTTTTCTCTCCCCTGGCCTCTTTTGATCATATGCTTTGTTTAAAGGTGGTTTAGGACAAGGTCCTGCTATGTAGCCATGGCGAATGTCAAACTGTCCTCAATCCCCCTGCCTTACTGTGCCCATGGCAGACTTGCAGGCATGTACCACTCTGCCTAAGTCCTCCTTTCCCCCTATTAAATAATTTTTAGTTACAAGCATACTTATTGCTATGAATCAAAAAAAAAAAAAAAATCCTGTGGTTTGTTGGTTCTCCGTGGAGACATCTAGAGTTCTAAAATTAAATGTGCTTCTTCTACACGGTCTGGGGAAGGAGGCATTTCTCAGCCAAACCGTAAGAAAGGAAAGTGCATCTCCCGCATCTGCTTGTCCACATCTCAATAGGCTTGTCTTTAGACTTACACACTGGCACATTACTGTTGAATAGTATAAAGGCAGTGGTGGATAGCACGGGAAGGCAGCCGTCTGGACCTACGACTTCAGCAAGATGACCCCCTTTCGTTGTACCTCAGTTTATTCACCTGAATAATGGGGCCAATAGCACTGCCTGCACTTCCGAAGTTCCTCATGTATTTATGAAGATCATGTGGAGACAGGCCTTTTGCTCACTTTCCACCACATCAATACCATTTATTGTATTATCAGGTCTATTATCATTACTGTTACCCCCCAGCAGGGCGAAGTTTACCCTTTGGACTAAGAACCCACCCCCCTGTAATTCTAGAGTGCTTTACATCTGGGGCAATTGTACAAGGAGCTGGAGCCAGCTCTTGCTTTTTTGAGTTCAGCTGTGGAGGCCACAGGAGGCCTCTTCTGAGAGATGCCAAAAGGAGAAAAATGGAGATGCCAGCTTCCACAAACGTTATCCCCGTCCCTGCAGAATTGTGACGTCTCTGATCTCTCCAGTGTTGACTGCAGGATATTTATTATTCAGCAATAATAATAAATCGCTGCTTATAAAATCCAGGGAATCGAGTGTCTTGGCGGGGAGGACAGGGAGAGCCTCGAGAGTCAGAGGTCCAGCCAGGCCCGGGCTATTAATCATCGCCCTCCATTATTTCTCGAAGATTCATTCATTGTTCCATAGGTACCTAGAGGGTCAATTAGAGACCACAGACAGGCTTTTTCAAAGACACAGGAGGGTCAATTAGGCTCTCCTTATAATTTTCTGCTTTACCAGCAAATGCCAGCCTATTGCACATCAGATTCAGGGAGCTTAGAAATAAACATGGTATTTTCCCCTCCTCCTTTGGAGAGAAAGAAGAACCCAACAAGGAGAAATGGAGCTGGGTAGTAACCGTGACCGGTCAGTCACACACAGTTCACAGGCTGTTGGGGTTATGGGTCAGCCGAAGCCAAAGGGAATTGGTGACCAACCCAGATTTGTGAGGAGCAAAGTTCTTGAGGGGTCAGAGCCTCGGGGATGGTCAGGGACCTTCCATGATGGAAGGCTCTCCTCCCTTATTAGAGGCGGTTCATTTATCTTAGGTGCCATCTTAACCATGCAGGCATGAGAGTACAATTATAAGCGATACACAAATCGTATAAATGGTACCTGAATCCATGGTGATTCGAGTCAGGAGAGACTGGCCTGACCTGGGCTTGAGTCTCTGTGCCCACCATAGCCGCTGGTCCTGTTTAGGAAGAATCCGGCCAGTGTCTTGCACATATTGTTTTGCACTATTGTCTTATGGGTCTCCCAGAGGTTGGTACCACATTTACATTTTGCCACAGATTACAATAAAACCAAAGAAAGAAATTGTTCCTAGTAATGGATAGATGAAGGGCTAGGACTGTGTCTTGGTGGTAGAGCACATGGCTAGCATGTGTGAGGTACTGGGTTCGATTCCCCAGTACAAAGAGAAAGGCAGGGAGAACATGGAAGAAAGACTATCCCAAGGCTAGCACCCCCATGTACTGGTTTTCCAAGTAGAAGATTACACATTGACTCTGCCCATTCCTCAACATTGAGTCTTATTAGCAGGATGAAGGAGCTCTTCAACATCACCGCCACCACTCTCCTCTTCTTCCTCCCCCTCCTCTTTCTTGTCATCATCACCACCATCATCATCACCATCACCTTTGAGTTTGAGATCCTCTTGTTCTGATGCTCCTTCACACAGGATCTTGAACTCAAAGAGAAATACTCTTCACCTATGAGCTACCGGTGCCAGCTTTAGTGATTTCCCCACCTCCATGCTCCCCCACCCCCAGGGTATCAGTATTGCTTCTTGCTTCTCTTGTTTAAAAGTCACTCACCACCTGTTTGAGCACTAGCTCTGTGCGGAACCCTTGTAGGTGATGGAGATCCCATTCTAAACAAGAGGTGAAACTCGGTGCTCATCATTTTCAGACCGCGGGGGCCCTTTGGATGCCGGGCCTGCTACACTGGGAGTTGTTTGTCAGGAATGAATCTCGAAGAAGGGAATCGGCGGCTGAAGCTAAAGGGTCTAACCTGGTGTCAAGTGGAGCCATGACCAAAACTTCCAAATGCCCCCTCCCCATTATCGGGAGAAAGAGACATGTGTATATTTCTCTAGGACAATGATTTGGAAAAGGCTGTGCACACAGTAGGCACACCATAAGTGCTTGCTGCCTCGGAGTGGATACGGGCTGTGATTCTGTATGACCTCCATCCCTGACCTTGGAGATGTTTTCCTCCTGCAGCAGTCCTGGCCCCAGGCTACTGCCCCCCCCCCCCGCCTCCCTTCTGATCTCTGGATAAGGGGCAAACTGATGTCGCATGCCTTGGGGTCTCCATTTTACCCCCTTCTCCTAGCCGAGATGGCCACGATTTCTGGCTTGCAGAGGTCTTTTATGTGACCCACTGAAGAATCGTTCACAAATGCATTGTTATTGTCTCTGTGTATATGATGTGGGGTGGGGGAGGGCATGCACCCTGAGAGTGCCGAGGCCGGAGAACAACTTGAAGGGATCTGTTGTCTTCTCTCTGCATGCTGCTTCCAGGGAGAGTGGCAGATCCTTCATGGCTGAGCCATCTAGCCTGCCCAGATTTTCCTAAGGGAAAAGAATGAATTGCTAGTGTCTTAGACTTTATAACAAAACTAGGACTCCACGCTTCTCTTGAAAAGGCCTGATATGATGTGGCTGACCTTTCAGTTTGGTACTAATTGGGTGGACTTGGGCAGCCCCTGCCCCTGTCTAGCCAGATATGTACCTTTGGTTTTCTATGCTATGGCAGACCCAGTTCCCTCTTTATAGAGTCCGAGTGGCCTCTTGGCAGGAGAACGTGTAGTAATCTATGGGTATACCTACTCACAGCAAGTTGTAATCACCTCTTCTAGGCTTCCTGCATGCCAGCCTCCAATTCACTGAACTGGCTTCTGCCTTGATCACCTTTCTCTGGGATCAGCCCGAGTATACTTTGAACATCTAGGACTTTGTTTGGATCTGTGCATCTCTCTGCTTAGAATGTTCTATCCACAGCTAGCTGCAGTTCTTCCAAAGATTCGCCGGACCTACAAGTCTTACCTCCTCTTCTTCTTCCTCTTCCTCCTTTCCTTCCTCCTCCTCCTCCACCTCCTCCTCGTCCTCCTCCTCCATACTGAGTCAGGCAGATTGGCATCCTCTGTTGTCCCCAAAATACCCTCTCCGGCCACAGGACTATTGTGATAGCTGCTTACTAGCCTGCTGGGCACCACACACTGCCACCCCAAGCTGTAAGGCCATTCTGCTCATGGTCATATCCTGAGCATGTGTGTGACAAGAGATACAGTTGAGTCTGGCAGGAGCCCAGTACCGGAGAAGGAAAGTGGTGGAGAAGAGGAGGCAGGAGATGGAGCAAAAGTCTACTGGTGCCTCCCCGTAGCCTATTGTAGATCTTCCCTTCAGGGAGATCCTCACTAGGAACGCTTAGGAATAATGGGCCGTCTGACGCAGTGAGGGGAACGGACCATTTTGGAAGCTTCCCTCTGTCTTCAGGAAAGAAGGATGGCACCAGCTAAGCTGTTGATCATAATAAGAGTAAATGGGAACTGAGAGCAGAAGCA
The DNA here is from genome assembly GCA_028551405.1 of Uromys caudimaculatus. Lineage (NCBI taxonomy): Eukaryota > Metazoa > Chordata > Mammalia > Rodentia > Muridae > Uromys > Uromys caudimaculatus. The sequence continues at coordinate 43,235,248 of CM052707.1, forward strand.
AAGCCACGTATAGCTAAGACATGGCTGTTAACAGAGTGGGGGTGGGTGTCAAGAGCAATGTCTTCAGCTGTGGAAGACATTCTCCAGACAATGAATGAGTGGAAATGACTTCACCACTTCCCCTTCCCCACAAGGACCCCTGTATCGCCTTGGATCTATAAACGTTTGTCACGTGTGTCAGGAAGCAAGGGCTCTGGGAGCAGCGTCGTCAGCAGACGGCATAATTTGTCGTGTGTGTCCATTTTGTGTATTCCACGTATATTTCCATTTCCTTCCTTCTTGAATTCCTCTCCTTGAAGGAAACCCACTTCTGGCATGAGATTCTTGATAGAGTGTTCTGACTAGTGACCTTCGTCATATGAATACGGACAGAAGGGTCCTCAGTCCATCCATCTCACAGATCCCAAGTGACCAGACACACAGCACAAGTCCCACCTGATCGGCTCTCTTTCTTCCCTCAGTGTATGACGTGGCTTACAGTCTGATACAGAAAGTTCAGCTCCCAGCTTCCTCCCAAAGCTACATTTTTCTGTTTTGTCTGAAATAGCTCATGTCTCAGGAGTTTGCTGTTACATTGCTTCCGAGAAATGAGGAAGTGGTGGTCTTTTTCTTTTCTTTCTTTCTTTTTTTCTTTTTCTTTTGTATAATTTGGTTATAAGGAGGAACTTAAAAATCCCCTTTTTCCCTTCTCTCTGTAGTTTGACAGATTATATGAGGTAGGATGATATATTTATGTACAAACATCCATAGCAGAGCTTTTCTGTACCTGGGAACATAAAAGAAAGCATATTCTTTTGGTAGCCAAAATCCTCAGTACTGTTGGGATATGAGGCTGTCCCCAATTGATTTTTGATTTTATGTAACACTTGGCATAGGAAAGGAATTTCACTAGCTACTGGCCTGAACTCACTCCTGGCTAGCAGATCATCACCATCGTGGAGAACAACAGTGGTAAGTGTTGTTTTGGAACCAGCCTTTTCTAACTAAAAGAACGGAGCCGTGGCGATTGGGCTAAGGGGCCAAGAGTGTTATGCTCTGCAGGTACAGTGACTGTGAAAGCTAATTAAGATAAAAGTTTTTAAAAGCAGGAGAGAAGTTCTTCTTTGGGTTCTTTAAGCCGGAGTCCTTACTGGCTGCTGTGTTTGTGCGCTGTCACTGTGTAACAAATCAGCACACACTTGGCAACCCCAACCCACACTCACTTAGTGGCTGCAGTTCTGTAGGTGGAAAGTGGAGCTGCACTCCTGTCTGCGGACACTGGAGGGAAATCCACTGCCACGTTCGTTCAAGGTGTTGGCAGAAATTTTAGTCCCTGAAAGCCGCAAGACTGAGGCTTGAGGTTCTTCTTCAGTCATATCAGGTGGCTGCCTTCTGCTACCAGAGGCCACCCGCCCATATCCCTTGACACTCCAGGAAAATAACAGAGACCAGTAGATGAAGTCCCTTTAACATATGATTCTACTTTGTGGTTCAAATCTCCCTCACTTTCTCAATGCTGCTGTCTGAACACAGATAGGACTTACATGATTTGGACACAAGGCTTGGAGCTTTTGTTAACATACGTAAAATCTATTTTGAACAATGCACTGGCAGATCAATGGCCTGGGAGAAGCCATGTGTACGCCATGGGCTGGGTGCCCTGGAACCGTAGAGTTTCCCCCCCTTGCAAAAGCTAAGTGTGTGTGTGTGTGTGTGTGTGTGTGTGTGTGTAATGTGTGTATGGTTATGGTGTGTATGTATGTGTATGCATGTGTATGTGTGTAGTGTGCGTATGTGTGTAGCTTGTGTGGGGTGTGCATATGTGTATGTGGGGTGTGTGTGTGCGTGTGTGTAGTGTGTGCATGTGCATGCATGTAGTATGGAGGTGGGGGTGCATGTGTGTGGTGTGTAGTGTGTGTGTGTTCATTGTGTACAGGTATGCAGGGGCATGTCTGTGCTTGTGTCTGTAAAAGCCAGAGGCCAGTTTTTGATGGCCTTCCTCAGGAGCCAGCCACCTTGAATTTTGAGGCAGGATCTAGTTCCCGGAGCTCACTAATTCAGCTAGTGTGGTCACCAGCCACCCCTAAGGACTCTCCTGCCTCCACCTTCCCAGTGCTGGAATTATACGTGGGCACCACCATGCCTGGGACCTAGCTCAGGTCTCTGTGCTTGCCAGGCAAACACTTCACTGACTAACACCTCCTCCCTCCTCAGCCCTGAGTTCATTTTAAATAACAAAGCAAAGCCTAGAATGTTCAGAGACAGGAAACAAAGGAGGTTGTTATACTGAAGAGGTCCTTCAAGGGCTCTTAGGGAGAGCACCCTGAATGTAATCAGAGCCCTGATAGTGGACAGACCTTCAGTTGGGAGCCACACATGATCCTGCCTGAAAAAGTAGAAAAAGGCACGGGGAAAAGGAAGGTGATACTGTGGCCAAGAGCTTCAGTGAGAGACACAGCTAAGATAAAAATGGCTAGTCTCTTTTATGGTTGAATTCAACACACTGTTCTCTGTGCCACAGAGGTCCCCACTTGGAATGATGATACTGAGGATTGCTGGGACCATCCAGTAAGTAGATGTCACTTGTTAGCTCTGTGGTGGCAAAGATAGGCTTTCCACAGATGCCCTCCTGTCTTCTTTTTCTGCTGTGCTGGTTAGGCGTGGAACAGTGTGAGGCAGGAGAAAAGATAAGCCTGGAGAGGCTTGGCGTGTGGCCTCCACCATGTCAGCCTTGCACAGTGCTCTTCTGAGATACAGCATCATCTTAACTCTTCCCCCCCCCACAACTATGCTTGAACTCCCAGTGCAACCATGTGACATCAGTGTGAGAACTGGCACATTCATCCCACACCAGTTCGTTCACCCCCAGGAGTGGAGGCACCTCTCCTTTGTTCTATTCCAATACAGGACCAGCCAGGCCTGGAGGGAGCGCTTGAGGCATCCAAGGTACTCTAGAGTGAGTCTGAGCTAGGTGTGTGTCCAGCCCATGGTACCCAGGGGAGCATGTGACCAGGGAGAGCCATCAACACAGCCCCTCCCCCCCCCCCCATAAAAAAAAACCCTAAGCTTACTTAAAACATGAGATAGTTTTGCAGTTTGCTTTGCAAGTTGATGGCACAATTCTGGACTGAGTTCTTCACAGACAATGCCTTTTTGCAACGTCAAAAGGTCTGCCCAGGCATTCCACTTGCTCCCCAGCAGGTGGCCCATGAGAGATGTATCATGGACTCCCATCATGGAGATCTGGCACCATGCATGGCTTTTTAACAAATGCCCGGACCTAGTGAGTCCCTGCATGGCTTTTAAGTTCTTCTAAGTGCACAGATCCTCAGCCAGCTCACCTCTAAGTGGCTGAGCCTGGAGTCATGACCATTGACTCAGGGAAGACCATGTGGGTGCAAGTTGACTCTTCAGCATCCTAACACAAGAGCAGGAACCTGTCCTGGGCTCAAACTCTTCCCATCTAAAGCCTCTCAACATGAGAGTCTCCAGCAAAGAGCCACAACTGGTTAATTACAGGAAGACAACCTCACAGACTCAATAGCTCCTCTTGCTTCTCGCCCTACCACGTGCCGCCAAATCCTTCAGAGGAGGATTACAGATGTTCTCTTCACCCCCCTATTCCTCCCTCTATCTTTCTTTCTTTGCACCCTCTGCACTCCAAACTTCAAGCTAAATATAATGTATCTGATTTCCCATCATACATACTAATCAGGATTGAAAGTTGTCTTCTGGGGCTTTAAAAAGCTAGCCAAGAGTGGTGCGATTTCTCCAAAAGGATGTCTGCAATCAAGATGATTACATGGGAAAATAAATCATAATTTATATTGCTGAAAATGTCATTTGCAAAAAAAACCACTTTGACAATGCCTTCCTCGGTCTACTACTCCGTGTGGGATAAAGGCTGCCCTTTTGTAGCTCCCCCTCTTTCCTTATTTATTTATTTCCTTTTAACGCTCTGAATACCTCAGAAGCAATTGCTGGTTGGGGGGAGGCAGGAGGTTGTTGGGGAATACAACTGACAAGCTGGAAAGGCCAAAATTGAACAATATGGATTTATACGAGAGAGCGCAAGGATGTTCTGTATTCTGGATGCACGTGCGTACATGCGGACATCTTCCTATTGAAAAAGAACTTCAAGCCGGACTCTGAAACCAAAGGCTCTCATCTGCCCACATGCCTTTAGAGTGAGTAAACATACCAAGTCATCTAAGAGGATTGGTTAGTGATCAGACTTGCTATCTCCCTTGGAATTAAGAACTAGCTCCAGTTTCACCCTGGTTGACAAATATCAGGTGCATGAGCACCCATAGTTAACACTCGAGGCTGACTAAAAGTGACCTCTAGTTCTCACCCTTTTTCATCACGGGAATACCCTTGTACTGTGGAGTTAACATCTTCTCCTAAAGAGTCCTCGCACCTTCACCCCTCAGTGGCCCTGACCAACAGAGAGCAAGCATGACTCAGGTGAGAACTTGAAAGGTGTCTGAGACATTGGTGGCAAACACCTGTAATTTCTGCACTCGGGAGAATTAGAAGTTCAGGGTCAACTAGGGTACAAGTGTAGAAAGACGTTGTTTATGTCCCAGTCCACCCCCACCCCCACCCCCCAAAAAAGCATAAAGGAAGAAGGGAAGATAGCTCTTTGGTGCTCTCCTCCAAACTCTGCTTGAAACCCATCTAAAGCTCTGGTGTGAACAAGGCTGCCAGGTACCACAAGCAACAGCCAAGACTTAAAAATGGAGTTGCCTCCCTGAAGCCTGCTAAGCTCTCATTGCAGACCTGGTGGAACCAGAGGCTAAATACCGGTAGCTGTTGTTTTACATTTGGGGGTAATTTCTTACACAGTAGACATTGGTAAGGATGTAAGAAGGAGAGGGAGCAAGGGAACAGGGAGCAAGGAGCCAATTGTTTCTTCCTCAACTGGACCCTTTGCAAACACTCTGTGAAACTGTCAGACATGTTGACATCAGATGTCTTCCTTTATTGCCAACCACCTTAGTTGGGGTCTTACGGGACCTAGACTGGCTGATCCGGGAGCTCCAGAGATCCCCGTCTTTGTTTCCTCTGTAATGAGACTGCAGCCACACTCTGCCACATCTGGCATTGATGCTGGTGTGGGGGTTCTGAACTGTGGTCCTTACACACACGAAACAAGCACCTTACCCGTGGAGCCACCTCCCCACCCAACGATCTTAGGCCATCCCAAGCAACAAATGAATCCTTCGGTGCCAGAGCTCTTATCATTACGGACTTCGGAGGCAGGTAAATGCTCTGAAGCAGGAGCGGGGAGCACTCTACCTGCCCGGGTCACCGTAGACTCCCTCTCCCTCTCCCACAACTTCCAGGACATGATGCCCAATGGGACAGGCAATAAATGGAGGTGGGTTGGTTGTGGCACCAAAGTGGCTCTTACTACTTCTTCCTTGTGTTCCTGTCAGGGAGGTAGAGATGGGCAGTGAGTGGGTACCAACCGGATGCGGAAGAAGCCGAGTGATCCCTGCTTTTTATTGTATTCATCCATCAGAGGAGACAGAGCTGTGGAGGAGGCAGAGCTGTGGAGGATTCCCACTGGGGAACTGCATAGAAGGGAGAGGGTACCAGGAGGAACAGTGGAGTGAGTGAATAGGATGGTAACTCTACCAGGGTTGTCACAGCTTACACACACCGTTACTATGGGCTTCCCATGTGCCAGGCTGTAGTCTTAAATGATACATTCCCTCATGATCATATGTCATGAAGAAGACACTGAGGCTCACAGTGGGCTGCTGATTATCCTTGACACAATGCCCATGTGGGTGAAGAGCCTGGCTTGAGTTTGTGTCACCTCCTGGTCCTTTGTAGAGGCTTTACCAGCCACGGGAGGTGTTCTATACCGGGGAGAGGGGCCCATTCTGTTATGAGAGGTTCCGAGGTTCATTGCTGTCTCGCACCCTTGTACACAAGAGCTTATCTGACATACACAGTATGAGGAAATAGGAGAATGAGCTGAGTGTTCCTACCAGCTTTGGAAAGTTCCACATGGCCCATGCCAACTTATTCTTCATTTAAAAAAAAAAAAAAAAGGACCAATGAAGTCCTGCAGGGAAGGACATTTACCAACCAAGCCTCCAGCAAGGCAGCCTCTGCCAGGCCCATAACCAGGCCCAAGTAACCCTGTCGCTAGCCTGCAGTACATCCCACTTCAGATGAGACAGAAATGAACCAACTGCCCCTGCTTTCCAGTGGCTCATCGGGGGATCCATGAAGTTGATTCTTCGTTGTAGTTAATGGGAAATGACCGGCCCCATTCAATCTTAGGCCCTGCAGAGCTCGTATGGTAAAAGCTACCAGATGCAAGGAACATGGTGAGACTTAAATCTTTCAGAATTCATTTAATATCCTCAAATTAATACTGTTGATATGGTTTTAAATATATTTGATTAATTCTTTGAGATTTCCTGCACGAATACAATATTTTTTGATCATGTTCATCCCTCCACTTCTCCACCAACTCCTTCCAGGCCCCCCGGTTTATGTCCTCTTTTCCTTTTTTTCTTTAATAACTCACTGAGTTCAATTTGTGCTGCCCATATACTCATGAGTGTGGGACCATGTGATGGATAGTTTTAATTATCAACTTGACACAACCTAGAATCACCTGGGAAGAGAGTTTCAGTGAGGGATTATCTGCATCGAGTTGGTTTGTGGGCACGTCTATGGGGGACTGTCTTAATTAAGTTAGCTGATGTGTGAAGACCAAGTCCACTGTGGGCAACAACATTCCCTAGGCAGAGGGTCCTTAATTGTATTAAGAGTGGAGAAATTGAACTGAGTGCAAGCAAGCGAGCAAGCATACATACATGTGTGAATATGATGTGTTGTTTAAGGTTCCCGGCACCTTGACCTCCCTGTTATGATGGACTGGAACCTGGAACCGTGAGCTAGGGTAAAACCTTTCTCCCATTTGTTCTTTTGTGGTGGTATTTCCTCACAGCTGCAGAGATGAAACTAGAACAATTACTTTCTATTACAGGTTTTAAAAAATGAAAAACCAGAACAGCTGCAACTTTTCTTATGTTTGTGGGTACATATATAGGTATAGGTTCTTGCCTGTGCATGCATGAGTATGCATGGGTATGCATGTAAATGTATGTGCATGTATGAGGCCAGAAACAGGTTCAGGTGTCATTGCATTAGAGCTCTCTACCTTGATTTTCAACCCCTCCTTAAAACAAGAGTCTTTTTCTGGGACCTGGGGCTTGTCAACTCTACAAAGCCGACTGGCCAGCTAAGCCCGGTGATTCTCCTGTCTCTGCATCCCGAGCAATGGGACAACTGGCATAGCACCATCCGGGTGTTTTACCTGGGTTCTAGAGCTTGAACTCAGCTTTGTATTTGCACAGAAAACACTAACTGCACCATGTTCTGAGCCCCGGATTCCACTCTCTTAAATGACAGGATAACCACCTGTAAGCATAAGATTAATACCAGTGTCTGAGTGTGTTTCCTTTGATTGGTTTTCTACTTGATTCATATAAGCTTTACAGGCTGTCAGTTGAAGCCCTCACCACTCCTTACACCCCAAGTCTTACTTTCACTCCCACCAGCCCTGTGAAGAGCTGAGTAACAGTGCTTGGCCTGTCCCTCTGGCTTGTAGCAGACACTCCGAGGAGGGAGATTGGATGCACCTGGTGTCTGCCTCTGAGACTGGCCCAGTCTAGGAGGGTGGAGCAAACCTCTGGGGACTCCAAGGAGCCATGGAATGCTCACTCTTGCAAAACATGATCTGAAATGCCAAGAGGTCTGGGGACTATTGGAAAGGGAGCAACGGGAGCAAAAACATGACTCTCTTTAGAAAAAAAATATTGCTCCCACTCAGAAAAGTTAGATACATAAAGTGTACTTTTAAATACACACACACACACACACACACACACACATATATATATATATGTATATGTATATAAAACATATTTGTTTTGACACAGGGTCTCAAGTAGCCAAGGACAGCTTCAAACTCACTGTGTAGAGATGAGCTTTGAATTCCTGACGCTCCTACCTTTATTGCCAGTGCTGTCATTATAGGGAAGCACCTCAATGCCAGTCATGTGATAAATCTTTGGGGTACAAAATAATGGGTATTATTATGGCATTGTCTGTGTTTGCCCCCAACACCTCCTCCCCTATTTGGCCTCCATCCTACGTGTGTTCCTCCTCTCCCAAACAGTCCCACCTGAGTCTGTGTGTGTGACGCCTATGCGTGATTATATACGTGCGAGTCTATGTCCCACGCACGAGAGAAAGCTGGTCATTGTCTTCACTCCTCTTCCAAGCCTCTCTGGTTTACAGTTAAGACAAGTCGACCCGTTGTCGTCACATCAAAGCCACATTTTTCATTTCTGGAACTTTCTGTTTTACCTCACCTTTCCAGCCAAGACAGCTACCGCTGAGCTTGTCGCAAGAATGACCATATCCGTCCCCCTTTCCCCTGCGTTCCCTTCCATTGGCTGTGTCTTCTAATTTATACCATACCTTTTGAGGAGCAGCTGGGAGAGGGGGGCACGGTGGAGAAAATGTGAAATGTTAATGGTTCCTCTCCTAACTGCTGCGTTGTCAGCTCCGTTTTGTACATATATGATTATGAAGCAATTTGCATTGAATTTACACCTTTTCAAATTTTGAAAATTGCTTTGTTGAGAGAGAATCGCTGCACGTTCTCAATACCAGGCTGATTAATCACGGTTCTATGGAGGAGACATAACATTTTTATTAAACTCTCAGTGAGCAGGAAAATGAACACCTCTTGCAATAGCCGTACTAATGTCATTAGTGAACGTTTTCATTTACAAGAACCTCATCCCGAACCTTCCATCCTTCCCATATGGACCACAGCATCTCCTCCCGAGCAGGTGAGAAACCATATTCAGAATGTCATGAAACCCGTCCACAAGCTCCTGCCGCTAGCCTTTGATCCATCTAGGCCTTTAATGCTCATCTCTTCCTCTTGTCACTCGGGACTCTCCATGCTACATCTCTGAATTTTGAATGTGGTCAGGGATGGTGTCCACCCTGAAGAGCCAGCGACTGGTGGGATTAAAAAACTCAGATACCCAAGTACATATGAGGAGAATAACTGTGCTTTGTTGACTGATGCTCACGTGGTTTCTGTAGTGGAGGCTTCTGGTAAGAATGGAGCACACAAGCAATCAGGAGGAGCTTGCTTTATAGCAATTCAAAGATATGGGTCATGGAGCAGATGGTGAAGTGATTTGGTGTAAGCTGAGTTTAGATTCCCAGTATTCATCTGAAAAGCCAGGTGTGGTGGTGGACACTTGTGATCCCAGAGCTAGAGAGGCAGAGACAGAGAAAGATCCCTCGGGTTTGCTGGCCAACCAGCCTAACTCAATTGGCTAACTGCAGATTCTTCGAGAGACCCTGCCTCAAAAATATGTGGGGAATAATTGAGGGAGACACCTGATGGAGGCCTCTGGCCTCGATAGACACACCTCACCCTTTGCTCACTCGTTATTGGTATTACGTTTTAGCGTACACCCTGTTTGGATGCAAATCGTTCATTAATAACCTCTCTGGCATTGGCCCTAATCTACTATGTTGAGCTATAGATAGAATTATTTGAATTCTAGGTGTCCTGAAAAGTGTATCCTACTGTTAAAAACATGTCTAAACTCATCAGTCTGAAGGCTCTGCAAAGTTAATGTCAATAAGAAACTAGTCCACAAATACCAAAATGTAAAGAATTTTTTTTTTTCTGGTTTTTCGAGACAGGGTTTCTCTGTGTAGCCCTGGCTGTCCTGGAACTCACTCTGTAGACCAGGCTGGCCTCGAACTCAGAAATCCGCCTGCCTCTGCCTCCCAAGTACTGGAATTAAAGGTGTGTGCCACCACTGCCCGGCCTAAGAATATTAAATAGTCTAGCAATAACAAGAGTGGAAGAGGGTGTGGAAAGTCAGGCATCTTTCATTGTAAGGTTGAGGTTGTTACTTGGTGTAGCCATTTTGGAAAAACATTGGTGTTTGCTAGTGAAGTAATAAGCAGCAATTAATGCGATCGTGGAATAGATTAAGATTAAGAATGTTGTAGCAAAGTATTCACAATGGCAAGAAACTCAAAATTCCTCAAGGCCACCTGCAGTAAAACGGGGAAAACCATGCTGGCCTACATATCCTGGCAGTGGAGTGTAGACAGCTGTGAGAATGAATGAATTTCTATAGCCCGCATCAACACAGACCTATCTTCCAAACACATTCTACAAAATACGAGAGAAACAAGATACATGGGATAATTCATATGGTATAGCTTGATTTACCAAGGTTGTAGAACCTTTAGGCAGTAATGTTAGAGGCTGCATGTCGCTCAGGACTGGCTTTGAAGTTTGTAACCGTCTCCAATTCCTATTCTTGCTCTGTGACCGGATAACCTCATGCTCCCTCTGCCCCAGTTCCCCCACCAAGAGGGATGTGTCCCCTTGGCATCTAAGCCCAAATAAGCCCCTCCTCTCCTAAGTTGTGTTTACCAGCTATTTTGTTAAGGCAAAGTAGATCTCCTCACCATTTCCTGCCCAGTCCTGTGCACTGAGCTGCAGGTGGCAGCCCTGCCTCTCTCAGGTTCTTCTCTAGACCCAATGAGAAGGGCAAGAAACAATGGGATTCTGTACTGATGGCTCAAACACCCAATGGTCTTATGCTACCATGTCCTCAGGTCCTAAGGTTTTGGGCCTTGCTTAGGGTCAAGGTTTTGTGCTTCTCGTTGCTCTCCCTAAGCTGTGCATTTGCCTGCTGTGTGTTGGGGACTGTCACAGACCATGATGGAGCTCTGGAACTCAAACTCCACCAAGGCCTTCATCTGGTTTTGATTATTTTTAATACTAAAAAGAAAAAAAAATCATTGACTCAAAGTGTACAGAAATTCTCTTTGCTTTCCAGCCAAACATGGTGAAGTTATCAAACTGTGGCGGCTCCCTCACCTCACAGATAGAAAATGCCTAGATAAATACAGTGGAGGACATTTTTAAACATGTAAAAAAATCAATTTTCATAAGGTTACATCGTTTTACCTCTTTATATAAAACATGCTGTATTAAAAGAGAGATTAAATTTTACTCTGTGGACTAAAATGCAAACACAAAATTATTTTTTCATTTTTCAGAGCATGCACTGGATTATCATTTATTTATGAGGCTTTTTTTAATCTAGAATATATGGAAATCTTTTCTTGAAGCACAATATAATATTGAATTGGGAATGCTGCCTGACAGTTCTCCTCTCACGGTTGCAGAGAATGATTCTCCTGTATGAATTTTTAAAAGAAACTTCAATGCTCTCTGCATCTGTGAAGGAAAATGTGCGACATTGTCCTGAGATACCTTTCCAAGGCCCCCTCCAGTTTTGTGTCTGTCCAACTTTTCTGCCGGAGAGGATGCTTCTGCGGTTTTTCAGAACTCACAAAATGTCCACGTTGCTTTCTCTGCTTCAAAAGTTCCCCTTGATGGGCCGGCGAGATGGTTCACTAGGCAAAGGGCTCTGCGGCCAAGCCTGAGGCCTGGAGTTTGATTCCAGGGTCAACACGAGGAAGGAGAGACCCCTGCGGGCTGTACTGCAGTCTCCACGCGCACACCATGACACACGTGCACCCCCCCACCCCCCCGCACACATAAATGAATGTAATTTTTAAAAAATGGTTTTAAAAGGTAAACTTGGCAAAGAATTCCCTGCCCCAGAAGACCTTTCTCTGAGATGCACTACTGGCTACTCTATTGTATCTGTTTTCTTTGTATGTTTTTCTTATTCCGAGGCACTGGCCTCAGAAGGGTGTTAGTGGATTTCTGTCTAGCGTGTTCTGAGGCAAATGTCCACCTCAGACCCTTTAAGCATCTGTGGTGAAGTCTCACAATGGTGATATCAGGGACCACATGTATGTGGGCCCGTGTCTAAGTGTGTGTGCACATGCACCTATGTGTGGTAAACATCTGTGGTGAAGTCTCACAATGGTGATATCAGGGACCACATGTATGTGGGCCCGTGTCTAAGTGTGTGTGCACATGCACCTATGTGTGGGTGGTAGGCCTTTCATATGGATGTGAGGGGCAGGAGTCCACCTTGGGTATCATTCCACAGGTGCTGTCAATCTTGCTTTTTGAAAACAGTGTCTCCTTGGCTTACAGCTAGCAGGCCAGCAAGGCTTAGGGCTCAGCATCTCTGCACTCCTCAGTGCTGTGGTTATAAACATTTACCACCACACTCTGCTTCTTGGACATGGGTTCTGGAGATAGAATCCAGGTCCTGTGCTTTCGCCGCCAGAGTCATTTTACTGGCTGAGACCTCTCTCCAGCCTCTGATAACGTCTCACTTCAACACAAGGTAATGTGCACCAATTACCGTGTTGTTGATGCCTTTTTGTGTGTTTAGAAATAATCTTATACCATTAGCTGACTCCACTCACATCCAATTTTATATTTATGTATTATAAATATGTATGAATAGCAAGCCAAACGCAGTGTATATATAGTACATCGGCACACACATTCCAAATCTACAGAGGCAGAAAGATTCCTAGACATACAGAAAGGCAATCGTTGTAAAGGGGATGAAAGAAATTCATCCAGACCCCCACTGAAAAACAGGAAATGAGCACATGACCTCGTATGGCGTCTGCGTATTTTCCTGGTCCTTCATGATGTTCTGTGAGCAGGGTCAAGGGTGGCAGTGGGTAGAAGTTGGTTTCCCTTCGTTTTCATAGCATCAGCCTCTCTACCGGGGGTCATTTAGAAGCAGATCAATATGACACATAAACACTCTGAGTAAATGACAGCGAGCACAACCATGCTGATGACACCTGGGCCTGTGTACTGGAGGGGGCTGAGCCATTTCTTCCTAGAAGGACAGCCATGTGTCTGAGAGAGCTATGACAGCTCTGGTTAGTCTCACAATTCCTTGTGAGCTTTCTTCTTTCCCAGAGACCCCACCACCACCACAAGAGATGGAATAATATAATATCATACCCCTTCATATTATGTCCTGGCCCTCCGTGGATTTCTTCCCCCGGGGAGTTCTGGTTGGTTTTGTCTCTACTCTATCATGTTGTATCTCCCATTTCCAGTCTTATGTGGGTTTTTTTTTTTTCTAGTTTTTAGCTTTTTTTTGAATGTGTTTAAAACTCATTTAAATTGGAGTGCTCACTACCCTTGGTGGCGAATGGCTTTATCAGTGTGGTGGTTTGAATGAGAATGGCCCCATACACTCATGTATTTGCATGCTCGGTCCCCAGTTGAGGATTAGGAGGTGTGGCCCTTTTCAAGTAGAGGCGGTCTTCTTAGAGGAGGTATATCCCTGGAGATGGGCTTTGAGGTTTCAAAAACACATCACCAGGCTCAGTGTCTCTCCTGCTAGCTGAACGTGATGGAGCCCTGAGTTACTGCTCCAGCACTATGCTTGCTTGGCTGGAACCATACTCCCCACCACGATGATAAGAGACTACCCTCTGAAAGTATAAGCAAGCCTCAATTAAATGCTTCTATTGGACAATAGGTGCCTTGGTCATGGTGTCTCTACAACAACAGAACAGTTAGCAAAAGCAAAATGCTTGCTCTCCAGGCACGAGGATCTGAGTTTGATTCTGAGAACGCACATAAAATGCCAAGTGTGGTGTTCACACAGAATGTCACTCTGTTAAAACTGTCAAGGTGACGGGAGCTCAGAGATCACCTTTATCTCAAATTGGGACAGCTAGAAGCAGGGGCTGGGAAATACTGACCCTCCACCTTCTCAGTGTTGGTAAGCAAACAACATCTACCTTGCAAGGTAGCTTCTGAAATGAAGTGAAGGGGCTGCATCTTTATGTCTGACATAGGGATTCCTGGAACATGAGAAGACTTAAGAGAAACAAAAGCTTCTTTCCTGTTAGAAATGAAGTTGCTGAAAAGAGTCTCTGGAGCCAAGGGAAGGTGTCACCATTTCATTCTTAACTCACAGATGCCACCTGTGGAGCAATGGTTGCTTCCTCTCTGTCTCTCTGACTCTCCCTCTCTGTCTTAGTCAGGGTTTCTAGTCCTGCACAAAACATCATGACCAAGAAGCAAGTTGGGGAGGAAAGGGTTTATTGAGCTTACACTTCCACGTTGCTGTTCATCACTAAAGGAAGTCAGGACTGGAACTCAAGCAGGTCAGGAAGCAGGAGCTGATGCAGAGGCCATGGAGGAATGTTCCTTACTGGCTTGCTTGCTTCCCCTGGCTTGCTCAGCTGGCTTTCTTATAGAGCCCAAGACTACCAGCCCAGGGATGGTACCACTCACAAGGGGCCCTCCCCCCTTGATCGCTAATTGAGAAAATGCCTTACACCTGGATCTCAGGGAGGCATTTTCTCAACTGAAGCTCCTTTCTCTGTGATAACTCCAGCTTGTGTCAAGTTGACACAAAACCAGCCAATACACTGTCCTTCTGTCTGTCTCTTTGCTTCAATCTGTTTCGTGTGTGTGTGTGTGTGTGTGTGTGTGTGTGTGTGTGTGTGTGTGTGTGTGTGTGTGTGTGTACCTGCTTTCCCCATTACTCTGCAAGCCCTTTGAAAGCAAAAGTTGTCTATTCTGTTTATGAAGGAACTTCATCAGGGCTGAGAACCAGTTGCGGGCTGATCACCTCTAAAATTCCCCATGAACAGTATCCTGTCCATCAGAACTTTCTCACACACACACACACACACACTCCACCACCCACCCCACCATGCCGCCACCCACCTACCCCTGCACCCTGGCCAACCCATTGTGGACAGATTACCAAATAGAAGGACCAAGCAAATGTCTCAGAAATAATTCCTTCAGCCTAAGCATGCTTTTCTACCACATTAGCTTTTTCATCCAAATGCCCAGGGGTTAGTAATGCTCTTGCCCTACAGAGAGAGGCAGAGAGTGAAGGATTTAGAGTTCAAAGCCTGCCCCATGAAGAGTGAAGTAGTGGGGGAGGAGAGGCAAAGGACTGGCCTTATGTGAAGTGGTTTAGAATTATTGCCCACTTTCTTTTTTTTTTTTTTTTTTTTTTGGTTTTTCAAGACAGGGTTTCTTTGGGTAGCCCTGGCTGTCCTGGAACTCACTCTGTAGACCAGGCTGGCCTTGAACTCAGAAATCCACCTGCCTCTGCCTCCCAAGTGCTGGGATTAAAGGTGTGCGCCACCACTATTGCCCACTTTCTAATGATAGCCCTCATTACAGTGGGTTCTTAAGGTACGCTCCCACATCCCCCTGTCCCTCCTCCTTCAGACACTCTTTGTGGCCTATTTCCCTGCTACCTGCCCATTCAAGTGGCAATTCCTTCTCTTACCTTCAATTTAATAAATTTTCTAAAGGATATCTATGAGCCAGTCATGAGAAATCAGCCCTTGGCCATGTTTGAATGGGTTTGATGATTTAAAAGAAATCTTCTCTTAATTAAAAGCTTTATTGGTCATTTTTTAATGCAACATATAACAAGTGGTTTTTTTTGTTTTTTGTTTTTAAATATATTTACAACTCCAATCTTAAAAAGAAAAACAAGTTACATGTGGTCATTTGAACTAATTGCAAAAATGACACTACATTAATTAGATAATTAAAAGTCTCAAGCATGTGGCTATTGTATTCATTGGGCTGGAAGCCAGCATCTTCTATAGCTGAGAAAGTGGGTTAGCATAATTCAATATTCAATTGCTGCACCGGTTTTCATATGAATAGATAATACAGAACAAGCCTTAAATCTGGATGAGGAGAACTAACAGGGGCTGGTTTTATTTTAATTGAGTTTTAAGCACTTCTAGGCCATCTCATTGTCTTCACGGTTTAACCCTTTGGAGTTGTCACTACCTGCCTGCTTGCCGTGCCACCTCCTACCTTAATGGCCATGATCTGTGTAGACTCTCAGAGACCTCCAGGAGGGGGGTGTTTCGTTTATGGTGGGGGCACTTGCAGACTACTGAGTATACATAGAGGCCAGAGGACAGTCTTGGGCGTTGGTCCTCAGCTTTCTCATCCAGCTTGAGATTAGGCCTCTGTGATTTCCTGCTGTGTCTACTGGGCGAGCTAGCCCTGAGCTTCTGAGGATTCTCCTGTCTCTGCCTCCCATCTCACTGTAGGCGTGCTACAATTATAGACGCTCCCTAACATGCCTGGCTTTTCATGGGTTCAAGATTAAGGTCTTCACATTTGGGTGATAAGGTCTTTACCCACTGAGCTACCTCTCCAGCCCTATGGATATGTTCTTGACCAATAAACTCCTCCACCCATTTGTTCTCCTCACAGAGAAGCCAGGCCACCATGGATGAAAGTCCTTCACACCAGCACATTGTCTGTGCCTCTGTGCCTTAGCTCATCAAGGTTATTTGTCAGGAAAATTCTCTCTTATAATACCAGGTCCCCTTTGGATAACAGGACTTAATACAAAAGTTCTCCCCATTCCAACTAGTCATGTAAGTTGATTTCATATCCTTTTATTTCATAAAGTTTTGCTTATCAGGTTTGTCATCCCGAATTTGAAATTAAAATGTGTGGTCTCCAGATGACCTTATCGCAACTGACCCCCAAATCTAATCACTCCTCGCATCTGCGAAAATCGACAAATATGTCAGGCAAACCTCGGGCCATCAAAACAATGTTTTAAATATTTCATTTGTAGGCAAGGCAAAGATCATCTTCAGGTTAGTCCTCTGAGAAGGGACAGCACATACGCTAGTGTCTTTGGTCTCTCCGAGCTATAATCGGTGCTGATTATCCATGGCTCTTTAGAAGCAGAAAATGTACAGTTGTATCCTCCGCTTGAGTGAGTTATTGATCGCATTGATGGCCAGAAGCATGCTTCTCAGTGGTCAATACCTGGCCAAAGCGTGTCAGGTAAAGGTAGAAAATGAAGTGAGATCTAGACTTTGAACGGCCTTTGCTGCTTCGCTATGCCATGCTCATCACTTGAGGTTGCTGTCGAGTATAGATAGAAATTATATTAACATAAGACGGCAGTGTAGCAAAGTATGCACCTCATCAATAGGACAGAGTTGTGTCTTCTTAGATGTCAAGATTTATTTTTCCAAAAGTCACATTCTCACGTCAATTGTTGCCAACTTATATACGCCAGACTTTGGTGTGTAAAGACCTTTCTAAAGATATGGGAGCTGGGAAGATGGCTCTGTCAGTAAAACGATTGTCGTGCAATCGTGATGGTCTGTGTTTGGATCCCTGACACCCGCGTGAAAAAGCCAGGCGTGGCAATGTGCTCCTGTAGTCTCAGCCCTGAGAAAGCAGTGATATAAGATCTGTGATGGTCACTGGCCAGATGGTCTTGATGAGCTGGTGAGCTCCAGGTTCACTGAGAGACTCTTTCTCAAAAACAGAAAGGTAGAAAGGAAGGCTCCCAACATTGAGCTCTGGCCTCTACATACAGGCACATATGTATGCATGGACGCATATCTTCACATATACAATAACACATATACCATTATACATCATACACAGAGAGAAAGCATTCATGTACCACAGGGTCGTGGTGTAGTTTAAAACATTTAGCTAAACGAAAACCATATACTATCTTTTGTATCTGGTATTTTCTCTCTCTCTCTCTCTCTCTCTCTCTCTCTCTCTCTCTCTCTCTCTCTTTTTCCATTGGTAGTATCGGGAATTGATGCTCAGACTTCATACATGCTAGTCAAGCAGGCCTTGAACTTGTGAACCTCCGTTCTCAGTCTCTTGAGTAGTGGGTATTATGGGGCTGTGCAACTGGATGTTGTTTGTCTCTGATTCTCTGTTGACCAATGATAATTTTACAGAAATATCATTGGTCCATTATTTGTTTGTCCGTGGTACCTCAGCCTCCTCACCTGGGCATATCTGTTTTGTCTTTTTTGATTAAGTAGCCAAGCACATGACCCTGTGCTACGTAGTAAACTAGTTCATAGAAGGGTCTTCATCCAGCTCACTAGATGAATGTCATCTGGGTCACTTCTGTTCATGTATCCTCCTGCAATTGTTTGCAAAGTGTCCCTGTGACCTAGTCTTCCCCCCGTCACTCATGATGTACTGAGGACTTCCTGTGTGCCTGAACCCTGCTGGTGTTGGAACAGAGATGATGAAAAGGCTGGTCCTGCTCTTGGGCTGGAGTGATGGCTCCCTGGTTAAGAAAGATTTCTGTTCTTCCAGAGGACCTGAATAGGATTTCCAGCACCCATGTGCTAATTGGTAACCATCTGTAACTCCAGGGGATATGATGTCTTTTATGACCATTGTGAGCTCCCTTCAGTCATGTGGTATACAGTCATACCCGTGGGGAAAAGGGAAAAAAACTCTTACACATAAAAGAAATAAAATCTAAAATGGAAAGAAGAGGAGGAGGAGGAAGGGAAGGAGAAGACAGGGAAAAGCAAGATCCTGCCCTGCAGATGTTACAATCGTCAGCATTTATTGTACACCAAGTGCACATGTAACCTATTCCATTTTGACTGCAAGGGAGAAAAGCAGGAATTCACAGTGCTCTTGTCTCTGCACAGAGTTCTTGAGTAAGGCAGGAGTCAGAGGACGTGGGTCCTTTCCTCTTGAAATATTTGTTCTTATGAGTCTTTTCCTTGGAGCATCTGCTGAACATTTGAAAAATGTGTGTTTCTAATATCCTTGTCTTCACACCCAGGCAGCTGCTGGGCCCTGTGACTCAATGACAGAAGTAGGCGGAGCCCAGGCCAGAACTAGCATGAATTCCTCCCTGCCTGGAACAGGCAACACCAGCTTCAAAGAGCACGTTGGTCTCTCGGGGTAATTCTGATGACCTTGGACCTGCTTTATGTACCCACTCTTGAACTCAGGCTGCACAGGAGCAGATCAGGGGCCACCATGATGTCTTCCAATACCTGGCTTCCTAATGGCTCTCTACTCAAAAGAGATGTATCTGTTTCCTGCAGCAGAATCTTTTGTTATGAAATAGACTGCAGATTGCAGGCTATATAGCAATGTGTACTGGGAGGGAGCTCTTAGGAGAGGCTGCAAGTGTCAGGGGTACACATCCTTCCTCCTGAGCTGACACTGATCAAATGACAGCGTAATTCGATGTCGGAGCATAGGGGAAGGACTTGGGACCTACATCCCTAGAGGTAGGATTGGTAATCCAGAGGCTTTGAGTTAAGTGCTTTTGACAATGCAGAAGCAAGAGTCAAGGGCAAAGCTGCCTTGGAAAGGCTATTTTTGAGGAGTCTACTGTAGATGCAGTTGAGCTTCCTTAGAGCAAAACCAGTTAGCACTTCATGCCTACTGGGCAAATGTGTGAGGCTCCTTTACATCACGGCTAAGTGACATTGCTAAAGGTCCCCCACCTCCTTGTTCTCTGAAAGTTGCCCAAGCTTCCACATTCACAGAAGCCCACAGTAGCCTGTCCCTCCCTCTGCGGTTGCAGGATACAGTTACAACTGAGTGTTTCTTTTCTATCTTCTGCACCAGAGTTTAAGATCCATGAAGTGGAGAACCCAGCCTGGCTTGCTTGTCTTGGTTTCCTCAGCATTGATGTGAGGCTTGGTAGCATCATTATCACTTCCTGTATGATCCTCATTGTGATGGCTAACATTGATCGTCAGTTTGAGAGGAAATAGAATCACCCACGAGACAAACCTGCAGGGATATTTGTAAGGGAATGTCTTGGTTGGGTGTAAGGTGGAAGAGCCTATCCTAAATGTGGGCTATGCTCTCCCAGGGGCTGGGATCCTGGACCAAATAGAAAGAAGATAGTGAGCTGAGCACTTACATCCATCTCATTCTCCACGCTGACTGTGGGTACCACGTGACCGGCTTTCTCACGCCCCTGCCGCCATGCCTTCCCCCCCATGACTGACTACACCCTCAAACTGAGAGCCAAAAGAAACCCTTCCTTAAGTTGATCTTCCCACATATTTTCTCACAGCATGGAGAACAGTAAGTAACACAATTACCATGGCTGATGTTTGTTCCCATGGACAGTGTGACAAAAGTAACTGGGTAGCCAGCAAGATGGTTCAGCAGGTACAGAGGTTCAGCTCTAGTTACCCTGATGATCTGAGTTTAATCTCCCTGACCCACATGGTAGAAAGAGTAAAGAAACACACACACACAAGAAAAGCTGTCCTTTGTGTTCTTCTAATGCTTATACACACATGTATGAAAAAACAAAAATGTAAATTTAAAAATCTTATCTTTCTTCTTTCAAAGAAAACTGAAGCTAGGAATGTATCCCAGTGGTAGATCATTTGCCTATCATGCTCCAGATCCCATGTTCAATCTCTAGCAATGCCAAAAACTAAATAAAACCACGCAGACTGCTCTAACTTCAGAGCTGGGAATAGAGTTAACAGTAAAGTACCTATCTGACCTGAGCGATACCTTAGGTTCAGCCCCCAGCACCGAGAAAACAAACCAACAAACCAGCAAACCAAAGAGTTCATGTTGGCCAGGAGAAACTGGCACCTGCACTCTTAGGTCATGAGCTCAGGATCCTGTGCGTCCCCATTTAAACTTGGGTGGCTCCCAGCTCCTCTTTAGTCAAGCAGGGATACCATTGCTTCTCTGCTGGGTTCACATTCAGGATTAAACAGAAAGATTATTCTGAGCCCAGCATCCAGCAAGAGCCCAGTATACAGAGGCTGGGCGTGACTTTTATATGTGCCACTAGGAAGTTTGGGAGGCAGGTGTGCTGCTGAGCCGAAACTGCTGGACACTTGACATGAGTTATCTAGTCAGTGACACTGCTTATATAAAAGTCAAATGCAGGCCTGGCTTCTGCAGGTGGCAGAAATCAGAACAGAACTCACCTTGCTAAGAGATGGTGATTTCCAAAGGCCAGGGGGAGTCTTCCAGCATGCTTCGTATCTGTCACCCAGGGTGATGTGAATCTGTGGGTGTTGCACACCCGTGCCAATCTGTCAGGCTGAACATACAGTATCTGTGCACCAGAGTACACATCAGCCGCAAGGCAGAATAAAATTTGAGGGAGTTTTCCTCCCGCCTCAACAGAAGTGATGGTTTCTCCAACAACTGATATGCCCTGAGGGTTGCTGAGACTGAAGTGGCAGGGCTGGGGTGACCTGGCTGCTTGGCCCGCTTCCCCCATTCTCCTCAGACCTAAGCCCTGGCCTTTGCAAAGGCAGTTACAGATCTGCTACTCAAAACCTGAACGTAAAAAGAAATCCTTCAGCCACGTCTGTGCGAACTAAATATAGTGTCCGATTTCCGAGGCTGTGGTTCTGGCCACCCCGGGGCTATTTCTGACCACAGGGACAGCTTAAACAGTGTGACCCATGAAATGTCATCTGCAAGCTCTATTTAGGGCCAGGAGGAGAAAATGCTTCTGTGCCAGGCAGGGTCCTGTGCTGAATGGAGACCAGTGCCCTGGCTGCTGGCCAGAAAGCTGGGGCCCTCTCTGCCTTCTGTTCTGTCCCACGAGGGTGAGCCTTTTAGTGGAGGAGTTGACCCATATTGCTTTGGACTGCCTTCCCAAAGCTGAGTCCACGCATGTGCCAACTTTCCCCACCCCACCCCGGCTGCCAACTGTAGTTTTGAGGGCAAAGGGGACTTAGCATTAACCGGTCAGCCCCCAGGAGGTTCTCAGTGTTCTGTATCTTCCTCTTCTCTTTCCCATGGCGGTCACCAAGACTCCTTGACTCATTTGGTTCCTTCTCCCAAGTCACTTCTAGAGACCCAGTCCCTGTCCTTTCCCTGTCTCCATCCCCAGACCAGGGCAGATACCCTTGCTAGTTTCAGTGACCTCGAATTATCCCTCCTCTCCTGGATTGTCTCATCTTGTGATCTGATTCTAGTTGCAAGCCTTCCCACCTTTCTGGACCATGTGTCGCAACTTCCTCATCATGTCACTGCTCCAGTGGCCTGAGTCAAGATGAATCTGCCCAGGCCTCTGCGTCCTTCTTATCCATGGTGGAGGAGGTTTCTGGCTCTACGGTTTTGGTCCTCTTGCTGAATGCAAGCTGGCATTGTCCCATCTCTCAATTGCTGTATCAGATGCTGTGCTGCTCATTGTTGAATTTAGTTCCCCAACAGCCTTTCACTATACAGTTACTGCTCTCCACATTACAAGTGAGAAACCAGACTGGGTATGTTGATGCTATACACCTGTATTCCCAGCATTTGAGAGATAACAGCAAGATCACGAGTTCAAGATCAGCCTAGACTATAAAGGTAGATCCCGTCTCTATATTGGGATACTGCACCCGCACACATACACAAAAGTTAGAAAATTTGGAATGATAATTTCCTCATGGTAAACCAGTCAGAGTTATGCCATTAGACATGAATAACACTTACTTATTGCCTTTTGTGTATTTGGGCCCTAGGATAATCTTTTTTCTTTTTTAGAATACCAGGGTGAAGGTACCATTGTGCTCTTTTTGACATGGGGAATTTTGATTGAGAAAAGTTAAGTATAATATAGCCAAATAATACACCCAAGGTCATCTGCCTATAAACAGGGACACTTTCATTTCAGATCAGATTCATTCCGTGTTCACTAAATTCCACACTTCATCTCTCTTTCCTCTTTTCTCTGCACACACTTAATTCTACCATCCCAAATTCTACAGTGTGAGTTTGAAAATCCCCACTAAGGCATGTGGAAATCTTGCTATTTGGTTATGATGTAATGTAGTTAGCACACATCGTAAAATTTTTATGACATTTCAGAGAAACCAACACAAAGTAGAGCCTAACTCTCAGATAAGAGTTTGAAAAACAACCCATACAGCAACTCTCCTATCGAGTTTTATCATCATCCCATTCATAATTGATTCCAAACTTGCATGAATCTTTCAAGATAAGTGTCTTATTGATTATCTCAAAAACCAAGTGATCACTTGGCATCCTGGTCTGCTCACTGCCTTGCCCTGATTACTGTAAACAGAGCAGTTGACCAGAAGAAATGTCACTGTCTTTGGCACTGGACACTCAGGACATTCTGAGGCACTGGAAATGGGAAGCAGAGTCAAGGAAGGGCCCAACTCAAGAGCTGCTTGGTCAATGATCATTGCCCTATTTTGGACATGGCGAAGTGTGATCATGGTCTGGTCAGTGAAGTCAGTCTTGAACTGTTTGTCATCTCTACTCAAGGTCTCCCTCCTGTTAGATGTGCAAGGGGTCCCAATGAAAGCCAATCCATCGCTGTCAGGAAACATTAAGTCTCTTAGGTAGCATCAATATCCTGCTGTTTACTCTTGGCTATGTAAATCAAGCTTCCCCCCCACACACACACACACACCTGCCTTCCTTCTTGGAAATGGCTAGAGTGTGTACAAGGGACTTAAGCTGCTCATTTGTTGTTGTGGAAGCTATAATAGAAATGAACTCAGCTATGGGGAGCTTTGTTTGCACACCTAAGGGGCTGTCCAAGCACTGATGCACAGCCCTGGCCTTTTTCAGGGTTGCCTGCAGGCCTTGTGCTGGTACAGGGTATGGTCAGGATTGACCAGGAAACTGGATATAAGGAAGTCTCCAGGGCAGCTCCTGAGGAAGCCTTGAAGTACTCTCCACATGACAATAGCCCTAAATGGAACAGGTCGGGCACTTGACAAACAGGAGGTCTGACTCATGGGACTTTAAGTACAGATAATGAAGATTCCAATCATTGCATAGAATTGGCAACCTGGCTTCTTGAGGCTGCCACTGGCAAATGCTTATTCTGAACCTAGGGGACAAGATAGGTCTACTCTGCATCTAGGGAGCCTTGTTATCACAAAACCATCTGCAACGCAGGGAATCCTGGGCTTTCCCAAAGAGTCCATTCTGAATCTACTCTTGATGTGCAGCATCATGCTCAGCTATAAAGTGATGCAGGCTCAGTGAGATGGCTCTAAATAAAGTCACTTGCTACCAGCTAGATGACCTGAGTTTAATCCCCCATAACCTACATGCCCACATGTTAGAAGGAAAGAAATGACTCCAGACTTGTCCTCAGACCTCCCCAGGCACACAATGTTGTGCAAACATTCATCCACATACCTTCATAAATGAGTTTTTTTATTGTTGTTGTTGTTTAAAGGGGTATTTCTGAGGCAGGAATAAGTTAAAGCACTTACTATCAAGACTGATAACCTGTCCTCTGACCAGTACACATGGCATGACCCCCTTACACACACACACACACACACACACACACACAAATAGGTAAATGGAATTTTTAAAACTTTAAATAAATGGCATGATGCTAAATGAACTTGCAACATTGTCTGAGTGCACGAGTGTGGGCTAAATGAACTTGCAACATTGTCTGAGTCCAGGTGTATGGCATTAGACTGCATCTGAGAAACCCTGGTGTTTATCGGAGTAAACATCCCATAAAGACCAAAGATCCTTACGTTCTCTGCCTCAAAGGTGTCATCCTCACAGAACGTGAACTAACTGTTCCTCCACGTGGCTTTGCTAAATTACACAATTCTAGCAAGGAGAGAATTTCACCATCTAGCACCAGAGAAAATGTCATCATCTGCATGGAGCACCTTGAGGCCACATTTAGCATTCAGGGACCCTGATCATCCCAAAGTAGCTACAGCAGAGAAGTGGGTGTTTGTGCATAGCTTTCCAGTAAGACTATAGAGGTAGCCATAATTACATGATAATGTGTCCACACTGCATGTATAAATACAGTTTAAGGATCTGCCTAGGGCTTATAGTGTGTGCCTCTTAGGTTTCTCTTGGTGTCTGCTCATTTAACTGTCCATTGGCTTTGTTTTTCTTGATGGATTAAATTTTTTTTGCCCTTCTCATAGAATAAACATGTAAGCCATTAACCCTTCATAGTTGGGAGATGAGAAATAATGGAAAACCACAAAAAGGTAGCAGGAATGTTCAGAAGTTCCCCAAGAAGACCGTCACTGGTAGTGACAGCATACGAAGTCTGTGGTTTATTTATCAAACGTTGCTCTTCCTCTGTGTATCGGGCCCTTCTATGATGCAAGTATCTCAGAAGCAGGTAAAATAGAAGCAGATAAAATACAAACCCTGCCCTTAAGGAGAGAGGTACAAAGAGGAAAATAACTAGCCATGGCTGACAGACACCCAGGGGAAAACGTGAGAGTATGCTGGACACCGTTAGGAAGAGGGTCATTACCGTCAGAGATAAAGACACTGGTCTCTAAGCTAACAACTTGAGATGGACTCCCCCAGGACCCACACACTGGGGGGAAAGAATCAACTCTCACACACTGTCCTGTGATCTCTACATAAGTGTGTGAGCCCAGATATATATATAGATAGATAGTCAGATAGATAGATAGATAGATAGATAGATAGATAGATAGATAGATAGATATAGAGATATAGATATATACACACACACTATGTATTACATATGTAGAGTTACATATGTATTTATTAACATAAGTAAATGTAATAAATTATAAGAAGAACGTTAAAGTGTGTAATATCCTGTGGAAGTCCTGTGGAGGATATCAGTGAGGATCACAAAGTGTTCAGGAAGCAGCCACTTCACGTGAGATGCTTTTTGAAGACTAAATAGGACTGCCCCAATTGGGGAGGTAGGTGGGACTTTCCAAGGAGCAGGTTAGAGGAGAAAAACATATAGCATCAAGTGTATCTATCGATGGATGGTGGAGCCCAGGGTAGAAAGCCATAGGCAGGTACTCTTGTAGCTATGTCTCGAGATGTTAAAGCCTGCAGAAATAGCTTGCCATTCAGAGCAAGGTCTCAAAACCTGAGGCTTCTGAAGAGAGTAATGAGAGAGTGAGCCCCATACATTGCCCGAAGGAATTGCAAGGCCGAGTGGAGGAGGTGAACACTAGTTCTGGTGGGTTTCATCTGCAGCACAGGACTTCCAGGAGATCCTCATGGAAGCCTCAGGTGAAAGGTGGGCCTGGTCTGCCTGCAGAGAAGCAGCTAAGAAGGCGGCTTCCCACCCAAGTCTACAGAGTACACTTGACATTCCCAGTGTGGCGTCTTTCCACATATAAAACATACAAAGCAGGACACCTCTTTGGTTGGCTGAGGTGAACCAGGCTGTAGGCAAACAGCAGCCCAATGCCCAGTGCTCCTCCCCCCCATAGTGAGACAGTATGTACCACCCAGCTGAAGGTGAGATCTGGCATGGTCAAAGAAGTGAGCAGACATCATCAGCTCCTGCTTTTGTGTTGATTTTTTTAACAGCTGTAGCAGTGCCCAGCCCTGTAATCAGACAGGCTGTGGGTGGAGGAAGCACCATCCTGCCTCATGTGCCTCCCTTGAAAACAGGAGAACGTTTCCCTGAAGCCTTCCAACACACCTCTCTGGACTTGCCCTCAGACAGGATGGTACTCAGTGCCACTGAGGACTCGGCTCTTACCATCCTCCTGTGGAAACTTGTCCTGAGCAGCCAACATGCGGCCTTTAGGTCTCCCCACTCCCTCTACTTTCTGCCTTCCCCTTTCTCTGACATTCACCGGGAGACCAGGTTGAGTCTCCTTAGCAAGACGTTGGTGTGGAAGACTCATTCCAAAATGGACACCAGATAACTGTTAAGTTTCATTTATTATTGTGTGTGTTGGCATGGGGATGTATGATGTATGCATATCAGCACATCATGACACGGTGCATGTGTGGAGGTCAGAGCAGTCGCGTTCTCTGTGTAGTTGATATCCCTCCTACCTTTGTGTGAGTTCCAAGAATTGAACTCAAGGCTTCAGGTTTCAAGGGGAGCTCTTTTACCTGCTGAGCCATCTCACTGGCTCACAGCTGAGTTCTGAATTCATCTTTTGGAAATCTTGTGAGCTCCCAAAGTCCAGGCTTACCAACCCTGATAGGGGAGATCAGTGTCAGTCTTTTCTGTTATTGAGAGAAGAGGCTGAAGTAACCAATGTAAACACCCTAATTCTAGAAGCTTCCTGGAGATGTAGGTTAAACTCCTAAGAGAGGGATGCCTAGAGTTATCTACCTAGCAAGCTGAATGTGGCTGACCAAACTGAGAGGCCCACAATTACGGTGAAGAGAAGGACTTCTGGCTCCATTTTTCTAGAGAACAGCCACCGGCCACCCACTGTACAAGCACACACAAGTGACGATAACCGTAAGTGTTTATAACAATGTGCCGATCGACTTCTTATTTCAATAGATATCCAGATTTATTATCCCTCAAGGTAAGCATTGATTTTACCTTTGTCTCCGTCAATATTTACCTCTGAGGTCAATATGTGTGGGTATTCACCTCAGCTACAGTCAATAGCTGTTCCGTATTACAATATATGATGCTCATGTGTGAGAATGGGAGCCGTGTGGCATTACAAAAAAAATGTTAGTCAAGGGAGCCTCTCGCCAAATGAATGGATTTCTATTTCATTTGAGTCCATTTTGGATGTTTAGAGGTCAGATTCTAGTTCAGTTCATCGAAAATGGGTGTTTTCTGCTGCAGGCTTCGGTTTCAGGGAAGGCTAACCATGCAAACCAACACTTAATGATAGAGAACTAAATGCAGGTTTTTTTCGAGAGCTCCTGAATTTCGTATAGCTGTGAGATTATGCATGTTACAAAAGGGACAAGAATGGGAGTGTTCGCATGCTTAGGGCATGGAGCTAATCCTCACCTCTGGTTTCCAGGGACTCAGGTAGCCGATGTAAGGGGGGAGATGAGGAGGGAGAAGCAGAGACTCCTTATCTTGTGTTTCCGCCTTTGATATAGCTAGAGTTGGAAAAGGAGGCCCTGGCATCACATGGCCTGGGCCAGACTTGTGCCAGGAAGTACATGTGGCTGCTGGTATAAGGATCTGACTGTAATAGTCCAGTTTATGTTTTGTTTGTTTGTTTCTGTTTGTATGGGTTTATAGGCATGTGTAGGTGCACGAGTGCATAGATGCATGTGTGCATGGGTGCATGTATGCATAGATGCATGTGTGCATGGGTGTATGTGTGCATATGTGCACATGGAGGTCAGAGACCAACCTTAGGTGCCCCTCCTCACTTTGACCTTCGACCTACTGGTCTCTCACATGGACAGTGCATCAATTAGGCTAGGCTGTCTGGTCAGCAAGCTCCAGGAATCCTGTGGTCTCTGATTCCCCAGAGCTCAGATTATAAACACACAATCCCATCTCCTGCTTTATGTGTGGGATCTGGGAATTGAGTTCAAGTCTCCATCCTGTTTGTTTGTTTGTTTGTTTGTTTGGGGGTTTTGTTTGTTTGTTTGTATGATTTCAAGATAGGGCCTCATGTATCCAGGCCGGTTCCAAACTTGCTACATACGGAACATGTCTTTGAACACCTGGTCCTCCTGCCTCTTCCTTCTGAGTGCAGGATTACAGGTATGGGTGTTCACACCCAGTCTAGGTGTACTGGGCATAGAACCCAGATTTTTGTGACTACTAAGCAAGTATCTGAATGTAATAGTAAACTTACAGTAGCGTTCATCTGGCCACTGTGGGCTTAGACTCTGCACCTCACTGGGCCACACCCCCCATTCAGATTCTTTTGGATTTCCCTTTATGGGATTTTTATTGCAATTTTAAAGGATTTATTCATTGTTGAAAATGAGTGCACACTGTCTACATGTGGGCATGTGAGCCACTGTGTACATATAGAGGTCAAAAGACAAATTGATGAGGTTATTTGTCTTTATTTTTGGGTGGGTTTCTGGGTGGAACTCAAGCCATTAGGCTTGTAAAAGTGTGTTTGCTCACTAGCCACCTCACTGCCCCTGGCTTGTTAATTATTGTAACTATCATTGTATCGGTCCTGCGTCTTTCCTGCCACTCACATACTGTGTCCAGTGCTCCATTGTCTTTCCTGACACACCCGTCTCTCTCCTGTGACAAGAGACCAGACCAGGAAACACAAAAGCACAACTCTTACTGCTAGGCCTAAGGATGACCAGACTCAGCTCTCAGTCCCTCCCCTAAGCCTGTGAGTATACAAGGAGCCTTGATACCAAGTCCTTTCAGGGACGCATCCTGCAATTGGTAGAGGCACTTTGGCACAACAGCTGTGCCCTCCACAGCTCACATCCTGGTACTTCAATGTAGTACTGTCTTCCCAGGCAACACAGGGAAAGGTTGCCCAGTGCAGAAAAATAAATAAGTAAATGTAACCAGCACCGAAAGAGAACCAGAGGAGCAGGGGTGGGGCCGAGACAGAGCCAGCAAAGGTAAAAGAGGCCCAGGGACAGTCAGAGCCCTTGGGCTGACTGGTCCATTCATTTTTCTCTAAGCCCCAAACAAACAGCATCCCTACATTTCTCCCCTGTCAGCTGAGAAATGGAGCTGCCTCTGAAGCCCATTGCTCTGTCCAGCTGTGTAATCAGAAACGCTGTGGAAGTCTCAGTCTCCTCTCCCACCAAATGGGAAAATATCAATCTGATGATGAGATCCGACAACGCTCATAAAGTCCCCAGCAAGAGCTTTATAAAGTCACTTCCCAACGTGCTCTCCCCGTGTCTTATTAATGGCCATCCTTTAACCTGTCCTCAGCTTCATCTCCTGGCATCCTTGGGGCCTTCTTAACCCCACACATGAAACTAACCCATGGGCATCTCTATATGCAAGGATTCATTTCACCCCACACAACATGCAAAGTCAGTCGCCGAGATTTCCCCAGACTCCCCTCCTCCACAATCAGCCACAGCAGCAAAAGCCAAAAGCAGCGCTTCCTTTTGTATCAACTATGGCAAGAACCTGACCTCTCTGAGTGTTACCTGACTCTGGGGAAAAAAACAGAAGCAGCCTAAGGACAGGATCTCCAAGCCTTTCAGCCTGTTTTCTGCTTGCTGTGTGAAGGTGATCCTGCCCTTCT
>CM052707.1:43265053-43277553 GCA_028551405.1 Uromys caudimaculatus
ACCCTTGGCTCCTTTGTCCCCTTCACATCTCATAGGCTATCCCTGACTTGACACTTCCTTAAAGTGTTTATTTATTTATATGGCATTCACAGAACACCCCAAGGCCCCCAGTCCCTTGAGATGTAAATTAAAGCAACTTCATTTTCATAGTTTCTCTGTTCCAAATCCCCCACTGTTTATTTAAATAGCAGCCTATGCATCTTGCAAGTAAAGGATGATAATTAAGGGAAGAAGAGCTGGTCTCTCAGGGAAGCTGTGCTCTCCTTTCTGCACATTCTCGGCTTCACTGTCAAAAGCCAGTGCAAAAGAGCTAGTGCCCAGGGAGCCAGACATGTTTGGGGGGAGGGGGCTCCATGTTGGGGGAACTGATACAGATGGGCCTGCTACAGGAGCTCAGCCACCCAGGAACCAGAGTGTTTCTAGTCTCACTCGCTTCTCAGTCTTCTCCTTGTCTGTCATCTGCCATACACCCAGGTGGCAGTCACAAGCCTCCCCCCTCCATCCAGCACACTGTAGAGAACTTCTGCTAGGACCCTGCCACAAACAGAGGCAGGCCAGGTTCATTCAAGCCTTTCTCTGGCTGTGTCCAAGGATCACTTCAAGTGCGAGGTTCTCAATGTGCCTTCTTCTCTACTCTGTCTCCCTAGCAGAGATGAATAGTGTCTGTTCTTCACATTGAGCAGAAGAGAGCCACCTCCTTCTGACCAGTCAGCCAGGAGGCCTGACATGTTAACCCAGCCCAAGCAGATCTGGGGTGGTTCCCTGTATAACTGCCGAAGGTCACACTTCAGTGTTCAAAGCAGGTTGTGTGTAGACCAAGAGTGTTTGCATTGGGGCAGGTGATGGTCCTAATTCAGAGAATATGAGTAGTTTTTCATTCCTTGTTCTTTCTCCTCCTTTCTAAAAATCAGGGTTTTTGTGCTTGCATACGGCATATGTGTAGGACACTAGAGTAGACTTCATTGTTTCGTGCAAACACAGACTGTAAAGCCAAAACCCTATCTACAATCTCCTTGAGAGATATATGCTTGGGCACTGACACTTTTGTCTGTTCATTAGTTTCCTGTAATAAACATGAAATCTACATGGCCAAGGTCTGCTGATGAGCCTCGTTTTCCAAAGGGTCACTTGTCAGGGTCATGGCCTTTTGAGAGCCTGCAACACACAGAGGAAGGAGTGTGCTGCGTGAGATCTAACAAGACTTTGGGTGTCTGGCCCACGAGAATCATAGGAACCCATGGCAGGAATAGCTGGGTGCCTCTCAGCTGTTAAAAAATAATCTTCAAATCAATATTGGTGGGGACACAGAGATGAGGATGGACAAGCCAACTAAAGAGCAGGTGACAGAGCTATGGAACTTCCTGATGGCAGGGCCCATTTTGGGGTGAAAGCACAGACCATGCCATTTGGAGTCCGAAGAGAGATTCAGTTGGGAGTTAGCTAGGAGGAGGAGAACCCCTGCTATATTAACTTGAATGCAGAGAACATGGAGAATGCACACCCATCAAAATTAAATGATAGGCTCAGCAGGAGGTCGGCTCCTCTGATCTTTCTGCTCTGATCTCAGCAGTGATGACTGCTAGCTTTGAGGAGTGGGGATTCCACACACCATCAGTCCAATCTCAAAGCACCCTACCCCTCACCCCTGCCGCCTCCAACACCTTCCTCACTGAACAGGCTGCTCTCCACCTCTGAGCTGTGGAGATGCTTTTTAAAGACAAATCCCTTGAGTCCTCAGCTTGCCGGCTCCCCTTCTGCTCTGAATTCTTGCTCCTTGTTCTCCCATGGCAGATTCGGGAGCTGCTGATGCACTTTGGGACTCAGCAAGCGCTCAGTGGGGGAAACCGAAGTCCCCTTGAGCTCGTAAGAGATAGGAGCTCTTTCCATTAGTTTCTTACTTGCTCATGTATCATCCATTACCCCTCCATCTGTCCTTCCTTCTTCCTTCCTTCCATCCATCTAACCACATTTCTATTGGTTTCTCATTCCCTCGTGTGTCTGTCCATCTGTCCTTCCATTTCTGTTCCGATTGCTTCCACACTCTCTTGGGTTTTCCACCCGTCACCTACCCAACCACTCACCTACCCATCAGATACTATTAGCCCCAATCGTGTGTGTCAAGCACTGCACTTACTGTTATATACACTGCTGATTTATGTGTTTGGGTTCCATAGTTGATTTTCTTTTTTTTTTTTTTTTACATCCCACCTCCTTTTTGTAGATGGTTGCTGCCAGTATTAGGGCAGTCTTTTACACTCTCCAGTTTTCTAAGAAGCCACCCGGATGTACCTCGAGAGTTCTCCCTCTAGACCCTATCGTGCGCGTAATTTTCTGCAGTAACCTATTTTTAAGGGAGACTTTTCTGACACCCTTTAAATTAACCTCATTATGCACGCTTTATTTACTTCTCCCCCATCTCCCATGTTTTTAGCCCTTCTGAACTCTCACACTGTGGCGTTACAATGATCTTCTGCTGCGTGACTCAGTCGTCTGTGCTTGTTTATAAGAATCACAATAGATGAGTTTATAATATGTATATTTTCCATAAATATACCAAATGTTTGCCAGGTTCCACATGCCCCCCCTCCTTTCTTTTTTCCTTTTTAAATTCAAAATTTTCTAGTTGTGTTTATTCTCATCGTCAGCACACTTTATCAAAGCCTTTTCAGGCACTGTAAAACTACTGAGTTATGTTTGGGTCATGTTTTGCGGTGTGCCCTTTAATACCGTAGCTTTAGAAATGCAATTTTCAGCCTCTGCTTATTAGAATATGATAAAGTATTCCCGGTCTATGTCCAGCTCCACTAATCTCCAGACTGCGCTTCATGAATTAAGCATGAAGATTTTAGTCAATGTGCTTTCAAAGACCAATGTTTAGGGAATCATGGATTTTCTACAAGCTGAGGGGAAAATCTATAATAGGAGGAACTGATTTTTCAAACATCATATTCCCAAGAAGAAATGTCCAGTTCTGGCCCAGAAACAGAAAATGTTTTGCTATCAGAATATTCTAGAACCATTTAAGAGCACATTGTGCGGGTTAGTTTATTAAAGGGACGGTGTTCTTAAATGTGTAAGGCCATCTATCATGAAGGATTTCAAATGCTGGCTTATTTTTGGAAAAGCTCATTCAGATTGGGTTAACATCAAGGAGAGAATGCAAATTGAATTTGTAAGGTATTACTAACTTTCCTCTCTTCACTGCCCCCTGCATCCGTGGTTCTTCTTTCTTTATATAGTTTAGCAAATAGCCAGAGATCTATTTATAGGATGAGAGACTGCCCTTAGGGGAGAGACTTAGAGCATGTTCATAGGCCTTGGTGAAGCCACGTTGAAGGTAGATCGCATCAGAGGCTATGTGATTCAGGGTTTGATGTGTTTCATGGTAGCCAACAGGCAAGCGTTTGAAAAGGATGTCGTATTTTGGCATCATCACACTGAACAAAATGGAGGCATCCCTCCAGGAGAATGTAGAAGCAATTAAGATCTAGGAGACTGTGGAATAACTGGGATGAGCTCTCAGGCACCCGTGTTCATGTCAGCCCTGGAGTCCTGGCGCTGTTTGGTGAGACTGTGCTTGGCTCTCTCATAGTTACTTTCATGATCATTCATGTGTGTGTGTGTGTGTGTGTGTAGGAGAAAAAGAAAGAGTGTTTATTCATGCTGATATAATTATACATGTGTGTGCACATACGTATATACAGAAGCTATACGACCACAGAATCACCTTTGCTATTCTACATTTTTTTCCCCTCTTATTGGCCTAGAGATCACCAAGTAGCTGGTCACTAAGCACCAGGGAGCTGCCCATCTCTGACTCACTGATGCTGGAATAATAAGCAAGAAGCCATGCAAGGTTTCTTTTAGGCATAAGTTCTGGGGAATCAAACTCAAGTCAACTTTACCAACTCAGTTGTTTCGCCAGCCTTTATTGGTACCTTGCATAGGACATCTTTCTTACATGGAGCTAAACTAAGCCCTTGATCTCAGCAGCCTATTCATAGCCCTGTTTGCTGTCATGGCAGCTGAGGCCTGAGGAATTCCAGCCAGTTGCTTGGACCATTGGAATTAGGCAGAGTTAGTATTTTGCTACCAAGGCACGTTGGATCCCTAAGTCAGAACACACAGACCCTGCTTGGTGGTTCTCAGACACTGCTCCATGTTTGGACGATATTAGATCGTCCAGTAATATGGACAGAATATGCAACCTGGAAGTTATGCTCAGCCAGGTTTCAATGGTTGCTGATGACAACTTATCCTCTTTTCCAATGCAGAGATCAAGACAAAAATGTAAATCATCTCCAATTAGGGGGCTGTGGTTGAAACGTTCCCCCTTTGAGGAAGACAGGAAAATTCTCTGCCTGTCTGGCTTCATCTGTGAACCTACCGGATCTCTCAGGGGCTTTAAATTAATCAATCAATCCAAAGACATTGAACTGAATCTCTGCCTCTGGTCTGGTACTTTGAGATGTATTTTAAACGAAAAGGAAGCAAAGGCCTGGCTGCCTTGCTCCCCGAATAGCCCAAGGCTGCCTGCCCTGGCTGGGGAATTGCCAGTCAGTTCAATCACGCAGCCGCTCTGACTTGTGTTTCTCACTAAACTGACCCCAGTTGTGTGTAGACACGGTCTCCAGAGAGGGACATCACCTCCTTCCCAGCCCTCACCATTTAATCGTTCCTGACACAAGTTTTACCAGAAATGCAGCAAAACCCAGTCCTGTCAATCACCATTTGCTCCTGAGTGTCAGAATAGCACCTTGAGACAGGTGCACAACGGCATGTCCCTAGACATCTGTGTTAGGAAGTACCCAGCACAGACAGAGAGGCAGGGGAAACTGTGGCCTCCCAAAAAACGGGGGGATGCTGAAACTTCTTAAGGAGGCCTCAGTCCACAAATGCTCTCAGAATAATGTCCATTCCTGGAAAAAGACTGGCTGTGTGTGACAACTGCTGAACAGTGGCGACGTAGCAGTCACCTAGAGGTCACTATCTAAGTGGGTCAAAGAAGCTGGATATTATTGGGTTCTCAGACAAGGGTCACAGCTGCAGCTCCAGCTGCATGTTGCTGTAGTTGATGTGTTATAAGAGAAATGGTGGGCAGGGGTTACATCTCAGTGCTGGGGCATGTTTTTAGAATCTACATCTACAGGGCCCTGGGTTGAAGAACACACACACAGAGAGAGAGAGAGAGAGAGAGAGAGAGAGAGAGAGAGAGAGAGCGCTTGGGAAGACAGCCTGTCTCCTAGGGTCAAGATTTGCATGTGACATCCTGCCCACTTTAAGTACTAGCCTCTGTTTAAAGTGCAGAGCTCCATCTTTCCTTAGGATCCAATTGTTTTATTAACGAGATCATTGCGTGTTTCATTTTGCTACCGTAATAGCGAAGTGTCTGTATAACGATAAATTATAGAGTCAGGCAAACAATGGTTTTGTATTCGGGGATAACAATGAACTATCTTATTAAAAGGCAGGCTTCCTTGGGTCCCTGAAATTAGAGTCTTATTTGAAAGTGATTCCTGGGAGCTTAATTCACCGGTTTGAACTAACCACAGGAAGAGAATCATTGTTTTTGTCAGGGCCCAGAGGTACTGGGGATAGTACCTGTTTCCATGGGATTCCCCGTTCCTATTTTATCCTCACATTCTCTGCTAGGTAGATCTTCTGGGCTTGACAATGAAAGGCACTGCGAGGAGCTACATCCCTTAGCATGCAAAAGATAAATTGAGATCTCAGGCAGACGTGTGCTTCCTGCCAGATTTTTTTTTTCCTTTCTTTCTTTCTTTCAAAAAGATACTGGCTCAGAGAATCATCTGGTTATCAGCAAATGGTGGAGCGGGGTCTTTAACAGCACCTGAAGTGTGTCCCTTAACTTTTCAAAAGACTTATTTTTTTATCTCTCTCTCTCTCTCTCTCTCTCTCTCTCTCTCTCTCTCTCTCGGGGGTGGGGGGCTGAGGGGGGAGGTCCGAGGAAACAGGAAGCAAGTTCACATGCTCTGGAGCCGCAGTTACAGGGGTTGTGGATGTGGATGCCAGGAACTGAACTCTAGTCCCCTGCCTCTGCGAGTGTGTGTGTGTGTGTGTGTGTGTGTGTGTGTGTGTGTGTGTGTGTGTGTGTGTCTCCAGCCCTGGGTCACACTCTTATCTTGTACATCCCCAGTATCCTTTTCATAGCTGAGAAGACAGAGACTTAAAGAGACAATTCCCAGGGTCCCGTAGCTTGGCAAAGTGTGATGCGGAAGTCCGGTCTCCATGGTCTGACCCCAGCGTACTTTTCACTTGTGGATGCTGAATGGCTTTCATTTGTCTTCTCTTCTCCCTATGAGAACCTGTCTCCATTCTTGGAAGCCCCACAGCCCTTTCAGATTGTGAAAGTGGGGAGTTAGACGGCTGGGTCAGGCAGCTTCTCCTCTTGAGGCAAGCTCCTGGAGAACCAGGGCTGACCTCACACTGGTCTGCAGCTCTCCTCCTGGGTGCTGTGATTACAAGCTTGGGCCACCACACTTAGTTTATGCTACATTAAGCGTTGAACCTCGGGCTTCTTCCTGAATGCTAGGCGAGCATTCTAATGAATGAGGGGTCTTCTTCGAGCTCCATCCTCCATCCTTTTTTTACCAATCCCAAACCATCACATTCCGCTTGACTTCATGCTCGGTGTCTCATGTTCCCCTATCACCCCTGGACAGGCTGTGCCTCGCTGTGGGGTGCATTTCGGAGACAGAACTATTATTTTCTTTGCACAGACATGGCATCTGAAGCTCAGAGTTTAAATCTTAGATCCGATCCAGCTGGTGACTTGGAGATGAGGGCAGCTGCTCTGTGCCTGGTCAAAGGTTGTCCTTGTACCAGCCTTACCTGCAGACTTTGAGAGAACCAGAGAGCTTTACAAATTAAAAAGAGGGTTTAGACCTAGAGAAGAAGCTGACATTGCAGGTTTGTTGTTTGACTGCTTGGACCCTGTGGAGTTTGGATGAGCACAAAGAAAGGAGTGACCACCCCCTCACCACCCCCCCCCCCCCCCCCCCCGCTTTCCACCTGACTGAAAGCCAGTCGGCACCTTCAAACATTAGAACCAAGCGTTGTGAGGCATATGTGGAATCCCATCATTCAGGAGGCTGAGAATTACAAATTTGGGGCTAGCCTAGGCTACATAGTATGACCCTGTCTAAAAAATACAAGCAAACAAAAATCTCATGAGACAGCTCAGTTAATGGGTAAAGGCCCATGCTACACAAGCTTGATGACCTGGTTTCAATTCCTGAGACCCAGGTAAAAGTAGAAAGAGGAAACCGACTCCATAAAGTTGTTCTCTGACCTCTATATGAATCTTACACACCAATAACAACAACAACAACAACAATGATAATAATAATATAAAATTTTAAATGAACAAACCCATGTATTTCTGCACCTGGCTGGACCCAGGAGTATTTCACACATGTATGCCAAAGGTGATCCTCTGGGGAACCTTTGTTTTCCCCATCGTATTTCTGCCTTCAGGTCCTCAGTACCATCCCCCTTCAGAGCAGCTCTGTGCACACTTCCATCTTGTGGGAACTTCCATCTTTGCACAGCAAACATCCCTGAGCCTATGTATGCTAAGCTTCCTGCTGAGAGGCCATCACAAGGAAGGGAGAAAGGAGAGAACTGCCATCTCTCAAGCCCAAGGCGCTTGATGACAAAATTGCCCTGACTGTTATGAGATATAAACTAGCCAACCTTCCATAAGCGGTCTGATCTATAGAAAGTAGTTATTTTAGTGTTACATATCTTTCTCTCTTCAGCACTATCTAGTAGAAGTTAGCTTCTTCTGGCCTCTCTCCTTTCCTGCCCTCTGCCTCCTTCCGCCTTCCCACTCACCCTCCTTCTCCCTCCCTTCCCGTTCTATCCCTGGCTTCTTTTTCCCTCTGAAATGTTTTGCTTTTGTTTTCTTTGTAAATCCTCTAAGAGGAAAAAGGGAAAAGTTGACATGTCCCCAGGAGCCACAAGGGCTTCTCTTCCTTGTTCCTTTCCTTCACCCTGAACACTGCAAGTTGACCACTTCCTGTCACCTGACCTTGACCACTTCCTGTCACCTGACCTAGCCTCTCAGTACTCCATTCTTCACTGTTCTCTGGTTATTTCCAAATGTTTGCTTGGCCACTCCAGCCTCCTCAGGCCCACCTTCAAGGCCTGTGTCTCTGTACCCAATCTATACATGTGACTTGACTTCCAGCCCACCTTAGTTTGCCATCATGACAAAATCTATATGTTTAACACAAGAGTGGAGTCACTTCAAGGGAGCACCCTCCTCCACCCCCCAGTGTCCCATTTTCAGCAAAAGGGAAGCAAGGGCACTCCCAAGTACGCCAGTCACCATCATGCTGAACAGAACAAAGAGTCAAAACTATGTCTCCATTTCAAGTGTCCACTGCCATCCCTTATAGGGCAAATCTATTGTCGGTTTTTTAAAAGGCCATTCTATTACATTTGTTTATCTATTGTGTATCTCACACACATACACACGCACACGCACAGGCACACGCACACACGTTACGCCATGGCTCATGTGTGGAGATTAGATGACAACTTGGGAGAGTCGGTTCACTCCTCCCACCATGAAGGGTCTGGGACTGAACTCACGTTACTAGGCTTGGTGGCAAGCGTCTGAACCCACTGAGCCACCTTGGTGGCCCTATAAACAATTCTTACAAAACATTCTTAAGAAATGAGAGCACAGCCCAGAATCCTAGCACTGGCCCCTTGCACCAGCAGGTGCGGGCCCCCTTCTTTCTAAGCATCCTTGAGACAAATGCCCAGCTATCTCGGCTTATCCAGGCCGAGGTGCCCAGGGTCAATGTGCAAACCCCCATCCTGATGGAGTGCAGATTGCTTGGTCGTCGTCTTGCTCTGTTTTCCGTGTGCAGGTGTGGGTGTGCTTGGGAAAGAAGTGGAGGTACCCGCTCTTCCTTGTGGATTCAGCACCGTGGCCCTGAGTGGGCAGCTCCGGCTGGCTGGGCAGACTCCTCAAACTCTTACCGTCAGGTACCTTCTTGTAAGGACACTCTTCTCAGAGGAATGGCCTGGCAGGTTAAGGACATTGTTGTTACATATGGTACACTGATATAGAGTCTGTGGCTATCCAAGTGACCGTCCACAGCTGGTCACTGGGATTTCTTGTAAGGGAGTCAAAACTGGCGTCTGAGCTATTATGAGCACTTCAACATCTTAAGTAACAGCAAACACAAAATTCATGTCGACTCTGCCTGGCTTGTATTGTAGTATTGCTTTTCCATTCAGCAGTCTTTAGAAAGGTTGGAAGCATTTAAGCATGTGTATAGTCTTTAAATCATTTCTCTTTAGGTTTGTATAAAGGATGTCCTTTGCCATAGATACAAGTACACACGAATCTCTTCTTTCTGCCTCTCGAAATGTTCGAATGTGGTGCTACATGTCTTTTACAAACTGATTATTGAGGAAGAGGGAAGGAGAAGGAGAGACAGAAAAAAAGGAAAAAGAGAGACTGCATCCTGTCACACCGTCCCCTGATGTCAGGACATTTCTTACCCCCTTCATAGGAGCCCCCGGAACAAAGCAGAGTCCTCTTGACCTCAAAGCTTTAAAAGGCTAAAAGTATGCTAGACTCGAAAAGGCAAGGTGGGGGGAAAAAGCTGGAAATTAGCAGCACCCAGTTGAATCATGAATGGATCCAGACAGACACAGAGCTAGCCTGTTAGGCAGACTGAAAGAGCATTTCCTCAGAACCCCAGGATTCTTTTTCTTTTCTTTTCTTTTCTTTTTTTTTAAGTAGGGGCCACCATTGTCATTCAGAAAACCCCAGGCTGTTCTGAAAACAAGCAAAACTCAATAGCCCACTTGTTGAGAATAAGCCTGTGCTGAAATCCAGGGGGTACCTGAGCATTCCCCTGGCAGGGCTTGCTGGGTAGAGGAAACAATTGGAAAAATTGCCCTTACGTGTCCGCAGTGGTACCCGTGGCAGATTAACTGTGTCCAGCAGTCATTTGGTGCAGGACTAATGGGCAGAATGGATTATGTTTGTTTTTGTCTGTCTGCCCGGGACCTGGCAGACTGAATGGAGTTCTCCTTAAAACAGTCAGTGTCCTTCTGAACAGGCTGTGGAAAGGTGTTGAGAATGGGGACCAGGCAGAATAATAAATGTTTTTGGTTATTAAGCAGTTAAGCTATAAGGTAA
The DNA here is from genome assembly GCA_028551405.1 of Uromys caudimaculatus. Lineage (NCBI taxonomy): Eukaryota > Metazoa > Chordata > Mammalia > Rodentia > Muridae > Uromys > Uromys caudimaculatus. The sequence goes on from CM052707.1 coordinate 43,275,243, forward strand.
TACAACATGGAATAAATGGCAGCAACTAAGAGCACATTTAATACTATATTCTAAAATCATATATACGAATGTGGTGGCCCCACACTTGTAATCTTAGCACCCTGGAGTTCAAGGCCAGCCTGGGTACTGTAGCAATACCCTCTCACACATGTATGTACAAAAAAATACTAATTTTTTTATTGAAAATTGTTATATTTTATAAAATATACTGTTATGATCGGCGAGATGGTCGCGCAGCTCCAGAAACCACACCAGGCCAAACAGTTCCATGTGGGGAGTTTATTGGAAGAGGGAGGGATAAGGTGGCAGGGAGAAGAGAAGGGGAAGGAAGAGGGAGATCAGAGGGGTCTTCCGTTTATATATGGAGAGTGACGTAGCCATAGGTAGAGGTGGGCGGTGAGCCAAGTGGATTCTGGGAATATGGTGACTGTTGCCTTGGCAACAGATGGGCGGGTCGCGCTGTTGCCTGGGTGTGATGTCACCGGCTTGGAGGTCCTGATGCCAATGTATACGAAACAATATAAAAAATAGTGAATAAATGCTTAAAAAAAAAGAAAAAAAGTAAGTTCTTACCCATAGCCCTGGCTGACCTGGAACTCACTCTGTTTACCAAGCTGGCCTTGAACTCATAGAGTTCACCCTGCCTTTGCCTCCTGAGTGTTGAGATTAAAGGTGAGCACCACCACCACACCCAGTTATACAATGCAACTATGAGGACAGTGACTCCCTTGAGCCATCAAGATGGTCTAGTGGGTAAAGATGCTTGCTGTCAAGCCTGCTGAGTGGAGTTTGTCCCTGGGACCTACTTGATGGTAGGGGGAGAGAAATGACTCCCCCAAACTGTCCTCTGACTTCCACATGTATGCCACAGCATGTGCACACCTACACACATACATCTACAAATAAACATAATTTAAATAGCTAAAGAGTGGTGAAATCGTTGGATATTTATGTGAAAAACATTCTTGACTTTTCTTCCCTCTCTCTTTGCCCTCAAGTGGAGAAAAGAGGGGTTTTGTAAAGAAAATATTATTTTTAAATGTATTTGTGGCTTTTGAGAGGTGCGGATGTTTTAGCTAGTGATGAGGTCTGTACTCTAGCAAGGCCTAGCACCTGAAGCAGCCGAAATGATCTCAGTGTGAACTCTTGTCTTGAACTGAGTGATGTCTTCAAGCAGATGGCTCCTCAGGCATAGAACCACAGAGATTTCTTAGTGGAAATTAGGAGAGTGGGTGTGTCAGGATCAAGGGCAGAGCTTGCCAGCCTAGAGTTTCCCTTGTGGGTCAGTAATCTTCCCTCTTTTCCAAGTGCCCCTTAATACTATGGAATAAGGAGGACTTGCCCATTAAATAGGTCAAGCACATATTCAACTAAAGACATAGGGCTCCTCAGGGCCCGTATGCATCTGAGGCCTGTAAAAATATCACTTTCTGGAGTTGGAGAGATTGTTCATGCAAATGTGAGGACCTAAGTTCAATTCCTCAGGACTCACATACAAAGCTATGCATGATGGGAACACTCCGGGAACATGACTGTAATCCCACAGTGGAGGGAGGCAGACACTGGTAGATCCCAGGGGCCCACTAGCAAGCCAGCATTGTCAGCTTGGTGAGTTTCTGGCCAGTTAAAGACTTTGTCTCAAAAACCCAAGATGGCTGGTGCCCAGGAGAAACACCTACAGTTGACCTTTGGCCCCTGCATGCACACACTGACTCTGACTTGTAAAAAAAATTATAAAGTCAACTCCCATGGTAGATAACTGCAACACAGAGTTGTGGTGTGTCCCAAGTACAAATGGAAGTATCGTAGAACTTCCTGTTTGGTGAGGGTATTCTTGATACCTTAGAGCATCTCATTCAATGGAATATGGCTTCCAGGAGGCCCAAGAGGGCTTAGCACATGCCTCTAGCCCTGCCACAGGCCCTAGCAGACCCAAGCGGACACCATACCAGGATGGTGACATAACTGTGACATTGGATTCTAAGGGGTTGCTGCTATGTACTGTAGAGTGACAGGGTCCATCCTATCTCCTTTTCTTTCAAAACCTTCTCTTGTATAAATCCAGTTCATAACAACCACTAGAATCTCCCGAATGCCATAACTAAATAATTCTGTCACTTTAGCCCATGTTCTTGCCCTGGGCAAGTTGGCTAGAGTCCAGGTCACCTCTACAAAGGCTAGGCTAGGTGGTTTCCACCTGTCCTCCAGAAGCTCCAGAGCATCTCTGCGCAGAAACACACAGAAAGAGTGAAGTGAGGTAAATTCTCCGGTTAGACCAGAGCAGATCCATAATGTGGAAGGGTCAAAGGCA
>CM052707.1:43282553-43283693 GCA_028551405.1 Uromys caudimaculatus
TACATTTTAAAATGAAACATGCATATTCTTACAATTTCCGATGATCACTAGCTAGGCATAGCTTTATTGGAGGACCATATGGACTCCTCAATGTTTCATGGAATATAGCCACTCATAAAGGCATAAACAGGAGCTTCCAGGCTACATACACTCTATATCCCACGTCCCAGTGCCCAGTGTACAGTTGGCACAAAAGTAGTCATTGAACAAAATGGAGAAATTGCCATCTAAGGAAACCAGGAAGATAACCTTCAAGAACGTTCCCTTAGAGGGCACCAGAGATGGCTCAGCAGTTAAGAGCGTGTGCTGCTCTTCCAGAGGACCTGAGCTGCTGAGGATATGAATCCAGTCCCTACCAATGTCTGCTGGCTCCCAACCACAAGTAACCTCACCTCCTGAGGATGTGACGCCTCTGGCCTCCAAGGGCACCCGCACTCATGGGCACATACCCACACAGAAACACCCAGACATACACACAGCGAGAAATAAGACAAATCATTAAAGGGTGAAAAGAACCATACATTAGCCTCTTCCCATCTCTACCTAGAGTTCTTTACTTTGTCTCTTGTATGAGGAAGCCATTGGTGACAGTCATCCTCTGCTTTCTTCTAGTATTTGTATATGCATATACCCATGTATACATACATACACACATGCATGCATGCACATACACACAGGCATGAATACACACATGCATGCATATACACACATACACACACACATACACACACTTACCATTTCCTTTGCAATGAGTGTAACAATGTAACAATGCCTTAGACTGATGACTTAAAATGAACGCAAACATGTCCCTCACAGACCTAGAAGCTGAAAAGTCTTCATTCTTTCAGTCTTCCTGCTTCTGGTCTGTAGATGCTCATTCATGCCATTTTCTCACATAGATGTTGGGGAAAGAGAATCCTCTTCAGAGTAGTGTATGAAGGTACTCTTCCCCATTTACAAAGACTCCACCCTCATGAACTCATTACCTTCCGAAGCCCTGCATCTTTTTTTTTTTTTTTCTTATTTTTTTTTTATTTATTTTTTGATATTTTATTTACATTTCCGATGATTCCCCTTTTCTTTAGAAACCCCGTGTCCCCTCCCCCTCCCCGCCTCTGTGAGGGAATTCCTTCTCCCACC
>CM052707.1:43284193-43340974 GCA_028551405.1 Uromys caudimaculatus
TCCTGCGATCTCCGGCGAGGGATCTTTGTCCCGGCGCTGATCAGCTGTGGGGCCCTGTGGCCCAAGCTGAGGTCTCCGGCCGTCGCCGGAAGCTGCTGGCGGTCAGTCTCTGTGGTCTGGTGAGCTGTGGGGCGTGTCTTTGGCCCTCTGCTGGGTCTTGCAATCTCCGGCGAGGGATCTTTGTCCCGGCGCTGATCAGGTGTGGGGCCCTGTGGCCCAAGCTGAGGTTTCCGGCCGTCGCAGGAAGCTGCTGGCGGTCAGTCTCTGGTGAGCTGTGGGGCGCGTCCCTGGCCCTCCGCTGGGTCTTGCAATCTCCGGCGAGGGATCTTTGTCCCGGCGCTGATCAGCTGTGGGGCCCTGTGGCCCAAGCTGAAGCCCTGCATCTTAATACCTTCATCTGTGCAGAGAGTTAAGATTTCAGTATAGGACCCAGGGGTGAAGGAGAGCCAGATCTCAGTGAGATTAGTGGACACGATCCAAAACGAACTGGAACTGGAGGATGACACGACCTTGTCAAACTTTTCTCATGTGTACACAGCCAGATAATTATCACTGTACTGTTCTCCAAGTAGACTGGTCAGTCCCCTTTAAAAATGATGGTCACAGGGCTGGGAGTAGAACTCAGCTGGTAGAGGATTAGCCTAGCATACACAACCCTTGTGCAGTCCTCAACACTACAGGAAGCCAGATGGGGTGGCCCATGCCTCCAGCCTATAAGCCCCGCCTTAGGAGGGTAGGTCACCTTCAACTATATTGAATTATATTGAGAGTTAGAGGTTAACCTAGGATATACAAAACCCTGTCTCAAAAAAAAAAAAAAAAAGAAAGAAAGAAAGAAAGAAACAAAGAAAGAAAGAAAGAAAGAAAAGAAAAAGAAAAAGAAAAGGAAAAGGAAAAAAGGAAATAAGTGTGGTCAGTTGTGTTGATTTGATGATTTTTATACATTAAGTCCCGGAGCTCATTCATCCTGACCAAGGCAGTGACTCCCAATGCTTATAGCTGGCATATGTGAGCAGCTAGGTGAGACTGCATCTGTGGCCTTCTCTACTGTTGAGTCTGTGTATATTCTGACAGGGCTGGAGAAAATCCCCATGCCCAAAATATGAAACTTCCTGTCATCTTCAGTTCTCTACGGGTCTCAGCTCATGTGCAGTCCAGGATGTGTGTGAGTGTGAGTGTGTGTGTGTGTGTGTGTGTGTGTGTGTGTGTGTGTGTGTGTGTATGTCCTTTTTTTCTCTGGACCACCATGGACTTCTTGCCCACTTGGGCCAACATCACAATGCCTCCCGTACCCTAGGATTTCAGTTCTTGACTGGATGGTAGAATGAAGCTGTCTTGTATTTTGACATTCCTGTCAAACCATCAATCTGTCTTTGATTGGCACCTTTTTATGTACACAGGACTCATTTGTATAGCAAACTGTCATAATAAAGACTGTGACTCTCCGAATGTTCAGAGTCTCGGGGTGCAAAATGCCTGATCTGTCATGGAAAGCGACCTGGCTGTTCTCACCTCAGGGTTTGTATTGGTCTGCACAGGCTACCGTAACAAGCAGCAAAACAGGAATATGTTTTCTTTCAGTGTAGAGATCAAGGAATTGTTTTTTCCTGAGACCTCCCTCTGTGGCTTGCTGTTGTCCATCTTCTCCTGGTATCTCCACCAAGTGGTCCTTCTGTGTGTCTGTGATGCAGTCTCCCCATTCTGGAAGGATAGCAGTCAGATGAGATTTGAGTTCACCCCAGTGACTTCATTTTACTTGAACCATCTCTTTCAAGGCCCTATGCCCAAATACAATAGCATTAGGAGGTACTGGGATGCTAAGATGAACATGAGATACTGGGAAATGTGGTTCAGCTTGTGTGACCAGAGCAAAATCAGTGTGCAAGCTGGTAACAAAGCTAGAGTTGCTATAGCCCAGTAATGTGTACATAGCGAGCACTGGGCAAATCTACCCCCCTCCCCACTCTGCCAGAAGTACGGCTCTCAGAGAGAAGAGGCTTGGCGTAGCTTCCCTGGGACCTGCTCTGGTCAGTGACCCAACAGTCAGGAAAGAGCCTTTTCCCTGATACCTGAGCTGTGTCCTATGTGTCTCTTCACTCAGTTAAGAAGTCCAAGTTAGAGAAGGATACAGCCCGAACGTGGCTATACGAACCGAGCTCTTATCTGGGCTGCTGTCACCGCAAAGCACTGTGTTTCTCAACTCTTTATCCAAGTGTAGTACACACAGGAAAGGCAGTAATTGAACATCCTTTGCTTACTGGAGCACGGCACATAATGGAAGACATTCAATGGTTTTCAGTAGCCTAGCAGCCTTCTTTTGTGTCTGCTTCTAACTGCGGTGCAGTTTCTAGCCTCAGATTCCTGGTTCCATTTGCGAACATAAATGTTGAGTAAATAAGTAGAAACAAAACCCAACACCCCTCTGCCTTATCTTTATCTAGATTTTTGTTTCTTTGTTCCTCAAACAGTAATCCTGCCTCAGCCTGGTCTGGAGTTCACTGTGTAGCCCAGGCGTCTCATACGCTCCTACCTTGGCCTCCCAAGTACTGGGATTACAAACATAGAAGTCTCTCAGTGGTCTTCACACCCTCAGATGCAGCTCCACTCCCTGTTCATCACATGCCATGGGAAGGGCAGACTCACGGCTGACGTCAGTTTCATCTTCCTCTTCTGTCCAGTGCAGGAAAACATCTGTCACTAGTAATGCACACCGGACACCCAGGGCAGTACGACTCAGAGGCTGATGATGATGAAGAAAAACACAGAATGTCCTGGAGCCTTGGGCTTCTAGAAATGAGGTAGATGAAAATTTGCCCTCATGTAGGGACCTTGGCTGTGATCACTGGGCTGTCGGATCAGATATTTGCCCAGAGGACATGCCCAGGACCTCATGCCAGGCACTCAGGGTGTGTGACTCCTATATAGAGCCTCAGATCAAACTGCTTTGGTCTTTATGATTTCCCATAGGAAACCCCTTGTCTAGAACATTCTATATCAACTTGAAAGAAACAGGATTCTTGGACCACTCGAGGCCCTGGCTCTTTTAACCTAAACGGGGACAACCACCATATTGTTAGGACAGTGCGTCTGTCAGGTGTCCTGTGCTCCCACTAGAGTAGACATCAGGCAGTATAGACGTTTCCCATTCTGCTCATCACCTTGCTGAGGCCTCCTGTCCTGTAGCAAGTTTACATTTGGCCTCGTGCTTTAATATTTATCAGTGTACTTCCTGCGTCTCTCACACTGTGCAAGAGTTGATTTGCAAGAAATATGTTTGGGATTTTTTTTTTTTATGCAGTGGTGTTGGAAAATGCATATTTGCATAGAAATAATCTTTAGCCAGCTCCACTTTCCCAGTGTGTCAAATTTATAAATATCACTACTGCGAAGACATATTTTTGGATACGGATTTCCTCCCCAGGTTGTTTCTTCCTCCATTTATCATGTGTGGGTCACCAGGCGCCACATTCACTTGGTTGGGATTTTGTTCCTGAGCAATTTATTTACCCAGATTATGTTTCTGAAGAACAAAGCAACTCCCGTATTTTATTGTAATTTTTGGAGCATCAAATTTTCTAAGTACAGCAATCTTGGCTAGTGAAGGGAGAACACAGGGCAGCATTTTAGACTCTAGCCTGTCTCTTCTTCCACACTCCCTTTGGTCCACCATGTACCTCTAAAAATGTGTGGTTTTAGTGGCCAGGTAAAGGAGAGCCCAGAAACTAGCCAGGTTCAAATCACTCCTGTGAAATGCCAGGACCTGTAAAAGCATTAAAGCTAATGGGCATAGTGAGGCCACTGGGCTCAGCTCAGTGGCATGGGACTTAAGGGCCATTTTATTACGGTTAAGCGAGCACCCCATTATCTGATAGTGATTGCTATTCATGCATCTCCCCAGTCATCCATAATTGCTCCGGAATACCTCCCTCCATCCTTCCCTCTTCCCCATCTCCGTTCTCCATTCTATCAGCTCCTTCCCCTTGGTTTCCTTAATTTTTTTTTTTTTAACTTTTTCACCTCCTTTAATTCTTTAGCCTGCTCACTTTCCTCTTGAAATGCCATCTTTCAATATTTGCCTGGTGACTTTGCATGTTTTATAATGTTCTAATGGGTATTCATGAATTATACTTGGTCCTGGGTTACAAAGGAGATTTTTATACATTTTCACAGATAATATACAGAGAGTATATTCCCCCTTAAAGCCCTACCTCCCCCCTTTGTGCATTCTGCCCCTTCTGTTGGACCCCTTGGTCCCCTCAACAATTACACATCCACCTTCCTGTCATCCATTCATCCACAATTTCATGGATCTATAACAAACCTAAGATCCCCAAACGAGAGAAAATATCCAACACTTGTCTTTCTGAGACTGGCTTCTTTCATTAAATGTCATAATCTCTATTGGTATCCATTTCCTTGCAAACAACATAACTTGATTTCTCTGTATTCTGGGAGAAGTCCCACTGTGCATATAAACCATGTTTTCTTGTCTGTTCCCCTACTGGTGAGCACCTGTTTGGTTCCGAAGTTTAGCTACAGTGACGGGTGCTAAGGTAAATATAGATGTATAAGCATCTCTGGGATGGGTTGACTGTAGGCATATATTTTTTGCAGCCTATTTTAATAAGCATTCAACCTCTCCTCTTGCTCACCACCCAGCAGAGGGAGTGGATGAGAAAAGTTATTAGGATATGGGGAAAGACCTGTTTAGCAATAGTTCTTTACAGGCAAGCTCAATCTTCTTTGTCAGCAGTTCAGTCCCATAGTAAACCCCGAACACAACTTAGTAGCTGCAGATCAGCCCTCTGGGCAGACAGACACGACACATGAACCAGCAGTTGTAGGTGAATCCTGAAGAAGCCCCAAGGCTTTCCAACCGGGCCGAAGCAAGGCTGTGGAAGTGGCAAGCTGCTGCAGGAACCTCACAAGAAGTTCTTCGGCAAGTTTCTCTCAATGGTGATGATTCCACAAGCTGAGCTCAACAACGCTATGTAAGAAGAACCAATACATGCATTAGCGAAGACTATCGAGGAAGAGCAAACCAAACCAATGCTCTCTCTCCCACTGTCTGTGGGGTCATCTTTATACTCCTTCATCAAGAATCCTTTCACATATGTGCTATATCAAAACATCCTTCACCTGTGTCTGCTTCGGGAAAACATTCTTTCACGTGTCTGTTTTAGCAAGACACCCTTTCACCTGTATGCCCCAGCACACATAATTGACTTTCCAAACAAACCAGAAGTTTCCACTTCAGTTGACTTTGACGTGGTTATTAGACTGAGGAAATCTTCGTTCTGATTTTCACACATTCCCAACAGCATGAGTCCCCTTTGTCCACATCCTGGCCAACATTTGTTGGAGTTTACTTCACGACTGCTAGTCTGCCTGGGGTGAAATGGGGTCTCAGTGCAGTTTCAACTGAGTCTTGAGTAGCCTGACCCCTTCTATTGTTGTCTTTGTCCTTTCTCTAGTTTTCTTGGTGATTTCAGTGTTACAGGCTTTCATAACTTACTGACTAAACAAAGATTTTGATTGCTTAGACGTCAAGTGCTACGTATATTTTTTAAGCACACTTGTGGTATATTTAACACGTAAACCCTGCACAGCTGATAATTCAAGGAGAATCTTGAAATGGCAGGACTATTTGGGATAAATATAGGACTCGGCATTTTGTTTTGTTTTGTTTGAGATAGGTCTCTCTCTCTCTCTCTGTTGTGTAGCTCTGCGAACTTGATATGCAGACCATGCTGGCCTTGAACTCACAGAGATCTACCTGCCTCTACCTCTCAAGCTCTGTGATTAAAGGTGTGTGCCCCCATGCCCTTCAGGAATCTTTTTTTTCTTACTTCTCCTTGCAGTGTATTTATAAGCTATTGTTCAAAAATGAAGTGATTCTGCCCATACTCTGTGATGGTGCTCCCTTTGTTTCCCACCTTCTGCTCTAAAGCTTGTGTGGTCCTCTCCCCTAGAGACTTACTCTAACCTGCAAAGTATGAAAGAGATGAAGCGTCACTTCCTGACTTACCAAAGAGTGGGGAATCTCTCAGATGTAAGGAAGGCCCTAAATCAGACAGATGTTGAAAAGGGTGAAGTGCCTTAAAAGAGCACCCGAGATCAGAGCCGCTCTGCCTCTGGCTGGGGAGAAGCAGACTGCCCTGTTGTGAGAGCCCATCTGTGTTGTGGCTTCTGGGGAATGAGGGTGACTCCGGGAAGACAGGAGACATCAGTCCCATAACCATAGTGACATGAATACCGTGGGAACTGGGCTGCAATGATGCTTACTGCCTTGTGTTAAATATTGTTTCATTGCTGTGTTTGAGAACCGGCCTTAAACCACCTGATGGAGGGGGGGTTTCTGTTGGCTTAGGATTTCAGGCAGTCCTATTCATGATGGCTGGCCCTGTGGACTTGAGCAGAACATCAGGGCAGCAGGAACTTGGGACAGAGGAGGTTCCTGCCAAACAGGAAGTAGCAAAGAGGGAATACAGGCAGTAGCCAGGTCCAGCCCCCAAAGAACCCCCACCAGTGACTTCCTTCTACCTAGGCCCCCTCTGCCTGTTTTTAAAAATTGAGACAGGCTTTCTCTGTGTGGTCCTGTCTGTCCTGGAACTCAATTCATAGAACAGGCTGGCCTTGAACTTATAGAGATCTACCTGCCTCTGCTCCCCAAGTGCTGCGATTAAAGGCATCTGCCCAGCTACTCAGGTACCATCTGTTTTTTATCCATCTCTCAGTAGTGATAAAATATTAGAAATCCATCAAGGGATTGATCTATTGATGAGATGAACACCCTCAGGATACAGTCACTCCCTATCTTTAAAAACCAAGACCACCGTATAGGAGAATATGGTGGATACTGGGTGGGCAGACCTTAATGCCTCTGGTGGGACCGGAGCCCCAGCAGACACTGATTTTCTGCCCAGGTGAGAACCCAACTCAGTCAGGCAGTCTTGCCTTGTGTTAAACAGCATTGAGAAGAGTACATTCTACATCACAGACGGAACTGCCTTTCTATGACATTTGACTGCAGAGTAAGCTTTAATTTACTCAGGTATCAGACAGTGATCTCAAAAAACAAACAAACAAAAAAATAAAAAAAAACCAAAAACCTTCGGTATTCCCTCCCCCTCTCTATGAGGAAAACATTCCAAGATGCCCAAGAGATGCCTGAAATTGCAGACGGCACAATATCATATATCCTGTTTCTGCCTGTACATCACACTTATGATAGTAATTTAGGCACTATAAGAGATTAAAAGCAAAAATGAATGATAAAACAGAATAACTGTAATAATACACTATAGCAAAATTACCAGCATCATTTACTCTTTTTCTTGGGGCCTTTATTATGTAAGATAAAGGTTAGAGGAAGATCTGGACTGTGACACTCATGGTAGCAGACCTAATAACTGAAATTGCCAGTGTGAGTGACTAGCACACATACACAACACGGATACTGTGGTGGTTAGAATGAGGATAGTCCCCATAGGCACACACATTTAAGTACTTGTTCCTCAGCTAGTGGAACTGTTCGGGAAGGATTAGGAGGTGTGGCCTTGATGGAGGTAGAGGTATGTCACCAGGGTGGGTGTTGAGGTTTCAAAAGCCCACGTGAGATGGGTGATGGTCTAGCCTTGCCCGGTCACCTTGAGACCTGCTGAGGAGAAATGAGATGACTTCATGGTATCTGCCGGGCTGCCCACTTTATAGATGAGGGAAGTAAGACTCACTCCAACTCACGGGCAAAACTCAGCTCCATCCAAGCTCTCCCCTGGAATCTTACTGACCCAAGAGGTCATGTGGTTCCCACTAGCTTGAGGAGCAACACAAGAGCAGACAAGAGATAACTTGTGATTACCTTCCTTCTACCTAGGCCCCCTCTGCCTGTTTTTAAAAATTGAGACAGGCTTTCTCTGTGTGGTCCTGTCTGTCCTGGAACTCAATTCATAGAACAGGCTGGCCTTGAACTTATAGAGATCTACCTGCCTCTGCTCCCCTTTTGACAGCTTGTCTCATTTATTTTATTTTATTTTTACCCAATTTTACTCTTCCCCACCTGGAACCAGCATCCTCTTGAAAGGCCCCTGGGCTTCACATAATAAAAAAGTGTGCATTTGTAGCAGGTAAGGCTTGGTGGGGCTGTATGGTACTCTTAGGCTTCTCAGCTCACCCAGACCTGATGCTTCTTTCTTTGCCACTGCTGAAACAAGGCTTTAGAGCCCGGTAACTTCTTCATCACATTAATACAAAGCCAGACCTTGTTCCCCTCTTGCAGTGAGAAAACCATCCAGATCTTTCCCCCACAGGACAATAGCTTTAATAGTTTCTCTGTGGTTCCTATTTTTGGCTGTTTCTGTATAAACAGACTAATCTAATAGCATGCTGAACCCATCTCACTTGGCAGAATTTCAGAAAATCACTCATTTCTATGGCAAGTCGGGATGCCAAAAGAGGTGTGTGGGGGGGGGAACCCTCACTTTCATACAGAAAGATTCTCTTAAGGTTGCCTTTCGTGAACATAATGCGTCTTTCGTCTTGTAGTTCTCTGACACCCCAACTGAACATTATTCAGTTCAGAAAAATGCAGAGGAGACTGGGATGCTACCATGCCCTGTGTAATTTCTGGCTTGAGTCTTTTTTGCCTGATTGAAATGGGCATCAAGTGAATGCAACTTTAAGTGCTGGCATGGTTGTAAAAGGGCGTGCTCACCTGGGAGAGGTGCTCACAAGCCCCTCTCATTTCCCCTAGAAGGCTGCATCATAGACACCCCCAACAGAGACGCGCAGAGGGCCTGTCAGCTCAGAGTTTGTACTCAACCCGCAGCCGCTTCCATGTGCTGCCATTTACACAGCATGGGAGGGTCAGGTCTGTGGATGGCCCCAGGTTGTCTTGGCTACTCACTCTTAGGAATAGACGAGAAGCTACTCAGGCCACATTCACCTAGAGCAGCGTCTACCCTCATAAATGACTCTGTGATTCCCACTGCTGCCAGGAAAATGGCAGGTGCCCCACGAAGATTCTGTCTGTGAACTTTGATTTCTTTTCCAAAAGAAGCTCAACAAGGCTCAAATTACCTGAGACCCTAAGCAATTAGGGGTCACGGGTGACACAGATGCTAACTAAAAGGCCTAAACTTTGTCTCTTCCCTGATGCCTGGGAATCAAAGACAACCTACTGCAGACCTGTGCTGTGTGCTACTCTTCACCTGCATGGCATGGGATTTCTCCCCCTCCTCCCGAAATCTGTAGGATTTCTTTTAAGACTGATCTCTTTTAAGATTCCCCAACATGCTACTATTTATGGCATTATTGGTTCTCCTAATTATCTCTCTGCTAGAGGACAACCAAACCCTCCCCAGTGACCCCCTGAGCACCTAGTCTCAGACTTTATACTAAACTGTTACTGAGAGTATGAACCATCATGCCATTGGAAGGAACCCTTAGCAACTCAGATGCGAGAGGACAGACCTCAGACTTACACCTAAGACTGCAGGCAACGGGGTCTCTTTCTGTCCCTATACCTTAGCCTCTGTTCCTCCGCAGGATTTGGCCACATACCTTTACAGTGGGGTGTGATTTTAGCTTTTGTTTCCATTTCTGCTTTGAATTCCTACCCTCACCCCGCCATCTTGACCCAGCCCCAACAGGTCACTGTTGTTATCCCAGCATATTTGTTTTGCCTTTCTAAACCTCTTTCTAGGGCCATGGAGATAGGTCGATGGGTAAAGGTGCTTTCCACTGAGCCTGATGATCCAAGTCTGATTCCTGGGACATATTTGGTAGGAGGAGGGAACAGACCCCTGTGAGTTGTCTTCTGACCTTCATATACACCCCATAGCATGCCAACATACAAATAAATACATAAATAAGGGAACAATGGCAACCACCAAATCTCTCTTTGATACGATGGGGGCATACCTGTAATCCTAACACTTGGAAACTGAGACAGAAGGATCCTGAACTCATGAGCAGCCTAGGCTACACAGGGACATCCTGTCAAAAATGAACTAAAATAAAACAACCCCACCAGGATAATAAGGCGTGTAGGTGAATTCTCTCGTTGAATATTTCACTTTCTGGGTCAGTTTTCTTCTCTGTATATTTGCAAGATTTGCACCCTAGTACCAGCCGGGCCACACAGCCTGGTCTCTAAGTAGCAGATGAGGGAAAGACGTCTTAGTCTCTGAGCTGGTTGCTTGGTGTGACCAAGTCCCTGCCTTCCTCAGACTCTGGCAGTCTTCTTCATAATGGGGTTTTTGTCTCCTTGGCAGTTTTCTGAACAGTAGCCCCAGATGCAACCCAAAGGTCTACAGTGACCCCACGCTAATCTTGGAACCATCAAAGAGGAACAAGAAGAAAAGACGAGAGCTGGACTCAGAGAAAAAGAACGGTAATAACCGGTGACCACCAGGGCCTGGAGAACGATGAAGAATTGGGAGCAGAAAAGAACTAAGCAAGGTCAACGTGCTGCATAGTTAAATACAGGATTAAAAGAGATATATAAAGAAACTAAAATGGGTAACTATTAAATGAACCCTCCTCTTCCTCTTCCCGTCGATTTGGACCCCAGCACCTCATACATGTCAGGCCAGCACGTCAACACTGAGCTACACCACAGCACCTATTTTGTTTTGATGTGGGTTTCTGGAGAAATCTAAAGTGCGTAGAAAGCGGCTTCTAGTGTGCTGGCAGCCTTAGTCAACGTGAATGTTCTGACCAAGGCTGATACTTGGGACTAGGACCTGAGACGAGGGGATCAATGGACAGCCACAACTCTAGGCTTGCGAATTTTCCCAGAACAGTTCATAGCTATCCTTCAGCAGAGTTGGGTCCCTTCCCTTCATGAAAGGAAGGAGAGAAAGGGTTGTAAGTCTTTCTTCTTGGTCAGACTCCAGAAAGCCAATGTTTCCAGAAGGTTCTCCTTTTCCTGCTAAGTGGCAGTAAGTCCCAGTCCTCATCAGACATCTCTGTGCTTGAGAGAATACAGAATCCACACTGTTCAAGCTAGCTTTTCTGTTCCTGGGAGAGAATGTTCTGACTAAAAGCAACATGGGGGAGGGGAGGATTTCTTTCATCTTATAACTCCCAGTTCACAATCTCAGAGAGAAGTCAGGGAAAGAACTTAAGTCAAGAACTTGGAGGCAGGATCCAAGGAAGCCTACTTACTGGCTCTTTCTCTGGCTCATGCCTGTGGCTGACACTCACCCTCCTAACTGTAGTACCAGCGTCTGAAGGGTGAGAGCCATGTTTTCCTCCTCCTTTGTATGCCTCTCCATGCAAGGATAATTACACAGAAAAGGCCCAGAAAATGGTTGTTGTTGGAATTATTCCAGCTTCTTCTTCTTCTTTTTTTTTTAAAGCTCTCTTTGTCTACAACTTCACAGAATAAACATCAGGACTGCCCCTGCATTGTGAGCATCCTGCTGGAATGGAATTTCACTGTTTCTAATTGGGGAGGGGGGAGGACTTATTTTATTGGTTCCCAGTAAATCATGAAAAGAAGAAGCGAGACCCTTGGAGAAGTGTGGACGCTGAGGCGAAGAGTAGCCAGCGCTTCCCTTTCCAGCTGGTTCCCTGAGAGCTTAAGAGGCTGGCTGTCATGAATGAATCCCCCATTAGTGAAGGCTCCGGACCCCTCCTCACTGTGCATTTATCTTGCAAGGGGCAGATTTGGGGGACGTTGCTGCTCTGTTTTATCTACGGAATTGCTTTCCGTTCCAAGGACTTTCATGTAAGTATTCCCTTGAACCCATTCCAAAAAGTGGGTTTTTAACCCAATAGACCATAACTGCAGTGTTTTATCGTGCATACATATTTCCAAATGCGAATGTAAGTAGATTTAGCAAAGTTACAATAAAATTAAAACTTTTCAAAGGGCACTGGGCTTGCTTTCCCCATGTTGGACTCTCCCCCCCCCCCCCCGACTTCTAGTACCATTTTAAAGACCAAAAACAGGAAGTTTTTCTTTCTCTTGAGTACTTTTTTTTCTTCTAAGAGGGGTGGGGTCAGGAAATGCTAGACAGGCTTCCTTCTCCCCGAAGCATCTCCTCTCCAAAGTGAGGGGTGAACTGTCTCTCTGGAGAGGTAGCATCGCACCCTAGTCCGTTCCCTTCCACCTCCTGAGATCTGAAGTTTTATCTCCTCTCTGTCCTGTTGGCTGTTCCAGTCTCCTTGTTGCCTTTTTCTATCCTTGAGCTAAAGAAAAGAAAAGAGAAGAGAAGAGAAGAGAAGAGAAGAGAAGAGAAGAGAAGAGAAAAGAAAAGAAAAGAAAAGAAAAGAAAAGAAAAGAAAAGAAAAGAAAAGAAAAGAAAAGAAAAGAAAAGAAAAGTCAGAATCCTTTCCAGGCCCAGCACATTCCCAGCTCTGGGGCCGTCTCCTGTTCTTCTACCACCGGCCTTTGCAGACCCTGTTGCCTCTTCCCAGGATAATTGTCCTCTCTTGCTTTTTCTCGTATCTTAGGGTTCAGTTGGGCCATTCACTCCTTAGTTAATTTCCCCATTCACAGCACCCCTTCCTCGCCTCTTGTCTTAACCCCCAACTTTGGTTCCCCCCACCCTGCCTCATTGTCTTTCTTCTCCCTAGACTCAGAACCACCTTCTACAGGCAGGTTTCTAATGAGTGGAACTAACAAGCTGCTGGCCCTGGTGAAGCTTTAGTCTGCTTTGTAGATCATCTACCTCCAGTGATAAGCGCGTAGAGTATAATAAGACTAGTTGTTGAATGAGGACAAGATGCAGGTGTGCTCCCTCTCTGTACCCCAGCTGGAAGCATCACCACCCAGACACCAGCATTTCATCTGCTCAGATAGAGTTCTTGGTGGACATTGGGAACTTTGGATTCTGGGAGAGGTGGGGGTCGGTCTCACCATTCCCAGGTGGCTTGCTGGACCTTGCCTATTTATCCCAAAAATATGGTTATATGCTGAATATCCGTCCTTCCTGGAGGCTGGGATTTGGCCCCACATCCAAAAGTGCTTCCTATGTGAACAGCCACCAGGAGAAGAACCCTTGGCTACTGAGTCTCTCTGGGGCTTCCCTGGCTGTCAGTACTGGATGGATCCTTACACATCCTCGTTGGGGCAGTAAAGTCATTCTTGGGATTTTGCATCCAGCTTCCTTAACTCCCCCTCCCCCCCTTTGCAGTGTTTCCTGTATGTAGTAGGTCTGCTTTAGACCTGTTTGCTGTGAAGTTGCCTGGAATCTCCATGATAGCCCGAGTCACGCTGTTCTACATACTGGTCACACACTGTGTTCCTAGGCTGACTGAGATTTGTAGCATTTGCTTTTCTGGTCAGTGTGATCTGACAAAAAAACAACTTACCAGGGGAAGCTTCTCTTCTGGTTCACAGTTCAAAGGGATGCACGCCGGGAAAGCTGCGGTGGTGGGAGCAAGAAGCATCCGGTTCCACTGTTTCCACAAGAGTGAGTGTGTAAGCATGGTGTATGTGTGCACTGCGTGCATTTGAGTGTGCAGCTTGGCATACCCATGCATGTGCAGAGGCCGTAGCAGAAAGTCTGGCACGTTGAGAGGGTCTCTCTCCCTGAGGCAGAAGCTGACCATTTCAGGTGCGATGCAAGTCTAGTGTACATTCTCAGGGGCAGCCTTCCTTCACCTCCCAGTGCTGGGTTACAGGAATATACATAGCAATGCCCAGCTCTTCTTAGATGGGTGCTGGAGATTTGAACTCAGGTCCCCATGCTTGCACAACTGAACTATCTCTCTAGTCCTCTTTTGCCTTTTAAATCCCGCCCAGACTCCCAGCTCCTGGATGCATCTGTGTGTCTCCTAGGTGACTCACGCCTGTGATGCCCTTGCTGTAGCACTGCCAGACAGCTTCTTCTCTGCCTTCCCACTCATCCTTACTTTAACCTAATCAGTTACCATGAGTGCAAAGGAAAGAAAGAATCTTGTCAGGGAGGGAGCCAGTTTTGCACACCCCCATTTCACAGATAAAACCATGAAGACTAGGAAAGTTTACAGAGATTCTTTTGTTATGTTTCATAGGCTGTTTCCCCAGCTTCTCCCAGCCCCCCTCTGCAAGCCAGAGGTGGGAGTCTTAATGTTACTTTCTCACAGGTTTACGACAGAGCTGTACCTTCAGAGCTCCACCAGGCCTTTCCCCAGCTCCCTAGAACACAGACACTGACAAGGGCTCCTGCCCTTCTACAGGCAGGTTTCTAATGAGTGGAGCTAAGAAGCCGCTGGCCCTGGTGAAGCCACTACAAAGTCCCCTGCTTTTCCTAAACAGCTAGCCACAAGGCCCAGGGCTCTATCTAGAAAGCAACCTGCAGTCTCCTTCGTTCTGTGAAGTGTAGGGATAAGTTAGCCGCCCTCTTTCTTCTCTCCTTCATGTATGATTCATAGAGAGAGTCCTGCAGGGCTGGTAGCTGCTGTCAGCCTGGGCTGAGCTCCCATGTGCAGCAGACAGGGGAGTGGGGTCGGGAGTGGAACTCTTTTTCTTCTTCAGTCAGGTGTGGGTAGGTGTGGGTCACCTCAGGAGAGCAGGAGAGGGACCCTCCTGTGGCCCTCTTTTCAGGCTTCCTGTGACTGAGAACATGCCTAGCCCCTTGGTAGTCTAACACCATAGGAGACAGAAGGCAGCTCAGAGCTTTTGCTAGCTAGCCACGGTGTTTTAAGGCTGTGTTTCCGCCAGCTAATGTTCCCCTAAATGGCACAGTGGGTGTGAGTGCATGTGAAACCTGTTCCTTCTGCACCAGTGACCTTCTGTGCATTTGGAGGGGACTTTTTCCCATTACCTGAGAGTCCCTTGAGTTTCTGAGGCCTTTCCTTCCAAATGCAAGTGCCCAGGAGATTAGAAGTGAGATAAATAGCTGTCAGCTGGGGGCAGACAGTTTGCTTAGCATATGACAAGCACCTTGTCACAAATCAAAAGTTCAAGGCTATCCTGGGCTAAATAAAGAGACTCTGTCACAAGCAAACAATCAAGTGGCTGTTAAAATCCCCAAGCTTGGAAACAGCTCTCTATTGAAGGCTTTCTAATGGCATCTCCTTCACTGGCTCGCTCTCACTCAGGCAGCAGAAATGATTTCTCTCTGAGTGGGACAACAGGTGTGTATGTGTGGCTGAGTTGGGATTAGGGATATGTGGCTACAAATTAGCTAGCAACCTGAAACCCTTGTGGGGTATGTGGACCCCACACATGAACGTTGTCCTAAGGAGAGAAGCCTGAGGCCCAGCCGTTGGCCCAGCCCTTCAGAAGCTCAGGAGTGTAGGCATGTGTGGCAGCCAGAGATAAGGGTTCACTGTGTATCCAGAAACGAGGCAAAGCTACCCAGAGCTGGAGGGAGCAAGGAAACTAACTCAGAGCTAGGCAGCATGCTCCTGGGGTCTGTGGTTTCCCTCACTGTGAGGAGAACCCCCACCTTACAGACAGGAAGTTCATCTAGAGTTACATGAGGCACTAGAAAGTCAGATCTGTCTGACACCTAAGTACATCAGCTGCCAAAACTGTAGCTCTTGTCACGGAACCCCTGGTTTGGATACTATCAGACCATAGACTTGCTGGAATCTGGCTCAGGAGCCCCCAGAATTAAATGTGTATGACCTTTTCAGTGTAGAACCCAAGTTCTGGGCCTGTTGGATGAGAGCCTGCCTATTCCCATAGTCTCTCCCTCAGGAGGCCCAAGGAGGAATGACACTGAATTTAAATGCTAGCAACCAACTTAAGTCCTGTCCCTGGGACCACCTCCTTCTATGCCCGACGGGAAGAACCTGGTACAGTCAGCCTCAACATGGTCAACATCAAGGCCATTAACGTTATTATCATCCTCCTTCTATCATGACAAGCACTGGCTATCACATCAGAGAGAGAGAGAGAGAGACAGACGGACAGACAGATAGACAGACAGACTCTGAAGTTAGCTTTCCTGTGTGGCCTCAGTGAAGGCCATTTTAAGGAAGAAGGCTGCCTTGGAAGCCAGGTCACAGAGGAAAATGCCTTGTGTTGCACAAGGCTCAAAGGCAGCTGTGGGAGTGCAGAGGAAACCTTGGCCTAATTGCACTGCTAATATAATTCTGTAACTCGCCCTGCCAGTGCAAAGGTGGGTGGACATTTCCCATCCCTGCTTCCCACTGCACACCGAACTGAGGTCCTAGGAGAGACCTCAGCATACCAGCTGCTATTTTAATGTGCCTTGGACAGGTCCTTGCTATTAAGAGCCGGTGGCTCCACGTCAATAAAAGATAGATATTAAAATGAAATCCATGTTGCTATTGATAAAATCAGCCACTCTCCAGCTCAGGTGAAAGCTTCAATAATACAGAATGCAAGAGGAGGGAGCTAAGGGTTGTTGAATACCTACTACGTGTCACTGGCTCCACTAGACCCCATAGAAACATTGTCACCAAACCTGATGTATCAATATACTTAATCATCAGACACTGGGACCTGACAATGACAATAGAGGCATCCAGTTGTTTGGGGCGTAGTCTTTGCTAATGAAAACGGTTCACTTGTTTGAGTAGTTGATATCCAGAAACCAAGTGTGGTGTCGGTGTAAGCACAGCATAGGGAGATGCAGATGGGAGGCTCAGTGGGAACACTGGGCAGCCAGCCTAGCCTACTAGGCAAGTTTAAAACCAGCAAGAGACCCGGTTTCAGAAGAAAAAGGAGGCTCATGCCTGAGGATAAGCACCAAAGATTGACCTCTGACCTCCACTTGCATGCGCATACGTGTTTACATGCACCAGCACACACACAAACATGCTAAGACACACCAAAAATTATAATTAGCAGGTTTTTTAAAGCTCCATATTTCTGAAATTCAAAGCGACCCTGCAAAATAAATGCCTAGCAACAGACAGTGACAAGAAGAGGCCACTTAACCTGAAAGTAAAATGGAGAAGACATGCCCCATCCTCTCCACAGAAGAGAGTGCAGAAGGCCTTCAAGCTCCAGGTCGCCCCATGGTAACTGCTTCACACTGACAGAGCCAAGGCCTGGTCTGGGGCTCATTCCTCATCTGGCCCTGGTGGGTTTGCACTTACGCCCCCTGGCCCAGAAGCATACCAAGGAATCTGGGCTGACAGAACATAAATCACATGCCTCGACTGCCTACCATTGCCTCCAACTTCTACCTGATCCTCGTTGTCTCCCTATGGCCATCAGCCCCTTTCCCCTGATGGTGCAGGCGAGGCTCTTAAAGCTATGCATCAGCTGGTCCTCGGTGATCTATGTGCTACTTGAAACCTGATCTTTTCAGAACTCTCTCACCACACATGCCTAGTCCCAGACACCATCTGCAGAACCACGAAGGGCTGGAAAGATTCTCCCTGGCCTCCACACACCACCTCCTACTCCAAGAAACTCCTGTCAGAAACACAGAGGCTGCTGCCTCTGGATGCTCAAGTTCTTAAGATTGAAACCAAATTTAACTCCTTTGAGGGGAGTGTCAAAGTGGAGTGATATGCGCCACACTTGTGGCCTCAGTTTCCAAGCCCCTGCGCTATTGTACTGTATGTGTGTTCTCTCTTCCCACCTTTGCAGGCTTAGAGGGGATCCTTAGAGAGTTATTATGAGTAGGCACAGGACTCCCTAAATGGAAGACTAGCTGCCTTCCAGAGCTTTTCTTCTTCTGCGTGGGCAGAGGATTCCCTGTGGCCCAAGTGGACAGGGTGGACAGGATGGCATTCAGCAGGCTCACCTGTGCCTGCGTGGTGTGTGGCTTCTCTCCAAGACATTTGCTCTGCTGACACACCTCTCCCCTGTTCTCCGTGGCTCTCCCACCACACTCAAGCACTCCTGTTCTTCCACAGTAGACACCGCCCTCAGCATGGTTCCTCTTGACAGTTTCAAGATGGGGGAGGTGCCGTTCATAGTCCCTATGTACAGATGGGCCACCTGAAGCTCTGAAGCTGGCTGACAAGGGCGAAGTGACTTGCTGAAGGCCCCTGGGTGGCTGGGGTCCTTCAGTGTCTGAATCCAAGAGGCTGGCTGGAATCTGGCTTGCTCTCCTCGAAACCCCCTGCCTCGTTCTCATGACTCCCTGTCCTTTCTGGTCCTCTTCATCAATTCTTTCAAGCCACTCTTCCTCCTCCTTCCTTCCTTACAGGGTTTTCTCCCAGGCAGGCAGCTTCTGAAAGGGACAGCCCTGCCGGCCTTGGGCTCTGATAAGATCTGTCTGGGCTGCCTTTGTCTGGGCTGTACCTGCTGTTTCCTGAATGGCCCTGTTAATTGCAATTGACTCTCATAGAATGTGGAGATCAGTGCCACTTGACACCAGATGGATGGCGATGACTTTTCCAGGTGCCCCAGCAGCAGGCTGGATGGGGGCAGGGCACTGGAGAGAATCTTGTTACAATAAAGTACATCAGAATTGGAACTGTTTCTCCTCTCCTCCCTCCCACCCCCTACCCCCTCCCCCATTGCAGGTTTTCATCATAAAAGAATTAGGGATTTTATCCACCGTGATATGAGTATAAGAGAACAGGTTTCTCTGGGGAGGTGGTGGGGAGTTAATTTCCTGCTAGATAGGGCCTCTTGTCTTCTATCAGCTCCTAGCAGCCCTGGGCTGAATAGAAAACCCATTTTAGTGGTAGACAAACCAAGGCTGAAGAACCAGCCTGCTGTCCACTGTGGATAATTTGTTTGCTTATTGGGCAGTACGGTAGGAGTAGAATAGGAATTGGGAACCAAGAGCCTGCTCAGCCGAAAGTCTCAAGTCCCCAGGAGGGCGCCTTCAGCCTTCACCTGGTCCAGCCCAGGGAGCCTCAGACAGGGCATCAACATGGCGGAGGAGAGGCCCAGGCTCAAACGGTTCCATAGATCATTTTGTAGGACCTTCCCAGCGAATCTTTGGGGTCAGAATTGTCCTGTCATTCTGCACATGAAAAAAACTAAAGCTTGTGAATGGTAGTGTGTGTGTGTGTGTGTGTGTGTGTGTGTGTGTGTGTGTGAGAGAGAGAGAGAGAGAGAGAGAGAGAGAGAGAGAGAGAGAGAGAGAGAGAGAGAACTCGAATGATCCTGTTCATGGTCACAGGACAGTTCATTACCAAACTGAAACCCTCCTGTTAGTTCTAAAGACAGTAGCCCTGGGTTCCAGAAACACGGTTGTTTTTTTCTGACTAAACTGTGTGGTGAGGTCCCTACAAAGGCAGAGTAGGGATCTTATGGCAATTGAAAAATTCAGAAGAAAGGGTTTGTTTTCTGGGGGTGGGCAGTGGTTTCCTTCTTAAATTCTGTACATTGTTGAGTGACTCCATCACTCAGGACACACCCCAGATACAAGAGTGGGAATGTTAAGTTGCCAAACAGTGGCTTCATTTCATTTACACCAAGGCCACGAGATAAAGATATATTAAATATTAATTTTTTTTTTTTTTAAAAAGCTTGGAGTCATGACATCCATTTGGTAATACCAACAGTCAGGAGGCTGAGGCAGGAGGACTGCCATGAGTTCAAGGTACTCACAGCTCTAAGAGTGGACCTTGGAGCGAGGGTAAGGGGTGGGGTGGGAGGTCCATGCTCACCTTCAGCCCTTCATTCAGGAGGCAGAGACAGAAGTAAAGCCTGGGTTAAAGGATGAGTCTCCAAAAGACAGAACTCTGGGAATGATTCTAAGAGGTCCATGGAGAACATCTCAGAGCCTGCGCTCTTCGGGTGATAGATGAGCCCACGGTGACTTTTAACACCCTCAAAGAAACATTTCACTTCAAAATCCAGCTTTCTGATTTTCAATGTCAGTGCTCTGGGCTAGGATTCTAGCACACAACCTTGACAGGGTGGCACCAGCAGGCGCTCGTCCTGTAGGTGGCGCTGTGACCGGCCCAGTAACCACATTCCCCATTTCACCTGCTTTCCTCCCTGCGGGCACTGTCTGACCTCTGGGCTTTGGTATCCTAGATACCTAACAGAGAAGGGCTTTAGGTCTGAAGGACCGGAGGCTCAGGGAACTTGTCTGAGCTGAACACTATTTTGTGTCACCTGCAGAAGGAGACCAAGGAAGCCCCTATAGCCACAGCAGCCCGGATCTATACTAGAGAGCACAAAGTCCTTCAGAAAGGTGCTGGGAAGCCCTTTGTGGATACAGTCCATTCTGGTACCCTCCCTGATCCCCACTTTCTTCAGGTTTAAAAACATGAAGTCCGGCAGCGGTGTTGGGGCAGCACTGCAGGACACAGGCTGTGCATTCTGAGCAGGGTCTATTTTAATACCTTTCTTCCCTTAGATTTTAGAATGACTCCCAAAGGGGAAAAAAAAATCGTCCACACCAGTCTCCACACCAGTGTGTGTGTGTGTGTGTGTGTGTGTGTGAGTGTGCATGCGTGCATGCGTGTGCGCATGTGTGAGTGTGCATGCATGCATGTGTGTGCATGTGTGTGTGTGCATGCGTGCATGCGTGTGTGTGTATATGTGTGTGTGTGTGAGTGTGCATGCGTGCATGCGTGTGCGTGTGTGTGAGTGTGTATGCGTGCATGTGTGTGTGTGTGAGTGTGCATGCGTGCATGCGTGCGTGTGTGTGTGTGTGTGTGTGTGTGTGTGTGTGTGTGTGTTGTTTTTTTTCAAGTCTAAATTCCCTCTTAAGGAATTTTCTTAAAGGGGAAGGCAGAAAAGCCCCAAACTCAATCAGAGAGCAGTATAAACTATCTCCAGGGCTCTTCCCAGCTAGAGAAGGGCTCCTTTTCAAATGAGAAGCCTTGAAGTGTCAGGGCTATCAATATTAGGGGCTTTTTCATTAATAAAGTGGCAGGAAGAAGACCCCACCCCTCCCCCGTCTCCAAGCTCTACTTCATCAAAGGCAGGCTCAATCAAAAGGGAGGAGACCATGGAAATCAGGTGTATGCACTCTGCTGGCCAGAAACAGACAGAAGGAAGGGAGGCTTTATCCCCCTCCATGAAGATGCCAGGCGCAAGGTTAACCCGAGCAAGAGGTACTTAAAAAGGCCCCGCAGCTCTCAGGCGACTCTGGGAATGCCTCGATTTATGTATGGATTAACACAGTGATAGACCCTGAGTAGCAAAAGACGAACACTAATTACCTGACAGCGCTCCCCTCCACTCGCCTGGGTCATTGAAATTAATTTCTGCTTTCAGGTTTGGCAGCAAGCAGCTGCAAGATCTCAGCTCAACACTCAAATGAGCGGGGAGCTGAAATCATTTCTCCGCACAGGCAGAGTTAGAGGAGTGGGCTACCAAATAGATCTTGATCGCAGACACCAAGGAAAGGATTAGTTTTCTCTTTCATCAAGTGCCTGAAGTCCTTGGGAAGCACAGACAGGAGGAGAAGAGAAAAGCGGCCTCAGTGTATCGGAGAGCTAACACCAAACTGCTCTACTAGATGGAGTGTGAAAACTCTTGGTAGATCGCCTGGCCCCCAGATCATTAGTAGTAATTTCTCTCCATTCTCAACAAAAGTTGAATGAATGGTCGGCCAGCACGCACGCGCGCGCGCGCACACACACACAGTTACAAGTCACGATGTGATTTGTGAACAACCATCCTACAGCATCCTGTATCGTCAAGATGCTATTTACCTATTTCCAGGTTGAGGAAATCTATGAGGAAGGGAACAAAGAGAGTTTTATTGTTGTTTGTCTGAGATCGGGTCTCCCATAGCTCAGACCCTTTGTGCAGCTTTGGATGACCTTGACTCCTGGACTTACGGGCTCCATCGCCAACAAGCTGGGCTTACAGACATCTGGTTTCATGCAGTGCTGTGGACGTTAGGCAAGCATTCTTCCAACGGAGCCACAAATCCAGCCTCTTGAACTTCATATACTACGTGAGAAACACAAACGACCACCGCATTCACATTTGCGCCCCTTCCCCAAGATACCTCAGGAGTCAAGTGCATGTTTATATTTATCTAGCTGAACAGAGTCAGCCTTGAGGCGTCCTTCTGAATTAGGAATCTGCTTTGGAGCATCTATGACCAACACAGAAATCCCACAGCCAGTTCAGGGTAGTACCCAGATTCGAACCCCCATCCCAGTGCCTTCAGCAAACACACTGACAAGTCACCCATGAGTAGCAATTAGGCCTTCTTCTCACACATCCGGCTCCAAACCTGTGACCTCGAGGCAAATGATTTCCACATCTCATTACCACTCCCCTGAGCCGTCCAGGCCCCGGTCGACCAGGGAGGTTAATCAGCCACGCACTGAACCTGCTTATAAGGCTGTTTCATGTACAATTTTTATATCTTGGCTCCTAATAATGGTCCCATTATAAATGATTGTCTCACTATGATATACTGGTTCCTTGCCTTCTAGGAACTGATTTAAAAGGAAGCCCTGGACTCCTTGTGCCCATAGAGTTTATTCATACCAAACTCTGCTTGCTCAGCAGCTGAAGTAGTATGGGGGGGGGTAGCTCCCCTCAAAAATTTTTTTTTCCTCCCTAGCTTGAGGCAGTTGGCATAATTAGGTCAGCCCTGCTGATGGCTTGGTGATGCCCTATGAAGGCATACCTGCTCTTTCCAGGTCCCTCCCCAGGCCCAAGCTCCCCATTTGATCTGCAGTGCTGGTGAACACATGACAACCTCTGGATATGCCACCCTCTTCCTCGTCTTCAATATGGATGACTTCAAATACCAGACATGGTGGATGCATAGCCCGGTAGATATAGTGTATTTTCTCTCCCAAACCCAAGCCTATTTGTTCAGTAATTTAGTATGTAATATGAACCAGCCTTATGAATATATTGTGTGGTCCAAGAGCACAGAACAGATGAGAACAAGATACATACTGGGGTGCACACTGGGAATATGGGCAAGAAAGGATTCCGTCAGCAGGTGAAATGCCTGCTCCATAGGGGTTAGAACCAGAGTTTGCATCCCTAGTACCCAAATAAATGCTTAGTGGGTGTTGCAGCCCCCTGTAACCCCAGTGAGAAGACTGGCTTTCTGGGTTAGCTTGATTATTGGCCTCAGGTAAGAAACCTGGCCACAAAATATGAGAAAGAGAGTTGGAGAAATGGCTCAGCAGTTAAAAGCACTGGCTGCTCTTCCAGAGGACCTGGGGTGTGATTCCCAGCAGCCACATGGAAGCTCATAGTCTTTTGTAACTGCAGTTCCAGGGAATCCTATGTCCTGTTCTGGCCTCTGCAGGTGGCCAGACATGCATTCAGATCAAGCCTCTGTGAGTGTGTGTGGGGGGGGGGGAGATATGCATGGAATACGTGTGTATATGTGTGAATGCATTGTGTATAACGTGTGGAATACGTGTGTGTGACTGTGTGGAAGAGGGCTGGGAGTTGGCTTATCAGTTAAGGTGTGCCGCTCTTGCAGATGACGTGAGTTCAGTTCCCAGTGCCACGTCGAGTTGCTTATCATCACCTGTGACTCCAGATCTTGCAGGATCTGACACCTCTAGTCTCTGCTTTTGTGAGCATACACACACACACACACACACACACACACACACACACACACACACACACGTACATACATACAATTTCAACACACACATATATAAGCACTTTTACACACACATTGACCTCCACCCATGTGAACACACATACCCACACGCATCCCACACATACAAAGACTATAGCTAAGGAATTGTGAAGAACACCCTGTGAACTTTTCCGTCTAGTTGTTATTAGTAAGTGCATTCCTGGAAAGCCGGGCTTCATGGTTGCATGCTGTCAAGATGAAGAAGTGCACACATGCACGTCACACTGGTTTTCTATTCGTATCTGTAAATTACAGATAACTCCTCTTTGACATTCCACAGACTGGAGACCACACCCACATCCCATAGGTAGAGGGGTGCACATTCCTCACCTGTGTGGCCTTGGTGCCTTTCTTCCTATTCCAGGCCTCCATGAGGTTAGCCAATACATGCTTGAGCTCTACTCTGAAGCTCTGCCTCTAACTAGAGCCCCCCCCACCCCCATCCAGGACGCCGATGTGAAGATGCATTTTTCATGGATAGGTTGAAATTATGTAATTAGCATATGCCATAATGATGTATTTATTGTAATGGAGGTGTTCTCCAGACACCAGATTTAATAGTTTTAAATCAGAAGCCAACATGGACTTTTAGAAATTCCGTTCACAGTAAATTTCACGCCTGGTGAAAGGTTATGGAATGGGTTTCCCCGTGGCACCTCTTCCTCATCCCACAAATCTCGGCTCGTCTACCGTGTTTCCGCTGTGAGCTTCTGCAAACTAGCCATACTAATGTGCACAGACAAGTTCAAAGTTTATGCTCTCGCTTGTGTGCTGCGTCTTCCCCTGAAGATGGAACGGGAAGAGGTGGCTTGGGGTTATGTTCAGAGCCTTATGACAATGTGATTCTCCTTAACGGAGCAGCCCCTCAGCCCATCACTGACAGGAACTTGGCTTTTCTTCTGTTCAATTGATAGCCCCCTGACTGCAAAGCCATTGTCCATCTGTTCAGTATCATAGTCTAGGGGAGGATAGACCCGCCCCCCAAACCTAATGCCTAGGTGCCTTACATCTCTCAGCTGGTGCTGGGAACTAGCAAAGATTTCTTACGTTGTTTAGTAAGTACCAAAGGAACACCAGCATGTACCATCCCTCAAACTGTACCATGTGTGTGCATCCCCAGCATGCTTAAACAGGAGAGAGAGAGAGAGAGAGAGAGAGAGAGAGAGAGCGAGAGCGCCCTGAGGTGCTGCAAGACCGTAGTTCCTTTGTGTCTACAGAAAAGATATAACGATTGAATTAGACTCTTAATATCTATGGCTGTCAGGTTGAATACGAGTAGCTATCCGGTGCTTTAAGTCTGGCAAGAGAACAAGTCCCCTGGAGGTGGGAAGCCATGTGGGTCCCCGGAAGTGTGAGCAGATTGTTAAAACAGTTTCAGATCTGGGCTGGAAGGATGCCAGAGTCTATCCTTCAAGCCTAGCCGAGGACTGAGGAGAAGCCCTGGCTTTCTCCTTGCTTTTCACTGAGAACCTTGATGCCTACACTTCCGGAATTCACCCCATGTCTGTCCCCAGGCCAGATCCCTGCCTCCCTTCCTTTCACAAGCGCGCAGGTGTTAAGCCTTAGGGCGTGGGCAAGGGGTCCAGCTACGACACACCCAAGCCACAAAAAGAGAGCCTCTGCCATCAGACTGGTTCCTGGGAATCAGGGCCAGCTGCATCCCACCAAAGTGAGTTCCATGGAACAGCTCTCCTAACCTCATCTACTGTTTTAAGCCTCCGTTTTCTCATCTATAGAATGGGCCACCACCACAAGGAGGTAGATGTGGTGTAAATGAAATAGTAACTGGATGCCAAACATGTGGTAGCTGTAACCAATTGTATTCCTGTCGTTCGTTATCTTCTACCAGGACCTGCTGGCATTGGCGTGGCTGGAGCTGACTTAAAGGAATGTTTAGAGATTCTGGTGATAAGCCGGGTATCCTGAGGGGAGCTTGAGAGAAAGACCCCTGGTCACGTGAAATGCATTTGCAAGCCAGGAATAGCATGTGTGTCCACTGACCCCGTAACAAGCTAGAAAGAAAGTCCTAATAAGCCAGACATAATAGCACTAATGGCTTAAACTTAGCTCTGCAACAAACCTTCTGCTTTCCCTGAGGCTCCAAGAAGAGACATTCCCACCCGCTGGTGGTGGTGCACACCTTTAATCCCAGCTTTTGGGAGGTAGAAATAGGTGGATCTCTGTAAACTCCAGGCCAGCCTGGTCTATAGAGCGAGTTCCAGGATAGCCAGGATTACACAGAATAGCCCTGTCTCGAAAACTCAAAAATCAATCAATCAATCAATAAATAATTAAAATTTAATTAAAATAAGAAGAGACACTCCCAAACATATACACTATCAGATTTATGGGGCAGAACTCTCATCTGAGCCCAACCCATGCTGCTGTCTGTCTGTCTGCCTGCCTGCCAGCCACCCTGTCCTGCCTGCCTCTCTGTGGCATTAACAACTCTTCTAATAAGCTTACCTAAGGATGATCCACTTCAGTGTTCTCCTTGAAGCCCAAACCCAGGACCTTTCACCCCTCAGCAGCCTTCCTCTCCAGCTCCCTAGACACAGCCGTTCCTCCACCTGTTTGGGGTCCCCAGGGGTACCCCTGGGTAGTAGGATTAGTCAAACATTTTCTTCTGACCAAATTTCCCCAGCCGAAGCTCCCTGACTCTGCAGGACTATGACTGGATCACACCCCACCCCAATACATAGAGATCAGCCAGTCCTCTGGATTATAATGGTGATAACACACACGTGCATATGGCTCCATGGCTTTTATGTGTGTTGGCACGTGTGTGGCAGTCATGTAGCTTCTAATCAGTTCCTCTCTGGGCACATATAATTACATGCGTAATGTAAAAGAAAAAAATTATAATGTTTAGTTTCTTTTCTTACCAGATTAAGATTCCTCTGTAATAAGAGTTAGTAGGTAAGCAAGTGTTCTGTTTATGCATATATCTGTTTGTATATAGCATTGCGCAGTTCCTAACCTACTAATGACCTCAGTAAATTATTTGATTAGATCCAGCGCAGAATCTGATTTGACTGACACTCTTTTTTCTTTTTAAACATTCATTCTTTTTAAGTGTGTGTAGATGTATGTGTGTGTGTGTATGTATGTATGTGTGTGCATGCATGTGTGTAGGGGTGTGTGTGTGTGTGTAGGGGTGTATTGTATGTCTATAGGGGTATTGTGTATGGGGGTGTGTATGACTAGGTGTGTATGTGTGTGAGGTGTGTGTGTAGATGTGTGTGTGTCTAGATGGGTGTGTCTATAGGAGTGTGTGTGTGTCTATAGGGGTGTATATTTTGTCTATAGGAGTGTGTGTGTGTGTGTGTGTGTGTGTGTGTGTGTGTGTGTGAAATGCATGTGAGTACAAGCGCCCACAGAGGCCAGAAGAGGCTTTCGGCTCCTCCGGAGCTGGAGTTAGTTGGTTCCAAGTCACTCAACATGGGTACTGGAAACTGAAGTCATTCCCCTGAAAGAGCACCAAGTGCCATCTTCCTTGCCCCTGATTTGGCTTCCTTTATCCCCAGCAGGATTTAATTTAAATGTTAGTGTAAGTGCATGTGCACAGGTGCATGTGGAGCCCCGGCACCCACAGCCATTGTCCCCAGGAGCACTGTCTACCGCCTTTGAGGCAGGGTCTATCATTGGCTTCCAATGAGGCTAGACTGTCTGGCCTGTGTACCTCAGGGGTCCACAGGTCAGCACTGGGATCACAGCACACTGGCACTTTTATGTTGGTTCTGAGGAAAGACCTCAAATCTTCCTGTTTACAAGCTAAGTATTTTAAGCTAAGCCATTCTTCATATCCTGGTTAGATTCTTGCATTCACATATCCCTTGTTACTTTGAAAAGTCAAATTTCATGGTTTTGATTTTGGTAGTAGATAACATGCATGGTAGAAAAATGAGAAATAGGAAAATTTAGAAACTGAGGCAGAAGAAATTTTAAGTGTTCAATTAATTTCATTACTCTGAGATAAATCCTCTTGCTATCTGTGTATCCTTTTCTTCTGAATGCTAGCATTGGCAAGCTGAGTTCATAAACTATCTATCATATAAAAATGTTTGAATCATTAAACACTTCTTGGAAAATGTTTTAATGACTCTTAAGATGGCACCATATGGCAGAATTGTGTTTTATTGAACCATTCTCTGTTTTTTTATAGTTATGGTGTTTACAGTTTGAATACTGAATTTTTAAAAATTAATTGAGGCTGTTTATTACTTGTTTTATCTTAAGCATTTACTTTGATACAGTCTCTCCTGTCTATGTAGCTGGGGCTTGTTTTGAACCTACTCTATAGCCCAGGCTGGCCTCAAACTTTCTGTCTTCTAGCTTCAGTCTCCTAATGCTGGAATCAGAGCAGGGCACTGCTGGACTAAACCTGCTTAGCAATTATGATGGATGACTCTGGATACCATTCCCTGCTTCTGAGTAACCTTTGCTCATCTGACAAACTAGTATGCCAGCCAGTGGTCGGCTATTCAGTAGATTTGTGACCCATCTCTGACCAATGAATGTGGAAGGCATGTACAGGGGAAATATCTCCACCTTCCCCTAGACGGAGAAGGGCTTTCTGCTTCCTCTAGTTGTTGGCTCAGGCTGGACTCATTGGGTCCATCTGATGCACAAACCAAATCACCTTTCAGCCTGAGGTGGAGCTGAGGCCGATGGGGACCACGAACAGTAAAAGGCACCTTAGGCTCAGGTGGTATTGTGGAGATCCTGATACAGTGCTAGGCTTGACCTTCTCACCTCTGGGGCCCAGGGGTTACAGATGAGCTGCTTGGACTTGGCATTGAATTGTGGCTGTCGTTTGAAGAGGACAACCCCTGAGACACACACACAGAGAGAGAGAGAGAGAGAGAGAGAGAGAGAGAGAGAGAGAGAGAGAGAGAATGTGTGTGTGTTTGTCTATCTGTATATATGCGTCTGTGTCTGTGTATGTGTGTCTGTGTGTATCTGTGTGCACATGTATGTGTGTATCTGTCTTTCTGTCTGTCTGTCTGTCTGTGTGTGTCACTGCGTGTAAGTGTGTGTATGTGTGTGTGTGTCTGTATGTAAGTGTGTGTGTGTGTCTGTATATATCTGTGTGTGTGTGTATGTAGGGGGGGTGGATGCATGTGTGTGTAGGCCAGAGGATAGTCTCTAGTTTTGGTTCTTAAGAGGTGCCTACCCTGTTTTTTTTGAGACAAAGTCTCTTAGTGTGGCCTGAGATCACTGGTTAGACTAGATTGGCTGGCCAGAAGCCATAAGGTTCTTCTTGTCTCTACCTCCCCAGGGGAGGGATTATAAATACAAACATCACACTGACTTTTTATTTATTTTTTTAAAATGATTTATTTATTATGTATACAGCAGTCTCCTTCGTGTATGCCTGAAGACCAGAAGACCGCACCAGATCTCATTAAAGATGGTTACGAGCCACCATGTTGTTACTGGGAATTGAACTCAGGACCTCTAGAATAGTAGCCAGTGCTCTTAACCTCTGAGCCATCCCTCCAGCCTCACACACTGACTTTTTAATGAGCCCTCATGCTTGTGCACCAAGCACTTTATGGGCTGAGCCATCACTCCAGCCCAGGAAACTTCTAAGTAATGCTTCTGCTACTTGAAGCAACATGCTGTCCCTCAGCCCCCTCATGTACAGAAACTCAAGTCCCGAGTAATGACACACCATATTCAGGACTTATAATGTCCCTGCAGATCCCAACGGCCTGGCCCCTCACCTGGGCTGTTGATGTGGATAAGCTTCCCAACTCTGATGGATTGTATGGTTTTGTTGTTAATACACAAACAGCAGGAATCACAAGGCAATAAATCCCTTGGTGAAAATAAAACATGCCATGATGTTTATCACGAACCTGGTATGTATCAAGTTTGTGTTAAATTTGAACAAGACACCATTGAACAAAGCAGAGGCTGTCTCTTCCTATGTGGTTTTTATACACTAATGAAATTTCTTTTATATTCCAGTGAAGTTTTTATGTCCTAATGAAACAGATAAACAATAAACACGGCACTTTGGAAAAGGGCCCAGACTCATTCCAGTTCTGATTCTCAATGATTTAAATAGTGATTCTGGGTGTACAGTAGAATTATTCTATCTATCTATCTACCTATCTATCTATCTACCTATCTGTCTGTCTGTCTATCTATAAATCTAGTCGTCTATATTCTTCTGTTTATCAATCATCTATCATACACCTGTCCATTTATCTGTCATCAGTATAGTTATCTACCCACCTATCAACTGTTTTGCTGAATGTGTATATAATCTTATATGTAATAAAAACATCAATTTTATATCCTTTCTTTTTATAGAAGTTTTTAGTCTTATTTATTTTATGTGTACGTGTGTTTTGCCTGCATGTATATCTGTGCACACAGGCACACAGTGCCTCAGGAGGCATTGAATGCCTTGGGACTGGAGTTACAGATGGCTGTGAGCCGACACAGAAGTGCTGAGAATTGAACCCTGGCCCTCTGAGAGAGCTGCACATGTTATGTGCTGAGGTCCCTTTCCAGCCTTCGTGCCCTTTCTTAGCACCGATGTCAATAGTGAGGAACTTACTTGTACTATGGTCTTGAATTTTGCAAACTGATCAATGTTTCTGTTTTGGTTTGTTTTGTTTGAGACAAGGTCTCACTATCCATTTCAGGCTCACCTTAACTTGTGGGGTAATCCTCCTGCCTCAGCCTCTTAGGTGCTGGGATTACAGATCTGAGTCACCACACCTGATGGATCAATGTTTCTTAAATTGGATTCCAAAGTTCTCTGTACATTGTCACTGTGCAGTCTTCTTTGGGGGGGGCGGGGTGGAGAGCAGGGGTGAGGTGGGGGGGATGCATGAGACATCACACATGTGTGTATGTTATTGATAATTGAAAGGGATGGGTTGTCATGTATGAGGCATTCCTATTGTTCACATGTTACAGGTAAGGGCCACTGTATCAGGATATGTATATAAAACGCTGCAAGTTGTAAGTTATCTCGCTGTAACTATGTGGCTTTTCCCAGATCTTCTGAATTATTTCATATACTGTTTTTGGCCAGGTTGCTCTGCACAGGGTCCTTTCCTGCCTTTTATTTTAAACAAGGAAACTGAGGCCCAAGCAGACGCCATGATTGACATGTGCCCCTGGTGACAGAGGCGAGCCTTGAACTCTAAGCCTTCCCTCCTCCATTCTCTCTGCCTTTGCTGCCCGCCCCTCCCCTCCTCGTCAGCAATGTAGGAATGAAAACTGAATTCTATGTGGTTGCTTATAAAGCTGTAGAGCCATGCCTTTCTTGTCTCAGAACTTTTCATCATAAAGTTGGCTCAGTCTCCTCAGCCTTTATCTTAGGGGAACGAGTAAATTAAACAAGTAATTATATCCATAATGTTTTTAGAAGTTAGAAGATTTAAATATATGAATCTCATCTGAGCGTGCAGCCTTTTGTCTGTGGTGTTTCCTGCCAAAAGATGTCTTGACAGGAAATAAACATTAAAATAATCTTTAATCCCTTGTCTGGTCTATTGCCATTAA
This sequence comes from Uromys caudimaculatus, assembly GCA_028551405.1. Classification (NCBI taxonomy): domain Eukaryota; kingdom Metazoa; phylum Chordata; class Mammalia; order Rodentia; family Muridae; genus Uromys; species Uromys caudimaculatus. The sequence goes on from CM052707.1 coordinate 43,315,141, forward strand.
CAATTGATGCGCTTTAATTTTGCGGGATTTTAACTACAAAATGGAATGGCTAAGTAGTGATAATTGGGTTTGGAATTATACGGCCATTTATATCAACAGAGATGCAAGAGGCAGGGAGGGAGGTGATTAATTATTTACTATTTCCTGGCTGTGGTTCCCATTATAGAATTTTCTGATACGTTCTGCCGTGAACAATTATCACCAAGTAAGAATAAACAAAGCTGCGACTCGAAGCTTAGAACTTAGACCCCACCAAGGTGACGTGGTTTGATTTCCACAGTCCCTACGGACTTCGTGTGTTCCTTCCCTCACCACCCCACCCCCTATATTTATGTATAAGCCTGCTCCTATTTGTGTGTTGCTTGGTTTTCTTCTCCTTTTTCTTTTGGGTTTATTGGTAAGGGCTACAGCTTAGCTCAGTACACTCTTGTTGAAGGCCCCTGAGTTCTGGGGTTGTAATTGTGAGCCACAATGTCGGCATCTTGGTGTGTCTTAGACTCCAAAATGCACACTCTGAGGCATGCATGACTTTGCAGGGATGCTTGTCAAGTTAGTAGAGGAAGTGGGTACCCAGCGTCTCTTCCTCCTTCTAAACCATTTCCCAGTGTAACTGAGAAGTGAGAGCAGCATGTGGCGGTGCTTGTCACAAGTGTCCCTGCATTCACTTGGGTGATGCCATCAGAAGGGAGCTTTTCTAGCAGTAGTGGTGCTGGGGGGAAAAATGTGTGCCTCTTTTGAGGATTTGAACAATTGTTCCGCAGTTAAGAGCTCTTGCCACTTTTGCAGAGATCTAGGCTCAGTTCCCAGCTCAGCTCTCACGTCAGATAACTCAAAACCACCTCTAACTCCATCTCCAGGGGATTAAACACCCTCTTCTGGCCTCTGGGGATACCTGCACGCATGTGCACATACCCTCACACAGACACGGGCGGACGGACAAACAGACAGACAGACAGACAAACTTAAAAATATAATATTTTTTAAATATCCAACTTTGAAATAATCTGTTTAACACGAATTGCCAAGTCAACATTTAAAATGTCATAGCAGAGAAATGCCCCACAGAGAAATGCCTGTGCCCCCCCACCCCCCTGGAGTTAGCATGCTCTACAAAGGAGATTGAAATGGCAGGCAGGTCCAGTAAATCGGGAATCTACAGTCTGTTTTTAAAATTTATGTGGCTCTCATGTATTCAGGGGTTCTGAAGCCATCACTCTGTAACAAAGTGAAGCCTGATCCCCAAGTCTTGCCACCACCACCCCCTCTCCATATTGCACATTGATTTTCTGTGTGACGTTATCTGCTTAATACAAAGTGAGGTCAAGCAGCTGTTTGTCTGGATCTGTCCCATTCTTTATCAAAGGTTTGTGATTTACCTTGGGCCATACCTTCCCGCAAGGTGTTTCCTTTTCCCCTAGAGGTAGGCTTATGGACAAGCCTGTAATAAATCTGAATTGATCAGGGTGAGGCATGGAGGAGTGGGGGGAGGACAGGGACATTTGAGGTGTACATCAAGGAGGGGCTGCAGGACTTGCTTCTGGACAGCGGTTATCTTGGGGTTTGTGGAATATTAGAACAGTGTGCTTCAGAGACAACAGAACCCTCTTGCCAGCATCCCACTCTTAAGGATGGAGAGTCCAGCGTCAGATGAGTAAGACCCATCTCAGCAGTGAAGGCTGAATCCCACGTGGCCTCTTGTCTGAACATGGAATAACATGGATGTCAGAGTGACGCTAAGGTCACAAAGGTCACACTCATCCCTACTATGTCCCACAGTTTTATTCCCGCTCCCCCAATGGAAACCCTGTCCCTTTTAGCAGTCACTCTGTGTCTTAGTTGGGGATTTACTGCTGTGAACAGACACTATGACCAAGGCAACTCTTATAAGGGAAGCATTTAATTGGGCTGGCCTAGGGGTTCAGAGGTTCAGCCCGGTATCATCAAGGTGGGAGAGCATGGCAGCATCCAAGCAGACATGGAGCAGAAGGAACTGAGAGTTCTACCTCTTCATCTGAAGGCTGCTAGCAGAATACTGACTTCTAGGCAGCTAGGTCAGCCCACACCCAGAGTGACACACCTATTCCAACAAGGCCACACCTCCTAATAGTGCCACTCCCTGGGCCAAGCATATACAAACCATCACACTCTGCTTCCACTAATCACTAATGTCTCTCACTTGTGTAGATTCCTCTGTGCTGTGCAGGATGGGTTTTCAACTGATCCCAAAAAATGATATCATGCAAATATCTCCGCAAACACCAACAGAACTTTAGGTATAGTAAGCACAAAGACTCTGGAGTTGAGATACTTTTGCCCTGTGCAAAAGGAGATGAAGTGGCGGCTATGTTGGAAGTCAGGGTAGTAGGCGAAGAAGTCAAGAGAGTCAGCAGCCACAGAAGGAAGCCACTGAACCCTAATCCCCTGACATCTTGCCCAAATCCTGGTTAGAACCCAATGCCAGGTACACACCCGACACATGCTTACAGAGAGGGCCACTCACGTAAGACGTGATGGGTAGAAGAACCATCAGTACTCATTGTCCTGGAGCCCTGCACTGCCTCTGGATCAGCCGAGCTCCTTCAGTCTTCCCTTCAGAGTGACGGCTTCATTCCTTTCCATTTTCACAAGCAGAGAATCCAAGCTTGAAGAAAAAAAATGTTTTTCTTTTAAGCAGTGAGCAGAAAGAAGAGCCGGCAGTGTCAAAACCCTGTGTGCAAATATTTTATTATGTTCCCTTCTGCAGATGGACACAGTCTGTCATTATCTGAGTGTCCAGGAAGAGCCAGCCTGCAGAGCAGTCAGAAAAGAAGAAACTTGGTGTGGCGATCCATTATGTCCCTGCTGAATTAGGTTCACTGAGACTCTGTTATTAAAGCAGGATTTCTCTTAATTATTAGCAGTTAAAAATAGGAAAATAGATTTGGGGGGGGGGAGTTGCAGGCAGCCAGTGTCCAATTCTAAATGTGCGTATGTGCGGAAAGTGGAATTTGCCAAACATGAATAGGCACTTACAATGTGACTCGAATTGCTTCTGTCATGTGTCAGCGTAATAGCCTAAACCCTGGTTCAATACAATGAACCTGGGGAGGTTTGCTTAATGAAAGAACTGACGTTTTCTGCGCGCTGGCTGCATTCATCAGCCTGCATCCTGTTCATTATGGTACAAAGGGCTGCCAATGGGAGTCGGTGGGATCATCTATTAGGGACACGTGATGGGGACAAAAGATAGGAGAGGCCAGGGCCCTGTGGTATTGTCTACACTGGTCAGGGTTCCCTGGGCCCTGGGCTGTGGTCATGGGCACTGTGTTTCTAAGCTGGCCTGAGGGCTTCCGGAGTCATGGGAGGAATCCTTTCTTTCCCTGTCCTGTCCTGGTCATCACCTCCTAAGATAGGCGGGGAGAAGAGTTTCCACTTAGTCCTGGGTCGCTCCTTATTTATATGGAGTTAGTTCACAATTATAACGTACCCCTGTGAGATCTGAAGCAGTTCCCAGGTCCGAGGGTGGGACCCTGAGCCATTGGACAACATAGATGACATGGTACGAGTTATCTGATAGAGGTCACCTTGGGGAGGGCCCTGGGTGGAGTGAAGAGCAGGTGTGTTAATTCCAGGAGTGACTTAGGTCTGTGCTCTCTGCTTTTCCCCTAGTGAGACCGTTGTGTTTTCCCCGTTGGAGAGAAAAGTGATTGAGAGGAGACTTGAAGAGGAGAGATAAAGTTTGCATTTAATTCTCCTATATGGAGCTGCAGAAGGAGGTGTCATAGTAACTTTGAACTTAAAGCAGCAGGCAGCTTCTCCTGAACCTGGATGTCCAGGTTTTGAGGTTTCCATAAGAAGGGGCTCCAAATGGGATGGAGAAGAAGCTAGGTGTCTTGCCTGTTTGCTTGAACCCTAAAACTCATGCTGGCTAAATTAAAAACATGTCACCCCCAAATCGCCGTATATAATTGTGAAGGAGTTTGAATAGCTGCTGTGAGCAGACACCATGAACAAGGCAACTCTTATAAGGACAACATTTCACTGGACTGGCTTACGGTTCAGAGGTTCAGTCCATTATCATCAAGGCAGAAGCATGGCAGCATCCAGGCAGACACAATGCAGGAGGAGCTGAGAGTTCTACATCTTCATCTGAAGGCTGCTAGCAGAATACTGACTTCCAGGCAGCTAGGATGAGAGTCTTAAAGCCCACGCCCACAGTGACACACCTACTCCAACAAGGCCATACCTTCTAATAGTCCCACTCCCTGGGCCAACTGTATACAAACCATGACAATTGCCAATATTCTTGTCTTTACTTCTTAAAGTTTATTCAAGATGAAAAGCCTAGCTTTCCTCTCTTCCTCCTCTCCTGTGCTTACCGCCTTCAGTTCCACAACTGGCAGTTGCCTATGAGTCTTCCTGCTTTTGCAAATGGCAAGCACTGGACTCTCTTTGACAAGGTCATTGCAAGTGCTGAATCAGATGTTTTGAAATGCTTAGAACAGTGGCCAGCAGACAGGCAGTCAGTGCTAGGGCGCAGCAAGCATGTCTGAGTGGGAGGACAATCTCCGGATTGCTCCTCACCTACCATCTTGATCGAGATGGGCTCTCTTTGTTATTCACTGCATGTGCCAGGGCCCTGTGGCTTCCAGGGTCTCTGCGGCCCTCTCTCATCTCTTGCCTTAAGCCACTGGGGTGATAGGCATGTGCTCTAGCACCTGGTTTTACTTGTGAGTTTTGAACTCAGGTCCTCATGCTTATGAGTCAAGCACTTTACCCAATAAGCCACCATCTTTCCAGCTCCAACCGATGTCCCTCTTCTTAGCATTTAAGGGCGATGGCTTTGTCATGACATCCCCTAGTAGCCACAGGAGAGCACAGGAATGATCAAGCAGTCGGCCACTAGCTGTTTTGAAAGCTCCTTGTTTTGAAGATAGGATTACCATGTAGCCCAAGGCATCCTTGAACTCATGAAGTAGCCTAAGATGACTTTGGACTTAATTCTTCTGCTTCCACCTCTAGAGTACAGGGTTTCAGGCATGCTCTATTCCAGCCCACTTGTTTGCTCTTATACCAGGATTCAATGTTTTTCTCCCAGCTCCAAGAGCCCTGGATATAGCATCTTGGGGAAGGGGGGGGGGGATGGGTCTTCAAAGCTCACCTGACTCTCCCCAGGATAAATGACTTCAAGAAGGGGTTCTCTTTGGAACTGTCCTAAGCTGTTTTTGATAGATCCAAGTAAATAACCTTGGACTCCAGAGAAAAACACGTGTGCTTGAGGCAAAATGAACCTAATCATCATGCTAATTTCATGGTTTGGTTATCACCACAAATGTCCTATCTAATATTTTGTGTTAAATGTATAACAGAAGACTCAGCATCAGCATAGCCAGTTGTTGGAAAGGCCTCACTGGGTATATCAGGCAAGGTACATAACTCAGCACAGTCCCTCTGCTGTCTGGTGGGACATGTTCATTCACAAACTCACTCCCGATGTTCTCTCTTCCCAGCACACTTTTCGACAACTCTGAAACCTGTGTGCAAAAGAATGCTCAAGAAGCCAAGCAGTGGTGGCACACGCCTTTAATCCCAGCACTTGGGAGGCAGAGGCAGGCGGATTTCTGAGTTCGAAGCCAGCCTGGTCTACAGAGTGAGTTCCAGGACAGTCAGGGCTATACAGAGAAACCCTGTCTCTAAAAACCAAAAAAAAAAAAAAAATGCTCAAGGTCCATTCTCATATTTAATTAAAAAATAAGGAGCATAGCTTTAAAAAGCTGCCATTAATACAAACATAGTTGATCACTGAACAGTTCTGTTCAGTTCTTCTTATAAAAGTGGTTGCCTGTACCATTTCTGTTGTGCTTGACAGGGTGAAGCACACCTGGTCACATGTTTGCCAACAAATTCTGTAGGAATCCATTGGTGAAGCTTTCGGATTTCTGCTCCTGATGGAGTGTCGGGTTTCTTTTGACATCATCTCTAGACCGACCAGGTTGACATGGTTACCTAATGTCCTATCTACTATTTTCATGGGTACTCCTTTTTGGTGGAAGATAACAAAGGAGAGAGTTTTAAATAATAAATGAAGACTGCTGAAGAGGAGACTATGATGCATCCACACCTTCGTTTTGTGGCTCTGATGAGCTCATGTGAGCACGCTCCGCATTGCCTCTCTATCTCCTGCACTCCTGCCATACCAAGTTTGTTTGCACATCCTCTGAGGCATGGGGAATTGCTACGCTGGTTAGTGCTTGTGTGTTCTGCTTTGTGCATGCCTCTCCTCATCCTGCGGACGGCTCCTGCTGCTCTCTCACCTTGCACTTTGCCCTGGTCTTATCCAAAGCTCTTTCTAAGCAAACTAGTCACCAGAACTTCCTATATGAACCAGTACATCTTTCCCTCTGTTTTCTCTGACTCCTTTGGGTCTTCCCTTAGTGCTTCAAGGTCAAGTTCTATGAGATAGCACAACATCAGACACTAAGGAATAATGTTACAATTTTCTAATCCCTTCCTCTAGCCATATGTTTATCATATACTTTTTCTGATGTATCTAGGGTATAACCTGACATCATTATTTTCTTTCTCTGACCTAGGCACCAAAACCATAATGAATGAATCAGAGCCCTGCAGGTAAATAAGGCCCTTGAGTAATGACAACATCTTCACCAGCAAAAGGGAGCCGAAAGAGGCTTGGTATAGAGGAGTAAAGATTTACCCTGGGGGGGACCATGCACAACATGGGCCTCGGCTTTGAATGTAGTGTTTGGAGGTGGCCTGCCCTGTGAAGCTGAGCAATGGGGAGAAATTGGAAGGAATGCCTATCAGAGTAAAGGGACCTGCATGTGCTGAGACCCAGAGTGTGTTTGGGTCTGAGGAGATGCATGATAGATACTTGAAAGATAACTCCAGTGAGTGAGTCATCTAGGCTCAAAGCAGCATGTAAGAACCTCTTCCTTTAAGTTAGACAGGAAGAAATTTAATAAAGGTAATTTGGTGCTTGCAGAACTGTTAGAAGAATAGGAGATGTTTGAAGTTGGTGTCCACTTATGCCTCCCTTGGTAATACAAAACTCCCTCCAGGAATCTTCTACTGCTAAAGCTACAACAGAGCCGAGCAGAAGGGGAATCCAAAGTTCTCTGTCTCTGATACTTATGTATCACCAGGGGGTTGAAAATGGGTCCAGAATAGGATGATAGGAAGCTCTACTTACACAGAGGGAAATCTCAGAACGAGCAGGAAATACCACTCCTTTGAGGCTACTCCCCGGGCTCCTCCTGCTAGCATCTAGCCATCAAGGGGACAGATTTGTATCTGGGATCATAGCTGCAAGAGAGTCCTGAAGGAGTAGGTTTTAGTTTTTAAATCCTCTCCATCTAGAATGGCAGAAGTCAGGGCTAGTGTTGCGATTTCACAGTGTTTGCAGTTGTTTTGTTTGATTTGCTTATTTTTTGTTTGTTTGTTTCATCATAACTGAGGATAGGGAGGGATACTACTGGTCTAGTGGGTAGAAACCAGGGATGCTTCTAAAGTTCCAAAGTGTATTGGACAGCCCAACCAAGAAGGAATCATTTGATTCTGAATGGCAAAGTGCCAACCTCCAGTAAGAGCTTATTGGAAGAGAAGTGAATGAAGTGTCCCCCCACCCCCACATCCCAGTGCTTTTTTGGGTTTGTCGCACTCCTATTATTAGAACACAACTTCTAGAGAAACATATTTCCCTTAGTGCTTTCATCCTCCCACACCAGCAATCCAGGGCTAATTTGTGACACGTGTGTGTGTGTGTGTGTGTGTGTGTGTGTGTGTGTGTGTGTGTGTGCATGTGTGTGTGTGTGTGTGTGTGTATGAAGCAGGGGCTCACTGGCAATGAAAATGATGACTCTCTGTTCCCAGTAGCCCCCTCTTTGCCGTCACAGTATTGAGCTTTCCCAGGTAAACCTTTCTTTGCCACCCCTCTCAGTTCCCGTTTTATCCTAGTAGCTGATACAACCCAACATGACTGTGATCGAGCACCAAACAAGCAACGCAAAAGAAGAGAAATTTCATTTTCACTACATTTCAGGGGAAACAGGAGTGGTTTGGTCCATGGCTCCATAGTCTTCCAAAACAGCTGGAGGCCACACTGGTTCAAACACTTGAACCCATGGAGGGCAAAGTACTATAAGCTCTAACTATCTGGATCTTGATGGGGTTTAAGCCAGGGTGACAGGCTTTGCTAAGAAGTCTGCTGATGTTCAGGTCAAGGCTACATCCCTGCATGCTTCCTCTTACTCCAGCCCCATCACGTGGGCCTGTGCACCATTCCCACAGAGCTGCCATTTCTAAGTTTGGTGCACCTGGCTCATTGCTAGGGTTTTTGGAGTCTTGGTGGTCTTTCCTTAAAGCCCAGATCTCTGTCCTCCCTGGGGTATTTTTAAGACCTAGACAACACATGTAAAGCAGTTAGCCTGTCTCAGGGTAAGTGACCAATAAATAACTTCCATGATTGTTGTTGCTGCTATTTATAATATAAATAATAATTATAATATATTATATTTATAATATAAGTATAAATTTAAGAATGCACCATCAATATTCAATTGTTCTTGCTAATAAGAGGAACAAGGGCAGGCACTGTAAAGTAGGGAGGACTTTGGGAGGTGGTTTTACACATTAAACCGTCTTGAGAGACAAGCGGTCTGGAGTCTCTTAAGTGTTGTCCCTTATTCCTTTAAAGCTATTCTGCTGGACTCAGAGCTGCACTGGGACAAGGGTAGAAACCTGTACCCAACAGCCTACGGAGAACTTCATTTGCTTTTCTGCATGGTTAAGATTTAAGTTTCCCTTCGAACTACAGGGTCCTGATTAAAAGCCACTGTCAGACAGTCTCCCTGTTATAAAAGTTTGGAATACGGGCAGAATAGAAGATGTGTTTAAAGGATATTATTCAAATGTCATGTTTAATTAACTCCCATCTCCAGAAGCAAGCCAAAAAGACATTTTCAGAGCGCCCTCTCTCTCTCTCTTTCTCCTCCCTGTTTGAGGTGATAATTGTACCATAAAAACCTCCCCAAACTCTTGTAAATTAAGTAGGAATATTTATATATCAATGTATTATATATTAATATAATAATATATATAGCACTGGGGGCTGAAAGGCCTATTCATGGTGTACTCTAGAACATCAAGTGTGATGATCTGAAAGAGTGTAATGTTCAAGAGACCACTAAACAGGCGGTAAGCATGTGGGGCCTTGCACTAGGAGTGGAGTGTGTGTACATGCATTCCTTGTGTTCAGCATCTGTGATCACTTAGGGGTACATACTCATACTGACAGGGAGCCAGTTATTAGACCCAGGATAAGCAGTAATTCCATAGTAAGGGAGGCCATGGTGTCTGTATACTGGGCCTAAATTGTCTGTAACTGGCTCATTCCCAATGGTATAACCAGATTTGTATCTCTTGCAAGAACAGCTGAAAAGATACGTAAATCAAAATAACAGGATGAAGTTTTAAAAGCAAGAATGACCAGCAAGATTCCTGGAAGACCATGGTTGGGCCCGAGCCCCCCATCTCGACGTCCAACATTTGTACTGATTACAGCCTGACAGCTCTTGAGTCTCCAATGATAACAGCCATCTGACTTGATCGGAGTTCAATGGATTTTCACTAAAATAGAATCATCGCCTCGGTGATGGATAGAAAAAGTAAAACAATACATCCTGATAAATGGGCTGGCTGCCTCCTTCCTCTCCCCGGCGGTGACCTTGCACAATCCATAAGACAGCGCAGACAGAGTCCTGGCCGTCGCCTCAGCTTGTCAGGGCTTGGAAATTGAAGCAGCTCTGAAAGCCATCAATGGGGTGAAGGGGGAATGGCCTGAGAAAGCAATGGATCATGCTTAGAGGGCTCGGAGGGAAATAGGGTACACTGAAGGTCAGTGTGTAGAATGTCCGGAGGGGATGGCCGCGCTCTCATTCTCATTCACTGGAGGCGGTGGCCCTGTGGCGTGAGATCAGTACAAAAGTACAATAAAATGGCAAATTTCAATGCATGTAATTCCTTCTCCGAAGCAAAAGACACCAAAGAATGGTGCAGAATAATCACTACCCCCAAAAGCCTGTTGATCCCTGCCCCCGGGCCTCCCTTCAAATGGCAAGGAGCAGGTAAATAAGAAACCCCTTACTCTCTCTGACAGGATATTCCTTTGCTAGCCTTGTTATCGTAGCCAACTCTGGATACCTCAGATGTTATCGACCCCCCAGGAACAACGGCAGCAGCATAATATGAAAAGAAACCCATCTAAAGCAGGGTGTTCAGGAAACTCACAATCCCCTTCCATCCATCCCCAACGTGGATTAGAAAGAGGTACTTCTGGATGGTCGAAGGCCAAGAAGTTAGATGTTGGCAGGCACTCCTCAGTGCGGGTTACAACTTGTGAAAAGAAAATATTAAAGTAAAAATTAGATCATAAATTCAGAGCCACCGTTACCCAGCCTAAAGTGCAAATTGCCAAACAAGTCAAGAGACTCATTAGCATTTATGTAAATCAGTTATTGCTGTTCTCCACTTCCTTAATTATCCATGTTATTTCAATGCAATCCTTTCTTTGATGTCCCAATTCTATATTTAAATAGTGCAAGATTTCTATCGTATCCTCCCGCAGAGGTTTGCGCCATGCAAAAAACATGCCAAGAGCAGCGCTTTCACAGACTATGGGGAAATGTTTAATTGGTTCATCCCATCTGAGTTATGAGGGCGTATTACTAAGTACACATAAAATCAGAAACACGGACAGGACCTGCAAGAGGCCACTGCAAATTCCGCCCCGAAGACTTGGTGGATTCTCACTGGGAGATGATTCAAAGGGAAGTTGTTTTTTTGCAAACTTCATTGAATCTGGCTAAACGATTGATTTATAATTGAAATATTTGGAAATCAGCGCCAACAGCTCTCTTCCTGTTGGCAATGAGAGTCAATCTCCTGGCTGGCTGAAGAGGACACACATGGTGGGGTGAGAGGAACGTGGGGTCAGGAACCAGGGGAGAGAGGTGTTTCCTGCCCAACATGCACCATCACAGATTTGAAAAATAAGCCCGGAGTTTTCTAAAGTTGGAAGAAAAAAAAAAAAACTTCACAAATTCCAGACGTGAATGGGCTTTCTCTAATATGCGTGCTTTTGAAATGACAGTGCAGGCACAGAGAACTTCAGAGGCCCTTACTCTTTCTGTGAAGCTGAGAGTGCCCACCCCTCGTCACCTGCCTCTGGACAGACTCTGTGAAGATGAATTGTGACCGAAGATAAAAGGAAAGAGGGAATCTCTCCTTTCTCCCTGTGTTTTTGAGCCATTACTGGATCTAGTTTTTTGGGTTTTTTTTGTTTTGTTTTCTTGTTTTGTTTTGTTTTTTGTCCTCTCACCCCAGGCCTCCTGAAAATAAGCAGGTCTGGTGTGAAGACAGTATTTAGTGGAAGAGTTAGTGACAGACAACCTCAAGTTCAAAGCCATACTCTGCTGGTGGCCTTGTTTAAGACTCCCATGCTTAGTCTCCCTTCAGAAGAATGGGGTGAGCAGGGCTGTGCTCAAGAGTTGTCATAAAGATCTATGCAGATATGTGCATATCACTTGGTCTATAGTAGGTGCTTAATAAACAGTGAGGTTGAGCTTCTCTGCTGTGGGTACAATGCTACACTGAAAGGCCCTCCCTCTGAAAGGGAGCTGAATGGGTCCAGTTAGTGTCAAACAGATTTCACAATGAGGAAATGGGATTTGCATAGGTAAAGGACTAACTCGAAGTCACACCACATGGATATAAGAGTTAGATGACTTAATTTGGTTCTTTTGATTGTTATATGTGTCTATGAAGTATGGAAGCTCATTCATAGGCAGGGGACTGTGTGGAGTCTGTTTCCTCCTTCTGCCTTGACATGGGCTCAGGAGATCGGTACTTGCCCTCAGAAACTTTAACCTCTGAGCCATCTTGTCCAGCAGCCTCCAGAATCAGAGTTTTCATCCAAATTTTCTCTAGCTTGGAGCAGTACTTACAGACAAGGACCATACAGTAGTTATAAATGAAAGGGGGGGGGGAGCAGGTTTCTATATTCTTCATCTACTTAAATAAGGAGAGTTTTCAGAAAACTCACCCTCGCAGAGGGGCATGCTTTCAGAGTTGATCTGATTTATTGGTTATTGATTTAACAAATACTTTTCTGGACCACGCCAAATTCCAGGCCGTGTTCTAAATACTTACAACTAGTAACTCACACACCCTTGTCACATCTGTGTGTCTTTTAAGCTAGCAAGCAAGGTTTGTATGAAGTTTCCAAGATATTCAGGGGTAGGGCCCTTCACAGTGCTGGTGATCCTGAGATGGTTTAGTAGATGGGGGTAGAGGGGAGGAAGGGAGTAGGTGGGGGAGGAGGAGGGAGTGGGTGGGTGGTGTATGTGTGTGGAATCACGTTTTGGGGGTGTCTTAGTCAGGGTTTCTATTCCTGCACAAACATCATGACCAGGAAGCAAGTTGGGGAGGAAAGGGTTTATTCAGCTTACACTTCCATGTTGCTGTTCATCACTAATGGAAGTCAGGACTGGAACTCAAGCAGGTCAGGAAGCTGGAGCTGATACAGAGGCCATGGAGGGATGTTTCTTACTGGTTTGCTTGCTTGCTTGTTTCCCCTGGCTTGCTCAGCTTGCTTTCTTATAGAGCTCAAGACTACCAGCCCAGGGATGGCACCACCCACAAGGGGCCCTCCTCCCTTGATCACTAATTGAGAAAATGCCCCACAGCTGGATCTCATGGAGGCATTTTCTCACCCGAAGCTCCTTTCTCTGTGATAACTCCAGCTTGTGTCAAGTTGACACACAAACCAGCCAATACAGGGTTTTTTGGTTTTGTTTTTTTTCTTTTTAAACACAATTTTCCGATCATGCATAGAAGAGGCTGGCGACAGAGCTCAGTCAGGAGGGTGCTTGATGTCCTTGAACCCTTGAGTTCAGTCCCCAGCCACAGGTATGTGGTAGTAGACACTTAAAATCCCATAACTCAAGAAGTGGAGGCAGGAAGACCCAAAGTTCAGGGTTATCCTCAGCTACTTAGAGACCTTGAGGCCAGCCTTGGCTGCATGAGGCCGAATCCAAGAAAACGAAAGACGAAAGGAAGAAAAGATAAAATGTGAGAGATATATTTTGGGGGAGGTAGCTCAGCTGGTAAATCTCTCCTGTAAGCTCTTGCTCGGATCCTCAGAACCCTTGTAAAAAGCCAGGCCACTAATGCACCTTATCACGATCCCTGAGCTCCTGTAGGAAGCTGGAGGCAGGAGAGTCCCTGGAGGGCCAGGTAGCCTGAGAGCACACAGCCATGCAGTTGGAGATCCTGTTGGGATCCAGGGAAGGCCTGAGAGCCAGCCTGTCCCCTGAGCCCTGTGTACTGTACCACACTTGGGCCCACACTCTCACACACTGCGCCGGTGTCTGTACACGCCACCACGGCCACCATCCATCTCAAAGGCTGCAGGGGGAAGAGTGCTGGATTTGGTTGTAAGAGGATTCTTTTTCCACTTTCTACACTTGGTTCCTTTTAAAGTTTCACTCCCACAACCACAAGGCTGCTGAGTATTAGGGAAAGATGGTGGTTCGGTTTCCTGAGGCCAGTATCTTTTTTTTTTTTTAATCATGTATGCTGTCTTATTCCATGTGAGCATAAAGCTAGCATGGAGCATAGCTCCAAGTGGGAATGCCCCTGAATACTGGGGAGGAAATTAAACCAATAAAATTTTTAAAAATTAGCACACCACCCTCCCTAGAAGCAGAGAGTCTCAGACCCTTTTCTCCCCCTGTTACCAAGCCAACCCTCTCCCACTTGGAAGCAGGAAGGACCGTCCACTCCACTCTTGGGCATGCACTGTGTCCCTGAGCCCCTGCTGCACAAATCCAATGGCTCTCCTGCAGAGCCCTCCCTGCGGAGGGTGGGCTCCGTCGCTGGGAAGGCACATTGTTCGACTCCGAGAGCCCACAGTCTAAAATCATCATCATGCATTTTCATCAGGATGAAATATCGGGCGCTCTGCTCAGCGCAAGGTTTTATTAATGATGTGCTGTCAGGGCTGGACGTTCTGCATATTTGCATATTAAACAGCTGAGTGAAGAAACATTCCTTTTATTGCTGCAGGGAATAAATCAGTTTAAAGCAAGTTCTCATCATTTATACTCCTTTCGGCTAAGTCTTCTTTTATTGAAATAAATTGTTGAAGTGCTTTGCTCATTCTTCGAATACTGATGAAATTTACCTTGATGGGACCCGAGGAAAAAATAATATTTCCTTAAAGGTGCAGTATTGTCCCACTTTTGCATATTCCTTTAATCCATTATTGATAAGTTAATCTAGAAATATCAAGCGAAAGGGGACAGGAAAAACAGGTCCGAACAAAGACTGTTTTCTCTGGATGATTTTGCCAATTGCACCTTTATTGGCAGAGTGCAATTAAATAATCAAAAGCAGCGGGGGTTCTAGAGAGGGGCTCAGCGCTGCAAACACTTGCTGTTCACACAGAAGATGGGGGTTCCGTGCCCAGCACGCACAGCCACCTGTAACTGCCGTGCAGGGAACACAGTACCGTAACCACACATGCTCATGCAGACAAGCAGGCACGAGCACACACCTATAAATAAAACTAAATAAAATTTTGAAAAGAGAAACAATCCTATGTTATTAATGCCTCCGTATGCTTTTACCAAGGAGCTATGAGCTCTTGCTTTTGTATTAAAGTCTTAGTATATCTCACCCTCATGCAAGAACCACCAAGTCCGGTTATTTTCCGTTACACATTCTGCCTGCCTCAGGTGAAGCTCATGGGCTCGTTGCAAATGCTTTGAGTTCCTGTCTGTTCATTACCTATTCGTTTTTTAAAAAAGATTTATTTCTAATTATGTGCTTCTGAGTCTGGGTAGAGATTTATCCCCATGAATACAAAATCCCACAGAGGCCAGAGGAGGGTATCAGATCCCCTGGAGTTGGAGTTAGGTAGTTGTGAACTGCAGATATGAGTACAGGGAACTGAACCGGGGTCCTCTGCAAGAGCAGCAAGTATTTTTGACCACTGAACCATTTCTCCAGACCTCCCACCCCTCCCACACTGCCTATTTTTTGATGACTGAAAATTCACTGTTCAGACCATTTGTGATTTTAAAATGTTTTTTTTAAACAAACAAACAAACAAACAAAAACCCGTCCAGCAGCTTTGGAGACGGCTCAGTGGGGAAAATGGGTACGACGCAAACAGGAGCACCTGAGTTTGGTCCTGACATCCATGTTCAAAGTGCCAGGAGTAGCTATGTGCTCTTGTAGTCCTAGAGCTAAAAGGATCCCTGGGGTTCAGCCAGGCTTGTGGAATCTGTGAGCTCCAGCCTAGGAAGGCTCCTGACATAGACCTCTGGTCTTCACACACACATGCACACATGCACACACACACACACACACACACACACACACACACACACACTGTTGTGATCTACATCGTGACTTTGGAAACTGTCGGTTGCCCCACAGAATTTCATTTCCAGACTGGGGACATTTCTGATTATACATGGCCACCGTACACAGGGCTTATCTTCAGTCAGCTTCTCTCTGCTTTGCTGCTTTGCTTTGCCTCTGTGCTGCCTCTGTGCCTGGGGGAGAGATAGCTACTCCGACAGGGGTGAACCTGTTTCTAGGATCTCAGAAAGCCCATTTGATGAAGTCCTGGGCTGGCACAATGACAGTGGGACCCCTCTGCGTCCAGTCCAGAGATGGAGTCAGGGAGGACCAAGTCCCCAGCTAACCTGCTGAGTCACGAGTGGAGGTGACCTCCAGGGACCTGAGACTCAGGCTCATTTTCGATGATCATGATTGATGGATTAGAGGGGGTAGAGAGAGGGTCAGTGCTCAAGGAACTTATGGTGAGGCCAGATAGACTCACAGCACAGCACTTGTTTAGGTTAATTTTTTCCAGGCTGCATGAAGCAGCAAGAAGCCTTTTTTGTAGTTCCCTGCCAGAAGCAGCATGGCCTCCACAGAACTCATTCCTGGCAGAAGCTGCTCAAATCTAAGTGGATATGCACACCCAGTAGGAGGAGAATAAGATCTATAATAAAGTCTTTCTTGCAGAAAGAGGTGTCCCAGCTCAACTCTGTTAAGGACGGTGTTTGCGACACAGAATCAGTGTCTAGGATACACCTCAGATCCCAGCCCAAGCAATGAAGTGGACCAGGGTCCCAGGGATGAGGATGCAAATGGAGGCAGTTTCTTTAAAAAGGGAAAAGGTACCCCTGTGGGTGACCTTGTGCTGTGACCTGGGGAATAGAGCGGCAGCAGAGAGCCCAGCTCCACAGTGCCTGCCTGCCTCCGCTTTCTCCTGTCTGTATGTGGCAAGTGGTTTGCACCTGCTTTTTGTTAAGTGTAGCAGACTGTGGAGAGTTTCCATGCCTTGCCTGGTGATTGGCTTCTTTCCTGCTACTCTTTTTCTTTTCTTAAGTGTTTATTTTTTTATTTGATGTGTATAAGTGTTTTGGCTGCATGTGTGTGTGTGTGTTCTATGTGTATGAGTGTTCTGCGTGTATGCCTGGTTCCCATGGATGCCGTCCCTGAACCTGGAGTTATAGGTGGTTTTGAGCCACCACTTGGGTGCTGGGAACTGAGCCAGAGTCCTGTGCAAGAGCTGCACCTACTCTTATCTACTGAGCTATCTCTCCTGCCCCTCCCCCTTCCCCTCCTCTCTCCTTCTCTCTCCTATTATTCTGCCCCATCAAGAAGTCATCTGTCACCGGGCAGTGGTGGCGCACGCCTTTAATCCCAGCACTTGGGAGGCAGAGGCAGGCGGATTTCTGAGTTCGAGGCCAGCCTAGTCTACAGCGTGAGTTCCAGGACAGCCAGGGCTACACAGAGAAACCCTGTCTCGAAAAACCAAAAAAAAAAAAAAAAGAAGTCATCTGTCCTTCACTTTGCTTAGGCAGAGTTCTTTGCTGTGGCTTCTAGGACTTCCTACCTGCCCAATAGCCATGAAACCTCATAGCTTTGTGAATCCTAGAATCAGAGGAGACCTGGTGAACTGGCTGTGTGGTATTGAACTCAAGATTTCAGCTCCAGTTTCAGCTGACTCCTAGATGTAAATAACCTTTGCTTTACTTTCCTGGGCTGAAGGAGAAGTTAGTCTAAAAGAAGGCAAACGGACCTGGTCTGTCTAATAGTTAAGGTAGCCAATGGTCTGGGGGCACGATTCACATTTAAATTAAGATTTAAATCCCTGCAGTCTCCTGTGGTGACTCGTACACTAGGTAGTATATGTACTTGGGGGGGCTGTTGGATTTCTGTGGAACTTTCTACTGAGCAGAGTAGGAACTGGCTCAGTTTAGATGCACCAGTTCTTAATTAAATCACTTATGTGGGTAAACAGGAGGCAGCAGACACTCAAACCAGCACCTTTTAATCAGGACCCCCCACCCCTACTCCACCCAAACTCCAGTTGGTGTTACTGGAGTGTTCCTTTGTTTGCAGTAAAAGAAGGAAGCTGAATCAGGCCATGAAAGGTTCTCTGCCTGGTGGAGTCTCTATGGACAGACTGGGACTTGGGGGCCCAGAAAGCTTGATCTCAGAGGGCTCCCTGTCGCAGGTGTTAAACCTGATTAGCCAAGCTGACTCTCCTTAATTGCCTGAAGTGGACAGGACAGTTTCCAATGCTCAGCACAAACCTTAGTGTGGCAAGTCAGCCAGTTCCACCCTAGTGGCTTCAGCAGGCTTCCCTTTAAGATGGAGTCTGTTCTCTGACTAGATTTTGGATGAGAATCCTTTGGACAACCGGCCCCAACCTGCCTGCGACTTTGTATTCTCTTGCTCTGAGTCAGGGGTTGGAGGTTTTGTGCCTAGCCAGTTCCCAAATATTGCTGAAACTCTCTGACTTCTTGGATCAATTCTTGGAGCATTCATTCCCTTCAGACCGCCCCAGTTTCTGCCCTCACAGAGAGGTCCTTCTCGCCCACAGTTATGTGACAATGGAGATACGGTCTGTGATGCAATGTTCACTGTCAGTATCACCGTATAGACACTGAGCAAGTATTAGCGCTCTTGTTACTGCACCCTGACTGATCATGTGTTTACTCTTGAGGGTGGGACCAGTCAGGATATAGGTTGGACCTAGCTCACGATGCCCCCACTCTACCACGCAATGAATGTCATAGCTTTCTAATAACCCAAGAATCTTTCAACTTGAAGTCACCCATTCCTAGGAGGAGACAGAGATTTTCCTGTAAGCAGATGTTTCTTCCCTTCTAGGCAGCACTTTTAAAATGTAATTTTTAATGTATATATGTATGCACATGGAGGGGGCATGCCACGGAACATGTGAAGATCAGAGGGCTAACCCCCCCTGACAGGAGTGAATGAATCCTAAAGAGACGTTTGTGCTCATGTCTCGCTATTAGACTATTGAATGAGCCCCAAGAACTTAGAATATTACCAGGAATCTCCCGCTTGGAGAAGAAAAGTCTGAAGGCCTGGGGGCAGCTCGAGGAGGGACTTACCCCCAGGACAAAAATGTCCCTTTCGTCAGGTGACCTTGCTGGAGAGACTTGGAGCTGAGACAGTGGCTGAGTCTTGTATATGCTCTTGCTTTCTGTTTAACGGCCCTCCCCCCCCCCCAAACTCCCCACGTCAGGAACCCTGGAGAGGAACTTGAGAGTTCTGAGCATGTGAGGGACTCCTAGCTTCACAAGACAGTGAGTGCACTTGGACAGAAGCTGATTATCCACTCCTCTAGAGGCAAGGAGAGCCGGAGCGCAGCTTCTCTGCCACCTTCCCCATGCCTGTAGATATTCCCAAAGGACCTTATTTGGAAGCATTTTGATTTTTATTCTGGTGACAAGGGGAGTGTTTTTTTTTTTTCTCCTCTGATGTTTATTGTAACGTGGTCCACCTCCTGAGGTCTTGCTTAGATATACTTAGACTCTTAGCATCTCTTCTCGTCACAGGTTCTAGTCAGAGTTTCCATTCTGACTTTATGACCCGGGAGGCACGTAAAGGACATATGAGGTCATCTTGTCCAGCCACAGCCAGGCTAGGAATGTTTCCTAAAGGTGTAGTCGAGTATGTCCTTCGTCCTCATTTCAGATGACTGGCTGGTAAGACCAGAGACTCCTGCTGCGTGGATTTTTGTCTTGTGTGAATTTGACCTTCAGAGTCCGCAGAAGAAGGCTATAGGAGCCAAGTCTGTCCCCAAATGATTCCTCCCCTAGCCATGATCTTCCAATGGTCGTTTTTGCTATAAATCTTCACACAGTGTGGGAGTTGAGTGTGCATTGTAAGTAGACCTCGAGACTATTTAACCTAAATGTAAGAAAAGCCTCCAAATGAAAATGAACACTGAGAACCGGTTCGAGCTACCAGTAGCACGTGTGTAGCAGTTGTAACTATATGTATAAAAATCACACCCATGGGGTGTGGTTTTGTTTATAGGATGCTAAATGTAAAAGCATCTTGCTCCCGCATGCATGCCTGGAAACAATCCATGCCCTGCCTGCTCTGCTCTGACCGTTGCTTTCATTTTGCTTGCTGGGGAAAGAGATCCTGTTTTTAGAGTCTGCTTCTTTTCTGACAGCATCAGTCACTGTGAAGAGCCTAGCACAAGGCTACTTAGAACTGAGGTAAAGATTCCAGGGCAAGCTTAAGAGTGGGGGAAAAAGAGATCAAAAGAAAGATTAGGAAAGGACAGGGGGACGCAGAATAGGAGAGAAGTGGAAACTGGGCATTGGAGTAGACTTCTAAAATAAACAAAATGAAAGACAGAAGATGAGGAGGAGATAGGTTGTTGGTAAGTGAGGAAAAAAGAAAGGACAGTAGGCTTGGGCGGAGACATTTACACTCTTACCAAGGACGTGTCCACACTGTGTCACCTTTTAAAGCTTTCCTTTGCTATCGGATTCCAGTTCCCCAAGTATGGCTCACTGGTCAACAATATCAGCAGCATCCCCTGACATTTGTGAGGAATGTCACGTCCCTGGCCAAATTCCAGATGTCTTGAGTCAGTGAGTCCCTCGTAACAGAAGGATGCTCTGTTAGCTGGCAGCCGGTAACCGGGAGGGAGCCATGCATACTCATGTGTAAGAACCATTGCTCTTTGGTTTTTTAATGACTGCAGTGGCTTTCAGGATTGGTCCAGCAGTTACAAGCTATTTCTGTTTGTAAGGGTGCTACCCCTACCTCCTGCCCCCCCCAACCATCTTTCTAAGAATGACAAAACCATTCTCTCCTGCCAGAAGACAAGCCTCACTTAGGTGGCAGAGAGAGTCCTTTTCTCCCGTGGACTTGTGCTCTGGAGGACATACAGTGCTGTGTGCTAATCCAGAGAGCCCTTCTCTGAACAAGCACCTGAGTCTGTATACACACACACACACACACACACACACACACACAGAGAGAGAGAGAGAGAGAGAGAGAGAGAGCTATATAGCCCACTTTTCTCTATGCATCCCCAGTTAGCACAAGACAACACTGACTGACAAGAGACTAAGGACCAAGGACCATTAAGAACACTTTTTTTTTTTTTTTTTTTTTTTTTTTTTGCCGGATGGTGGTGGTGCAGACCTTGAATCAGAGCTCTCAGAAGGCAAAGGCAGATGGATCTCTATGCATTTGAGGCTTGCCTGGTCTACGGAGTGAGTTTCAGGGCAGCTAGGGCCACACAGAGAAACTCTATCTCAAAAAAACCCAATAGACAGACATGCAAACAAACATAAACACAACCATGCATGCATACATAGAAAAAGAATAACAACGCATTTTTGCAGTCAGTTCCAACAACACCAAAGGTCACCAGCTGTACAGCCATACAGACTAACAGTTATGTTTTCATCCCTTTTTTCCATTCTGTGGTCTTCACTTGCAGTGCTCAGGAACCCCGGTGGCTTTAAGCAGAACCTGGCCATACACACCCACCATGTCCTGGTTGGTTCCTACACCAGGATTATCATTTAAAGTCAAAATCACCGCAGTTCATCAAGTCACATTTTGAGCTAAAGGGGTCTTGCTTATCCAAATAGAAAAATCAAAAGTCTAGATGTCCTCCTTCCTTTTCAGCATGGGCTACAGTTGTCCAAGGGTTAGTGTACACTGATAAATATTTATCATGGTTAAGCGAACAATCATTCGGAGACAGATACCGGTTTACGATGCCGCTTCTTGGGCCGTCCTAATTGTGCCTCTGCCTTGCCGTTTTATGTTTTATCAGAATATGCAGAAGTATACTTTATGAGGTTGGGTAATAAAGAGCGAGAGACCCCAATAAACATATTTGCTAAGAGTAATGGTTATCTACAACTCTGCAACCCTGGGTTAGCATCGCCCGTATTACACAATACCAGGCAAGCAGTTCATAGCTCAATTAGACCTTACTCGCTTCATTTTTAGGCATTATGTTATTCTAAATTAACACTATATTTCATATTCTCCAGGTCGAACGATTAAACAGATTTTGGAACCTTCAGGGTTTATTATTTAGTAATCCCCGAAGCTCTCAGGCAGGCGTTTTTTAAATTCTTGCATTAGAAGAGATTAAACATTAGCTGGGATAGCCCGCTAAGTAGCCGTCTCTGTCCTTTGCTAATTGTGCCCAGGAATGCAAAAATCAAATGCAGGAGGTCAGATGGGGATGTGCCAGCAAACTTGCCACCTGCTCATTGTCTGCTGAAATTGGGGTTATTTAAATTAGTAAATAATTGTGAAATCTCCATAGAGTGTCACAGAGAGAACAAATCGAGTACACAGACTGGGAGCTAGCTGTTCTCTTTCCCCTCTATATTTCAGCAATAGGAATGCATTTTGAATTTAAATATAAAGGTAAGATACAATGGAAAATATCAAATGGGAAATAGAATTATAAAGTTAAAAGTGGCCATACATGCAAATGTTTTTCAAGATAGTGGCTAAATTAGCCCTAGAAAGCATACTTTTAAACATTAAAAAAACAAAACAAAACAAAACAAAAAACCCAAGGCAGTGTATCATTACTATGTGTATGCATGCACTCGAGTGTGTGCTGAGTTCTGAGGATCAAACTCAGAAAATTCAGCTCACTTAGCGAGTATTTTTACCCAATGAACCATCCTGCTGGCCCTAGGAAGCACTTTTATATCTTGTCTCATCTACATCCCTGCTTGTTAATCAGATATAGGAATAGTTTTCTTCCCAAATATCTCAATACATAAAGATCATTTCAAGTGGTTTGTCTTATCACTTGCCATTTTTCTTAAATGGAGGTTCTAACAAACCCGGTTTTGTTCCGGGCTCCACATATAAACTCACTTCTATATTTCACTGTTGCATAGTGAACAGTCTCATCCAGCGTGAGGAGGTTAGGAAGGCTGTCTTATATCCCATAATGCACAGGACGGACCTTCATTCAGATCCCCACTGGTCCCAATTGTCTATATTGACCTTATTGAGAAGCTCTGTTGCCACATGGAGCCACTGGGCATTTACCAAACTCTGTCTGATGAGCGCTCCACTGCCTGTTGGCCATGCATTCAATTTTCTACTCGATGCTCCTGGCATCCCAGGCAGCCTAAACCTCCTGTCTCTCTAAGAAACCTGTTCCAGCAGGCTGGGAAGGTGGTTCAGTGGGTAAAGGTAAACCATTTGCCTGGCATGGGAAAAGCACTGGGTTTGATCCACAGCAATGCATAAAACTGGGCATGGTGGTGCCCACCTATAATCCCAGCCCTCCAGGGTCAAAGGCAGGCAGATCGGAAGTTCAAGGTCATTCTTGGCTATATAGCAAATTTGAAGCTAGTCTGTGCTACATGAGACCCTATGGAGGAGAGACAGACAGACAGAGACAGAGACAAAGAACACCCCCTTTGCAAGTCCTAACGTGGCCTGTTGTACCTCTCATCATGTCTTTTCCGGACAGACCATCCTTGACTGGACTTAGTCAAGCACCCTTGAGTCCAAGCTAATACCTGATCTCACTCCTTTGACCTGTGGAGCCTTCCTAGGCCAGTCTTTTAGCTGTTTTTGTTTGTAGAGAGTATCTTCCTATATAGCATTTTCTGTCCTGGAATTCAGAGAGACCCACCGCCTCTATCTGCCATTAAAGGTGTGGGCCAGCACACCTGGCTTCACAGACTTAATGAGTCTCCCTAAATTGGAGAAAACAAAACCGCTCTTGGCTCACCCAGGCATACCTGTAGCAAGAATCCTGTGACGTTTATTATGATGAATTCCTTCCCTTGATATCCCCTCTTAGTGACCTTGAACCCACTGCCTGTGGCACCCCACCTTGGCTTTTTGTAATAAACCTCCTGATGCCTTTATCCTGTTCAGAACTGTGCCCTGACTCTCTTCCCATCTGAGGTAGTCCCTTCCAAGTAGGCGACAACTCTGTCAGTCTGAGGTCAAGTAGACCATGCTATGGCATTGACATACAAATAAAATAACCTTGTTCGATAAAAATGTAGAGGCATTCGATAGAAACAGGATACAGACCTCTGGGTACTCGAGTCCAAACCGAAAAGGACTCTACTAGCCTGCTGCTGCCTCCTCTCACCTCAGCATTTTCCTGCCCAAGTCTAGCTGCACGTATGAATAAACTTCTACCATTAAGTTCCTGAATTATTTAGGCACTGCTAGTGCATCTGAATATGCCTTACAGTAGGATGTATCGGGTATGCGGACGCCTCCAGAGTACCTGTCAGCTTATCCAGGATGCTTTGACGTTATCTCTCAGCTGTACATCAATACAGGGATTTTCAAATGTCGAAGATGCCTTGAGCCTTTGTGTTCAGGTTCCCATAGACGACATCCAGTTGTGAAGCCCAGGCCAGTCTGTATGTCCAACATCATTCCTGGACCACCTTTGATGGTCCCCGCTGAGCTGACATATTTGATATATCTTCACTAATGGGTTCTGACTTCATAAAAAAGTATTAATGACTTTTTTTTTAAAGTGAGAGTGCTTTGAATACAAGGCTTTATTGCCTTGGAAGTTCATAAAAGCAAGAGAGACATGTTTCCCCTGATGTTTGGACAGTGAGGGAATAGCTGTGTGTCAGGGGCAGATAGCTCCTGGTGTGTTTCTGTGCTCTGTGATGCCAAACTTCAGACTTTCTGGTGGGCAGAGGCCATGCATAGCACTCTCTCTCTCTCTCTCTCTCTCTCTCTCTCTCTCTCTCTCTCTCTCTCTCTCTCTTTGTGTTTGTCTTTCTCTCAGTCTCTGTCTCTCTGACTCTCTGTCTCTCTCTGTCTCTCTGTCTCTCCCCCCCCCCCCCTTGTTTCAGGAACACTGTTTGCCTGGAAGAGTCTTACAGAGGTTTTGTTTTGTTTTGTTTTGTTTTGTTTTGTTTTTCAAACTAATTTTATCCCACCACAAGAGGAAAGGGGAAACCCTTCTGATGGTCCTGGAGATGCTTGGTGGGTTCTCACTTGATCTTTGTTGCAACCCCCTGGGAAAGAGCTGTGATGAGTTCTCAGGAAAGAAGGAGATCCATGTGCCAAGATGACAATGTGCTCAAACTTGACTTTTGCACTTGTCCGAAAGTCCCTGCACAGATCCTTCTCTTTTGAGAACCACAGAGAATGAAGGAGAAATGGGTTTCTATCATCCCAGTGATTCTTAATCCTTGAGAGATTCTGATTAAGGAATCCTTATCTAGATGATGGTTCAGAGCGTCAGTTTGACTGGACCTAGAGTCAGGGAAGAGACAAGCCTCTGGGCATGCCTTTCAGGGAGTTTCTAGATTAGGTCAATTGAAGTGAGAAGATCTAGACATGGGTGGTGGCTACCCATGGGATGGGTCCTGGACCGAATACAAAAGGAAAAAATTACCTAAACACTAACATTCATCTGTGTCTGCTTCCTGACTGGTTGCCCTGTTTCAGGTCTCTTCTCTAAGCTCCTGCTTCAACTGCCCACTCTCCCTGGGTTGTGTTTTCCAACTGAGAGCCCAAAATGATCCTCCCTTCCTTCAGTAGGCTTGGTTAAATATTTCATCACGACAATAAGTAATTAGCAGAGTGGAAGAAACCAAGGTGTTCTTGGAAGTTTCCAAAGCCAGGAGAGCCCTCTTAACATTATTTATCATTACCTCTGTGAAATAAGGAGAGCACTTGAATCTCATGATCCTTAAACCATGGTTTTAATCGTCCCAGTTTCCTCTGGGCATGGGGGCACACACCTTTAATCCCAGCACTAGAGAGGCAGAGGCAGGAGGATCTCCGTGAATTTGAGGCCTGATCTACATAATGAGTTCTGGGACAACCAGAGCAACATAGTGAGACTCTGCCTTCAAAGCAAAACAAAACAACACAGTCTTCTGGATTCCCTCCGGTTGAGGGCTGGTAGACTTATATTAAAGACCACAGGAAATCTAAGCATGTTGGTTTAAATAGACAACTCTTTTTTTTTTCATGAGTAAACCATGCGAGAGCAAATGCAAATATTATGTAACGGAAAGGCATCCTTTGTCTAACTTGTTCAAGAGAAAACATGGATCTTTCAACACCCCATTCCCCCCTGGGGATGTGATTCCAGACTCATCACTTGGGATTCACCGTGTGGGAGAGTTTGAAAGCACAGCCAAGTGGACATCCTTGTCTTCATTTCCATTTGCTACCTAGAGCTTGCCAGCAACCTCCAAACAGCTCTCCCCGAGAGCTTCGGCCCAGTGCTTATGAAAATGCAGTGCTGTGGCACAGGGAGTACTTAAGTAGAAGTGCAGATATTTGGTTCTCAATTCAAAAGTCGACTGCTTTTCAGAGGTTTCTGTTGTTATTATTATTGTTTAATAAACATAACTTTTTATTTATTTTCTTCCTTGACAATTCCGTACATGTGCATGGTTCATTCTGGTTACTCTCACCC
>CM052707.1:43341074-43492004 GCA_028551405.1 Uromys caudimaculatus
GGCAGTGACTGCCTCTTCTCCCAAATGTACTGGTACTTAGTGGCCAGTAGTCCATCAGGGCAGAGTATGGACCTGTGAGCCCCCGCCCCTGATCCATGATTGGCTATTGATAGGTTCAAGTTGTTGATAGGCAGCCCTAGCTGCTACGAGATCGGGACTGCTGTGGCTGCGTGTGCAGATCGGGACTGCTGTGGCTGTGTGTGCAGATCGGGACTGCAATGGCTGTGTGTGCCTTAGAGGCAGTGCTTCATGGCCTTTCTCCCTATCTTCCAGTTCTTACCGTCTTTCCAGCTCCTCTTCCTCTATGTTCTCTGAGCCTTAGAGGGGTGGTAGAGGTGTCCTGTTGAGGGCTCAACACTCAACCACTGCTTTTTCTTAACGCCTCGGGTAGCTAGCTAAGAGTCTGTGTTCAGCACAGTTCATTGCAAAGCCAAGCGTCTCTGACTGAGGTTAGGTATAACATTTGCCTATGAACGTAAGCACATAGAGTCAGTTTGGTGCCATTTCGCTCTGGCTGAACAATGGTAGTTAAGACTCCCTCTGGAGCCTAAGACCTTCTTGCACATAGGGTTTTGACTGTGTACACAGTCTTAGGCATGAATTCCCACCTGTGCAGTGAGGCCCCAACCCCACGAAGGGCGTAGTTCTTCACCATCATGACCCTCATTGCAGTTCTGTCTTAGGGCATCCCTCTGTCTTCCTGTTCATTGTCCCGTTTGTCCTTTATCTCTTCTCAACTCCATTATGCAATGGTTCTACCTGTCAACCACACTAGAGTCCAGTCTTCCAGTTTCTATTTTCCTCCTCAATAACCTCCAGCCTTGGTGACACTTACCTACTCCTAGTAGGAGTATTTACACTGAACCCAGCAGGAATTCAAATGGTGGATGCTAGGGTAGCAGAGACTTGGCTTCTGAGACGGAATCCGGCAGGGCGTGGAGGTGGTTTTGGTAGTAAAAGAAATGACAGGCCATTGCTATCAAAATTTGTCAGACAATGTTGGGCTATTTACTATGTATTCTGTAAGGAATAAGGCAGTCTACAACCATATCGACTTCTCTGGGCCCCCAAAGTTAAGAGCATACTAGGTGCTTCTATAAGAGACATGATTCCAACCTTCTTCTCATTCCTGAAGATTCTCTCTGTACTGCTTGGTTTTAACTGCCAACTTGGCCTGTGAGCCTGTTTGAAGGGAGCAATCCCTATCGTCAAGGAGGAGGACCCAGCATATCGTGGGCAGTGCCATCTCATGGGCTGTCCCTAAACTGTGTAAAAATGAAGAAAAGGAGCCAGCAAGCAGCCCAAGTGTATTTGGTCCCTAGTCTCTTGACTGTGGATGTCACTGGGACTAGCTGCCTGAGGTCCTGCCTTGCCACCCCCTCAGTGATGGACTGTGACCTAGAAGTGTGAGGCAAATAAACTCCTTCCTCCCCCCAAGTTGCTTTTGAGTGTGACATCTTATCACAGCTACAGAAAGTAAACTAGATGCCAGGTGGGGGCGGTGCAGGCTTTAATCCCAGTGCTGCTGGATTTCTGTGGGTTTGAGGCCAGCCTGGTCTATAGAGTTCCAGGACAGTCAAGGCTACACAGTGAAACCCTGTGTTGAAAAAATAAATAAATAAAATGGAAGCCAGAACACTCTCCAAGGTTTAAGACACTCAGTGTTAAAACATATAATACTAAAACCAATCCATTAGAGTTTACAGACTTGAGAAACATGAAGATCATGACTTAGGGCTGGAGTCAAACTGATGTCCTAGAGGACACAGGGACACAGGTGATTCTGTGCCCAAGCTCTGAATGCCATGTTGTCTTCTTTGCTTCTGCATTTATGCTTAAAAAAAAAAAGCCATATGCCTACCGTCCCACCCTCCAAAAGAAAAGCAATGCCCTTTGCTTAGTCTAGGCAAAAGCAAGTCTTTGTAGAGAAGTACCAGACAGCATGTCAGTTTCGTTCTCAGTTGCTCTGCTACTGTGTTACCGGGAATTCTGAGCATGCCCATACATTTCGCTTTGCCTCTGGTTGCAGTCATCATGGTATATACATGGAACACTAAAAAAACAAAAAACAAAAAAGAAATCCAGCCCATTTATTCCCATTAACCAACAACCGCATCTGCTTGGCTACATAAGTACCAGGAATTACTGACATGGCCTTTCTAGACTGTGGCAAGATAGAAGCATATGGCAGAATCCACATGAGAAGAGACTGCTTTTTCTCATAAGAGCGCCCTGTTATACTATGACCCTTGTAGCATACCGGAGACACTTTTTGTGGTCCCAACTTGAGCCCAGTGTCACCCAGCACGTTTTCCACCTCTCTTTCCTCACACTGCTGACTCCACAGTTTCGGGGTTTCAGAATGATCCACTTAAGTCTCAAGGTGGGTCCTTCACTTTCCCATAAATTAATAAAACAGCTACGACTGTTTCCCAGCCCGTCTCAGCGGCTTCAGACTGTTTCAGTCTGAGGACCATTAAGACAGGGAATAGATACAGCAAGTCTCGTCTTTCAGATGCTCTTCCGAGGTAAGACAGAATATTATTAATCTCGACTGCCGGCTGCTTTCATTTACTGTGTTGCTGCTCGTGGGATTACAGGCAAAGATTTCACAAGTTTCAGATGAAATATGAATATTTGTTGTCAAGACTATTGTTAGGCTTTGAAAGCCCTGCTAGTATCCATTCCATTTTATTATTCTTATAGTATTAGCATTATGATATTTATATTCACAGACAGTCCTATGTTCTAGGACCTAGGAAACAGAGCCTCCCTCCTGCACCTTTTAAATTTCTCTCTCTCTTTCTTTTTCTTTCTTTCTTCCTTGTTTTGCTTTAAATACTTTATTAACTCTTTGGGAACTTCACACAATGTATTTTTTTATCATATTAATCCAACCCCTCCCAGTAATTCCTCGAAGGTCCACCTCCCATCAACTTCGTGTCATCTTTTCTTAATTTATTTAATGACCCATCAACTCCAGTTTGTGCCGCCCATGTATTTCCCGGTGTGGAGACATCCACTGGACTGTGGTTGATCCACCAAGAGCCTCTTGCTTAAAGAAACTGACTCTACCTTCCCTGGAAGCCTTCAATTGTTGGCTTCTAGGTTGGGGGGGGAGCTCATGAATCCCATCCTACTCTACGACAAAATGTTGTACGGCTTGATCTTATGAAGGCAGCCACCATGGCAGTGAGAGTTCATGGGTCAGTCCAGAAGTCTCATTTGCTCTGGTCCTCCGGAACTGCCGCCTTGCTTTCTGTCCCCTCTTCCTCCATGGCCCCCAACCTCAGGAAGAGCCCATAGGGATGCCTCAGTTTTGGCTATTCATTCCTCAGACTCTGTTCTCTGTACATTGACTGATTGTGATTTATTATTTTTATTTTTATTTTTTTATTGTTTTTTGCTTTTACTGTCGGCCAAGAAAATTTCCTGATTTGGACTGAGAGCTGCACTAACCTAGGGTTAGAGAAACAGAGATTTAAATGGAAGTTTGATGCTCTGTCTATTTCCTGAATAATAGTAGGAGGTTCACTTCTGGGGCCTGTGAGCTTAAATTCATTCTTGTTCCTCCCTCATTCTACAAGTAGGAAACAGGAAATCGGAGAGTCAGTGACTGAGTGTCTGCCCATCTTGTCATGTCCGCTGCATCTCTGTGACGTGTGCCCTTGTTTAGGGAGCAAGAGTTGCCTGTCTTTCAGAGCAGAGGTAGGTCATGGGTAGTTTAGCTGACTTCATCAGATAGTTTCACACACATCCCACCTGGGAGGCTGTTGCCTGCCAAGGAAGGTTCAGGGGGCTAGATCAGAGAGGGCAGAGCCAGGCTGGGAAGGTGAAGCCTTCGTGGAAGGCAGCCAAGGTCACATCAGAAAAGAAAACACTTTCTAAGCTGGAGGTGCAAAGTTCAGATGGATCAAAGGAATGGGGGATCCGGTTGTAAGCTGAGAGAGTCTAGCATCAGGTGAATTAGGGGTTGGTGCCCGTAACAGCACAGCATAGCCTGGAGATTGGTTGAACATAAAACCATCCGTGGAGCCTTGACCAAGAATCAAACATCTGAATGCCCACGAGCATACATCAAATACAAGGTAGAAGTGGGGAGCTGTGACTCTTCCAGGGGGTCTGCTAAATTAACCTAGGTGTTCTCATAGTGAGCTCTCCAATAGCAAAATCTCCATTACCAGGGGAGTTCTTAGAGATGAGCCTTCCAGGACCCTCCTACACTGTATGTTAAGAAGCCCCTTCAGGGGATTGTGAAGTAGGGCTTGAGTTTGCAATCCAGCAGGCAAGAACCCAGAGCAGAGATCCCTGTGTCCCTCCCGTCACTGAGAAACCCTCAGTCTGTATGCACTGTGTGGCAACCTCTGCTTGCCTCCTCATTAAGACCCTAGATTAGAGTTCCCCTGGGGCTGGGTTCATGCTCACAGACAGCCACATCTTTGTTGTGTCCTTTTCCGATGGATGGAGAGACAGAGGCCGTCTTCTTTTACCTCTTCCCATGAGTGAGGACCCCACTCTCAAGTTCTAGGCACTTACAATGTAGGCTTTAGCACATACGTGTGTGTGTGTGTGTGTGTGTGTGTGTGTGTGTGTGTGTGTGTGTGTGTACACAGTTAAGATGCACAGCCAAGTGTACTTCAGTTTACAGTGTGGACTGTATAGGCAAGAAACTCATTAGCACTGAACCCAGGAAGTGGCTGGGGCCACCTCAGCACACAAGGCCACCCTCTGTCCTGATACAGTATCTCTCTGTGTCAACATAGGTGCTACTACATCCTATCACCAAAGTGTTTTTCTTGAGATATTGCTGAGCTCCCAGTGGCCGGGCCACAGTCCTCCCATGGTTACACAACTAGAAGCTGAAAGAGAATCATCTATACTATAGATTCCACAGGATGGTGTCTTAGATAGGGTTTCCATTGCTGTGAAGAGACACCATGACCAAGGCAACTCCTATAAAGGCAAACATTTAATAAGGGCTGGCTTACAGATTCTGAGGAGGTTCGATCCGTCATCATCAAGGAAGCAGCATCCAGGCAGGCACTGCGCTGAAAGAGTGTAGAGGTCGAGATCTTGATCTGAAGGCAGCCTGGATAAATGTCTTCCGTACTGGGCAGAGCCTGAGCATAGGATTGCAAAGCCCACCTCCACAGTGACACAATTCCTCCAATAAGGCCACACCTCCTAACTGTGTCACTCCCTGGGCCAAGTGTATTCAAGCAACCACAGATGTTACTACAGTGTAGGTGCTTTTTGTTGTTTTTTGGCTTTGTTTGTTGCTGTTGGGTTTGGCTGTTGTTTATTTGGAGTAAGGGATGTTTTGAGACAGGGTTTCTCCATCTAACCAGTCCTGGCTGTCCTGGACAGATGTGCTCTGTAAGCCAGGCTAGCCTTGAACTCACAGACATCCACCTTCTGCCTCCCAAGTGCTGGGATTAAAGCCGTGTGCCACCATGCCCAGCTTTTGTTTGGTTTTTTCCAGTCAGGGTTTCTCTATGTAGCTCTGGCTGACCTGGAACTCACTCTGTAGACCAGGCTGGCCTGGAACTCGGAGCTCCCAGCCAGAATGGATGCTTAATGAGTATTAAGTGGGTGATTTCTGTTTAATGGAAGAAAATAAACAGCTCAGCATGCAGAGGATCGAACGAAACTTTGTGAACATCAACCCCAATCGACTCTGCGTCTCCCAAGGCAGGGGTTAGGACACAGGCACAATCCAAGAGGCTTCAGTAATGGCACAGGAGGACACCCTTTGTTCTGCAAGGATAGGGGCTTGGAGCCCAGGCTGCCTTGGTTTGAATCCAGGGCTTGCTAGGTGTAGTTGTGTGACCTCAGGCGAGTGGTTCAGCCTCTCTGTTCTGTGCAGTCTCCTTAGCTCAAATGGAGCGATAAGATAAGGAGCATTCTCTCCCGAGGGCTGCAGGAGAATGAAAGGCACTGGGAATGGACAGCTGTTGCTTTATGTGGAGCCAGTGACAGGTAAACATTTAGTCATCTTCTTTAGAGCCATCCTCTGGTAAATGGGAGGAGCCAGGGAGAGGCAGTGAGATTTGAACCCTTGGTCCACCTTCCTTTCTCATCCTTGCATCTTGCCCTCAGCTCTCCCCTCCGTTCCCCATATTTCCTTCTCTCCACTACCCACAATCCTCTCTCCAGTCATTCCCTCCCACCTCTCCTTGTTCCCTCCATCTTTCCCACTGCTCCGCATGGCGACCCTGGGTCCTAAACCAGTAGGTCAGCCTGGTCCCTAGGTGTGAGGCCAACTTCCCTCCACAGAGGCTCAGCCCCATGTCTCTCCTGCAAGATTGAATGAGATCGTAAACCTTTCTGGGCAGACACATTCCTCCTCTGGCCACCCCCCAAGTCTTCACGGTTTGCTTTTCTCAGATGGAGATGACCGGGGGAAAGGCTAATGTGGGAGAGGGGGTGTCCAAAGAATATATTCCTTCCTGCCTTACAAAAGGATCAGGCAGAATTGGGGTTGAGGGTACAGAGCATGTTAGAGAAGAGCTGTACACTGCTGCACTGGGACACTGCTGGGACACTGACCCAGAGAGGCAGTCTCTCTCCTCTCCTTTTCCCTTCCCTCTCCCCCTCCCCTCCCCCTCTCCTAGGATTCCCCCCAGCCCAGTCTCCCAAGTACACTTGGATCTGGGTCTGTCTTCAGAGACAAACTCTTGAGCCCTGCAGCAGCTCTGTCCTGCCAGCAACTACTCTGCTTCTTTTCTGAAGGAATCCTCCTAAAGAGTAAGACCCCCCAGCCTTGGATTGTGCTGCACACCCCTTGTCCCAGTCCTCACAGAGACAGGTGGATCTCTGAGTTTGAGGCCAGACAGCCAGGGTTACCTAGAGAAACGCTGTCTCAACATCCCTCCCCACCTCCTCCAGAAAAAAGTAAATAAATAAAAGAGTAAGACCTTGTGATATCGCTGGGGTCTAAGAGTGCTCTCCGGGGGACAGGATTCGAGACTGAGAGCTGAAACCTTGACCTCAGCCAAGCCAGGAACCAGAACCAAAAACCTGTCAAGAGGTGAGGTGGAAGACACTAGCCTGG
Source organism: Uromys caudimaculatus (assembly GCA_028551405.1). NCBI lineage: Eukaryota > Metazoa > Chordata > Mammalia > Rodentia > Muridae > Uromys > Uromys caudimaculatus. Next base: position 43,348,129 of record CM052707.1, read on the forward strand.
AGATTGGTCTTCTCTTCTTCTCTTCCCCACCTCTGTGTACAAAGTCTGTCTCTTCCCTCTCCCCCTGTATTCCAACTGCTCCAAGTGACTCAAGCCACCTGTCCACTATTTTGTCGCCTCCAGAACTTATGCTTCACCCCAACCTCTCCTGTGACCATCAGCAACAAAATGGGAGCCAGGAGTCAGTCACAAAAGAGAGCTACAAAGTAAAATAGGGGCTAGAGATGGTTCCATGCTTAAGAGAACCCGCTGCCCCTGCAGAGGGTCCATGTTCTGTTCCCGTCACTAAGTGAGGCAGCACGCAACCCCCGGCTCCGGGGAACCCAGTGCCCTCTTCTGCCCCCCAAGGGCAAGTACCTTTGTCTGGCACACAGTCACACAGATACACATAATAATGACAATAACAATAACAATAATAGTAATAAGGGGATAATAATAAAGCAAGGGGAGAAAGAGAGGGAAAATAGAAAATTAATGAATTCCAAATGCTTGTAATTAGGAAGGAAGGAAGGAAGGAAGGAAGGAAGGAAGGAAGGAAGGAAGGAAGGAAGGAAGGAAAAAAAGAAGGAACTAAAAACCCTAAAATCTGTATATAACCACCTCGCTGACCTGGACCTGCACTCTTTCTGTTCTTTGTTTCGGGCAGGATGCTGACCACGCCCAGGCCACACCCAGGCCACGAGCAGGCCACACCAGTGACTTTTCAGAACAACCTTAATCTCAGTGGAGAGGAGGGTTTGTTTGTTTTTTTTCCTAACTTTTTAAAAAATGTGGTCCAGGCATTTACCACTTGAGCCATTTACTGGTGTGTGCTTTGGTGGTAAAAAGGGCAGCCCATGTAGTATAAACATCACCACAAGCCATCCAATTGTGAACTCAGTCCTGAAGTTACCAGCCACCCCTCTCAACTCGTCTCAAGCATCTCAAGATGCTTCTCAGCCTATGGTAGGAAGGAGCAGTCTGAGACTTGTCTATTTATTTACGTTGAAGCACAGGCAGCTGTTTCTTTGGGGGACAATAAGCTGACCTCTTTGAGCCACCGTGTCTATCTGTATTGGATCCATCACTTTCCTTCTTAGCATCGGATGATATGAACCTGGAGACGGGTACCACACAGGGCAACTCATCACGACTCCATCTCTCTCTGTGGTAACCCTCTGTGAGGGTTAAAATGCTAGCTCACCACCCAGCTTCCTTCTCTCTCACGAGTCTGCACTTTTACTTTTTGATTTATTTTCATGTTTAATTACGTGTACGTGTATGCGTGTGTATCTCTGTGTGCAAGTATGTGCACCTGAGTGCAATGCCCGAAGAGACCAGAAGAGATCTCTTGGAACTGAGGTACAGGCAGTTGTGAGCTACCTCACTGGGTGTCGGGAACCAACCATGGGTTTTCTGAAAGGGCAGTATTGCTCTTAACCACTGAGCCATCGCTCCACTCCTGGCTTGACCTTCCATAACCGTGACTCAGGATACATGCAGCACCTGCAAAGGATACCAGGCGCTGAGGGTTCCTCAGCGACTCATTGGACGCCCATGGCCCAATGTGAGGAGCAGCCCAACTCATCTGTATCTGTCGCCACTCTCTGTATAGCTGACAGAACTCTAATCCATAGAAGCCATGTGAAATTTCCACCGGGAGATGCGCACAAGTGGTTAAAATTAGTCATGCATTCTTGGTCCGCTGCTGCAGGAAGGGAGTCTTGGCGGTGAGAGCGATTATGACATGCTAAAACGGGGTAAAGGTAAGCAGACAGTCGAGAGGCGAGAGGCTGCCGGGCAAGCTCTGCAAACGCTCTGTTTATTTTCTCCCCGTTGACTTTTCCCTTTCAGGCCCAATCACTAGTGCATTAACTCGGAAAATAAACCAAGCCTGAGCAAGTTCACAGCTTTGACATTGTGTGCCTTCTTTTGCAGCCTGCACTGATTCTTTTATTTGGCTTTTAAATGGCTTCTTCCTCTAAAACACAACCTGCCCGGTGTTTTGTTTTGTTTTTGTCTTTTTTTTTTTAAAGTGGGAACTCTTCCCCTCCCCCAACCTAGCCCTATTCTTCCAGTTCATTCTCCTGTGACTTAGAAGCACAGCGTGGATTCTAAGGTCACTTTCGAATGCTTGGTGAGTCAGCTGACTGGTTGATGGAGTCCCCACTCTCTTCAGCACAGCTTTTCCGTGTTAGAGAAAAGCCTGTGATTTTTCTTGGACATGAAACTCAGGGTGCTTGGATTTTGCAAAAAGGTATTTGTGTTCAGTTGGCCTGCCTCTAAACATATATGTGATGTTTTCATCTCTGCGTGTTTCTCTGTATGTATTATTGACATTTATAGATGTAGCCCTGCCCATTACTTTATATCCACCATTGCTTCTGGTCCTAGCTGACGAACATGCTCTATATGAAGAAAACACAAAACAAACAAAAAAACCCAAAAAAACAAAACAAAACAAACAAACAAAAACTCCCAAAGCTTAGAAGAATCAATGGGATTTTTTTGAGAGGGTGTGGAAACATGGTGGGTGTGGCTATGCAAATGAGCCATGTCCCAAGCTAGGGCTATTGCTGTTCATCAGTAGCTTATCATCTGTCCATCAGATGGCTCCACTCCTTATGAATTTGTAACCCGAGAAGCACTGGTATTGTGTAGCTCACAACTTCTCAGGAAAGTTTCATGAAACAAACACTTAAAATAACAGAAAAGAGAGTGGGGGAGTGATATGGTCTGGGATCATCCATGCAAAACACATGAATATTTATTTGTGTAATTTACTTCAGCTCCTTCCTTGTAAGGACTTTGCACAATGCCACAAATACTGGCCCTGTGCATTACTTTTATGTGCTTCAAGTTTGAGAACAAGGCCCTATTCTTGCAATTCTGGTATATCACCACCAGGTGGCAGTAGTGCACCCTGATGAAGGAACACTGCCCTTTAAACTGGGGCATCTATTTTGACCATAAACCTGATCAATCTTGATATATAGGAATACATTTAAAAAAAAAAAAAAAAGCTTGTCTTGTTAGCACAGTTGGTTCTTCATCAGTCTCCTAATACACTGTGTAAGTGTGCATGTGTGTGTGTATTTGTGTTTTGTGTGTGTGTGTGTGTGTGTGTGTGTGTGTGTGTGTGTGGTGTTTGAACAAGCATGAATGCAGCAGAAGACATTAACTCTCCATCCTGTTCCCTGTGATAGGCTCTCTTCAGCAACACGTGGAAAGCAGGCCACAGGGATTCTCCTGTCTCTGTCCTCTACAGTGTTGGGATTACTGACTCAAATGTGTGGGCTTTTAGGTGTCTGCAGGGAGTTGGAGCTCAGGTCTTCGTGCTTGGGCCGAAATCACTGTTATTGCTGAGACATATTGCAGTCCCCAAAATACTGGGGGTTTTTGTTTGTTTTGAGACAGGTTCTCACTATGTAATTCTGGTTCTGTCCTCGAACTTACTCTGTAGAGCAGGCTGGCCTAGAACTCACAGAGACCCACCTCCCTCTGTCTCCTGAGGCTGGGACTAAAGGCATGCACCACCGGGTCACACCTGGTAACAAAATATGTTTGTAAAAATGATTCGTTTTTATTGTCTTATAATCAGTATGTGTATGTGCGCTATGCGTGTGCCCAAAATACACGATAGAGCTTCCTTGGCTTCTCACTCTTCCTTCTGAAACCGTTTGTTTCTCTTTCCTAACATTTTCACTTGCCTACTTGGGAGAAGCTGAAGGTAGGAACCTTGGGACTTGTATAAATCCCTAGGGATATGGGTGGAAACTAACCGCCTCCAGCCCCCAGCACCCTCCTCACCCTGTCCAGGCAGCAGACATCCTCATGGGCTCTTTGAGCAACTCCCGAGTGTTGTCTGTTATGGCAAGGTCTACGCATCAGCCATCCCATCTGGCCCATCTGATGCCCACTCAACAATAAGGGCCTGGATGCTCAGAATCACCTGCAGCTGGCATTCTCAAATTTGTTCATCTCCTCCCCGGACACCCTGTCATCTGCACCTTTTATAACTACAGAGGAAGAAAGAAGTTCAAGTACAGAGTTGTGCCAGGTTCACCTGGAAGAATTTAGGGCCTAATTAGAGTTCTTATTTACATTAAGAAAACAAGGTCAGTATCCACTTCTTGGTGTCTGTAAGCTGATGGAGAGGCGAATTCGGTACAGCTTCCGTAATGTTGCCGCAATATCCGGTTGGTCTTGTAAACTACGGGTCATCGAGGTTAGACAGGTTGTCCAGGTAAGGTGTGCCTAGGCCAGGATTCACAAGCTGGCATTTCTTGGGGCCATGCCCTGACCATATAAAAATCTTGGAATTGGAAGTATTTGGCGCCACCAGATAATAATCCACCTTAGATAATAATCTCCACCTTGGAGAACAAGCAATAATAACAAATCGGGCAGGCACGTTCTTCTCAAGCAGTGACTGACAGCTTCGTCCACTCCAGAGTCCCTTGGTGTCATGCCCAGGGGCATCCTTCCCCAGGGTCACAGTGGTTGAAAGGAGCCGAGGTTCTGTCAGGTGCGGGGCTGTGCCGGGTACCAAGGATGCCTGCTGGACTAGGGAGATGTCCCCTGTCCTCCTAGGAAGAAGGCATCCACTTCTGATACTGTGATAAAATATCCCCCTGAAAGCGACTTAAGAGGGAAAAGCATTTATTTGTCTTATAATTTCAGGTCCATTATTACAGGGAAGTCTAAGTCAAGGCAGCTAGTCGCATACATCCACAGTCAAACCAAAGAGAATAATACACACACTCAACTAATTTTTTTCTTCCTTCCTCCCTCCTTCCCTCCCTCCTCTCTCTCTCTCTTTCTTTCTTTTTCTCCTCCTTTTTCACTTCTCATCTTCTCTCTCCTCCTCCTCCTTTTTGTTTGTTATTTGAGACAGTGTTTCTCTGTGTAGTCCTGGCTGTCCTCACACTTACTCTGTGACCAGGCTGGCCTTGAACTCTGAGATCTGCCTGCCTCTGCCTCCTGAGTGCTAGGACTAAAGGTGTACACCACCACCCAGAGCCACTCACTTTCTATATCTCTATACAATTTTGAACCAAAACCTAGGACGTGGTGCAGTCTACTTTAGGCTGGGTCTAAATTACATCAATTAACAAAATCAAGACTGTCCCTCGAAAACATGCCCGCAGAACAACCTGATGTAGATGGCTTTCCACTGACACCCTCCTCAGCAGGGACTCTGCTCTGTGTCTAGTTGACAACTAAAACTAACAGTCACAAGCTGGCACAGGCTTTAGATCGGGGCACTCAGGAGGCAGACGGAGGCAGGCAGATCTCTGTGGGCTTAAAGCCAGCCTGGTCTATGTGGTAAATTCTAAGCTAAGCATGGCTACATAGTGAGACTCTCCCTCAGGACAAACCAACACAAAACCAAACAAAGGAAAACAACCCAAAATCCCTACCCAAGACAACCGATACAATGGGAGCCCTTGTCACTGCCCCAGTGAAATGAGAGGAGGGGCTTGGGTAGGCAAGTCGTATGTTTGTGCTCTCATCCAACCACTGCATCCCTAGATAAATGAGATTACAGCAGGTGCTCACTCTCGTCTTCTTTGAGTCTCATGCAGTCGTATGAATTAAGCACGGGTTATTTTTACAGTTAGCTTTTAGCTTCATAAAAGAAGAGGATGTGGCTCAAACAAAGACATCTGTCCCCAAGACACAGAGCTAGTAAAAGATATTCTAGCTTAGGTCTTCTGACCTCACCTCCTGTGGTTGGAGCTGTCAGGTCAAGTATGGCGCTCCTAGTTCAATGTGAGCCCAGATAAATGACAAACTTCACATCAAATGGTATTCCGTATTAGGACATGCTCGATAAAAACTGTTGCATGGGATATATTGATACCAAGAGATTATTTGTCAGTTGGGAGAAATTCAGGTCTGCCTGGGCATCCCGTGTCTGTTTCTGCTAGCTCTGGCCCCGATGCACGACATTGGTCTGTAGGTCTAACTTGGTGCCACCCTATAACCACCCTGAGGACATCTGCCTTTGACCTTGTTTCCGTTCTGCTATACGGCAGGCCCGTAGCAATGAGGGGATGTTAGTTAGGGTTATTTCTTCTTTCCAGATCGCTGAAAACAAATGTACAAAACAAACAAAAAGCCAGGACTCAAAGATGCTAAATAACTCACTTAAGTCCTCTGTAAAGGCAGGAAGCAGTGAACACCCAGTTCTGTGCCTGTGCCTCTGGGGACAAGTTTCTTTCTCTCCCTCCTCCTCTTTTGTCTCCTCTCCACCTGTCTCCTCCCCTCCCCTTCCCTGGCCTCTCCTCCTCTATTTAACATTCCGTTCTCTTCCCTCCTTCCATTCTCCATCCCTCTCCTCCTCTCCCTCCTCCTCTCCCTCCTCCCTTCTCCTCTCCCTCCTCCTCTTCCTCCTCTCCCTCCTCCCTCCTCCTCTTCTTTCTCCTCCCTCCTCCCTTCTCCTTCCTCCTCCTCTCCCTCTTCCCTCTTCCCTCCTCCCTCCTCCTCTTCCTCCTCTTCTTCCATTTTCTTTCCAGGTTTCTTGGAAAAGGATTTTGTCCCATCACGTAGAACTAACAACCCTCTCGATTCAAAGCCTCTTGTGTGCTAGTATTACATACAAGTATTCAACACCATGTTGCGCACAATGGTTTTCCTTTTAAGATTTATTTTTATCTGTGTGTGTTCACGTGTTGGTGCACTGCTCCGTGTGTGTGGATACTCATGGAAGCTAGAAAAAGACAAGAGACTCCGTGGAGCTGGAGTTATAGGTGGCTGTACAAAGCCTGCGGAGGGTGCTGGGAACCAAACATGGATTCTCTAGAAAGAGCAGCAAGTGTTCTTCCCCACTGAGCCTAAAACATGTTGTTGTTTTGTTCGTCTTAATGAAATAAGGTATTTACAGCCACCCAAGGAGGCACAAAGCTCCTCGAGGCAAGAAACCCAAGCATTGGTCTTATTCAAACAAATAAAGCCACCCCAGCATCTCGTCCCAGCACCTAGTAAATGCTTGCTATGCAGGAACCCTGTGGTACATAACTGTTTCTTGACTGATGTGTTTTAAGAGCAAATCCAAATAAACACAGAAAAACAGTTGCAAACAGTGTGGTTTCCATACATTTTGCCCTAGATGCGTTTTCACTTTTGTGGGGATCATAAGCTGTGTTTCTAGCCCCGAAAGTGAACTGGCCCCAGCTCCCATGAAGTGACATCATCTCATTGAAAGGCTCAGGACTGCCCATGCCAGGCCGAAGGCCCCCACTCTCCTCAGTCTCTAACTCTCACATACTGGCAAGTGGAGGGAGGTGGAACAGAGAATCTGCTGGGCCTGGACGTGTGAAGCAAGACTGGGAAAAGCTCCCAGCCCTCCTGTCCACACAAAGCCTTCATCCTGAAATCACAGCCTGCAGGAGACATGGTACCACCTCATCTGGAAAACAGGATTAACTCATTTCAGTTAAGTGCTGATCACAGATGTCAGCCTAGCAGAGTTCGGCAGCCTCAGGGGCCTGTGGATCTGGGGCCACTGGGGCTGGGGCTTACAGACCAGGCATAACCAGTGGGAAGTCCTTGGGTCTATGGGTAACAGCAGTTTGGGGACGGGGACAGTACTAGAGATGCAGTTCGTGGCTCTCTGGGGGTGGCCCTTATGGATGTCCGGGTTTGATTGTTTTCTTCTCGGAGTCCTAGGGATGGTGCACAGAGGCTCCTTACATGCTAGACAAGTACTCCACCTCGGAGTTACATCTTCAGCTCTTTTGCAGTTTTATTTTGAGATACTGTTTCACCTAGAAGCGCAGGCTGGCCTCGATTTGGTGATCCTCCTGCCTCATCCTCCTAAGGATCTGAACAGGCGTGCTCCACCAGGCCTGGCTATAGCTCCTCCTTCTCAGACCATTTCCTGAGCACCTCTCTTCCACACAAGCACTGCTGAGAGCCCCTCAGGAGAGTGTGCTCCAGGCACCTTGTCTTATGAGCCTCTTAATGAATCGTAAGGATTAGCTCTGAACTCAGAGCTTGCGGCTTCATTGGGCATTTGTTTTAATTTGGTGTGTTTCTTGTTTCCTTGCAGACCAGCCAAACACCTTTAGTTATGTCATTCCATTTCAGGGGTTTCCTCTCTCTGATAGTGACCAGCTCTACCATGAAGACATTCTACATAGTCACCCATCTGTCACCCACCCTGAGCCCAGAGATCAGGCTTTTCCTGTGGCTAACTGTCCTCCATCTTAACCGATACAGTTGGGATGATTAGGGAAAGCTTTACTGACCCGCACAGAGAATCATGCACATGCAGCAAGCTGGTGCACATACAGAGAGCTGTTCAGAGAGATGTCTGGGAAATCAGGATATCCAAGAGAGGGGTGGCTTCTGCTTCTTCTTGCTAGTATTCTAGCATTGACAGCACACTGTGGAAGCAAGCGTTAATACCTCCTGTCTTTCTTTAAAAAAGAAATTTGTGTGTGTACTATGCGGTGTATATATGAATACGTGATTGTGTGTGTGCGCATGTGTGTGTGTGTGTGTATGTATCTGCCTATGCGGGTGGACACGCACTGTGTAAATACACTTGTGGAGGCCAGAAGTTGATGTTAGGCGTCGTCCTCAGTTGCTCCCTTCCTCATTGTTTTGAGACAGGATCTCTCAGTGAGCCTGAAGCTCAGCAGTTGGCCACACTAGGTGGCCACTGAGCCCCAGGGCTGTGTCGCCACTCACCAGCACTAGCGTTACAGACGCCTGTTACCATGCCCACCTCTGTGCCCTTGTCTTATGCACAGAAGGCTCGGAGACCTTATACAACATTTCTCCTGTCCCCAAACATCCTTAGACTTGCTCATTTACAACATTTCTTGTTTTATGTGATGTGTGTGTGTAGGCGTGGGGGTCATGCATGCAACTGCACAAGGGTGGAAGACAAGGGGCAGCTTTGTGGAGCCAGCTCCATACAGTTTTATCTGTGTTCTGGGGATCGACCTCATGTTGCCAGGCTTGCGAGACAAGTGGCTTTATCCACTTAGCTATCTCCCTGGCCCCGCTTGTTCTTTTATCGGCAAGTAGACCATAAACAGCCCAGTTGCCCTTTGAGGCCAAATTTCAGGACCGAAAGACAATTCTGGATGACTTTTGGAAATTGAAGGATACGTGTCACAGTGAGAGAAAATCCCATACAGTTTCTCTAAAGCCAGCTAGGTAAAGGAAGCAAGTGCTCTCTCCAGGTCGTTTGTCTGGCCTTTGAGTGATATAAAGAAGCAGACATGCCTACAGGCTTCATGTAAGTTGCTAGAGACACTCAAATGTTAGGGACGTGGAGACAGCACTTTCCTTCTGGTAGAAATTCACCGTTTACCTTGTTCAGTAAGACTAGCTGGAAATTTTGTCAATCAATAGAAGCAAGATATCCCAATCTTGCCATTACTCATGCTTCAGAGGGACTTTGTTTTGTTTTTGTTTTTTGTTTTGTTTTGTTTTGTTTGTTTGTTTGTTTGTTTGAGACAGGGTTTCGCTGTGTAGCCTTGTCTGTCCTGGGACTCACTTTGTTGACCAGTCTGGCCTTGAACCTAGAGACCTGCTCGCCTCTACCTCCTGAGTGCTGAGATTAACAGTGTGTGCCACCATGGCCAGCTCTTCAGTGGAGATTTGAAGACTTGACAAGTTGGAGCCAGAGAGATGACTCAGCAGTGAAGAGCATGACTACTCTACCACACTGGGTTCCCAGAATGCAGAGTGGCTTGTACCCCAGCTCCAAGGAATTGAATGCCTCTTTTTTCTGGCCTCCAGGGCATTGCACACATATTCACAGACTTCCTCACGGGCACAACATATGCACACTCTATTATAAAAAAATGTTTTTAAAGACTCAGTAGGTGGAGCCATGCATAGTTTTTGTTGAATCTTATGCTTTTTTTCTAACCCACTAACTATGAAGACTATCAATTTTAGAGTATGTAGCTTTTGTGAATCATAGTTTGAAAGTCTAGCCCCAAAGATCCTGGTGATTAAAGTGTGGACAAATGACAGAATGATAAAGCTTAACACTTGCAGATGTGTTTATATGGTGCCACTCCCCACTCCCTGTGCAGCACCATCTGATGGGTGTATTTGAGACCAGGAGATTGAGTGGAAGAACCTTCCATAAGGGGACACAGCACAGTTTGAATATAGATGCTCCCTCAGATTCCTGTCAGTGTTTGAACCTGAGTATTGATCAGTGTTTGCGAGTGAGTGCAGGGCAGACTCTTCACAGCCCGTTCTGCACACACTCCCAGATAGACTCACGGGTATTGACCTAAACGATGCCGTAAACATACTTTACGCATTCCTCCTGTGTGGTATGCTGAAGTTAATCCAAATTCAGAACCAAGCTTATAGACTATGGAAGTAGAGATCTCTCAGCAGCTGCTCTCCTAGACACTGAACGTCAAAAGCCTCCTGAGCCTCTCCTTGATCTGAAACCTCACCCTCTTGGAAGGGAGGAAGGACTGGATGGGTCCAAGGCAAAGGAATGTGATTTCATATGATATATGATTGCTATGATATGATCTGACATGATATGCTATGGTAATACGTGTTGACTAGTTTTAGTTGTCAGCTTGACATAAACTAGAATCACATGGGAAAAGAGTCTCAGTGAGGAACTGGGTTGGCTTGTGATACGTCTGTAGGAGATTGTCTAAATTAAGTTAATTGATATAGGAAGACCCTGGCTACTGTGTCATGGTGGTTTGAACAGGAATGGACCCCACAGATTCATGTGTTTGAATGCTTGGCCCATACGGAGTGGCACTATGAGGAGGTGTAGCCTCGCTAGAATAGGCGTGGCCTTGTTGGAGGAAGTGCGTCACTGTAGGGGTGGGCTTTGGGGGTTTCCGTTTGCTCAAGCTCCGCCCAGTATGGCTCCCAGTCATTTCTGCCTGCTGATCTAGGTGTAGAATGCTCAGCTCCTATCCATCACCGAGTCTGCCTGCATGCTGAGATATTTTCCATCATGATGCTAATCGATCAAAGCTCCGTAAGCCAGCCCCAGTTAAATGTTTTCCTTCGTAAGAGTTGCAGTGGTCATGGTGTCTCCTCCTAGCACTCGAAACCCTAAGTAAGACATATGGGCAGTACCATTCTCTAGGGAGAGGGTTCTGAACTGTGTAAAAGGGGAGAAATGGAATAGAACACAAATAGGCAATCATGCCTTCATTTCTGTCTGCTCTTGCTGAGGAAAGGATATGCCTGAGCTGCTCGCCATCCCCACCTTGACTTCCCACCACGACAGACTTTAACTAGGCACTGTAAGTTGAAAGAAACCTCTTTCTCCCCTAAGTGGGGGAGGGGCGCAGGATATTTTATCACAACAACAGAAATGAAGCTAAGGCAATATGTTAAATGATAAATATATCTTGACATGATTTATGGCACGTCATGCGTTTTGGTGTGATTCGTACCAAAGCCATGACTTCTGGGTGAAGACTGAATGCCAAAGATTAAAACTGGGAACACAAGCCAATTAGAAGATTCAAGCAGCGAGGAAGGCATTCTACTGCTATTTAAAACACAAGTGAGCTTGGCTCTGGCACCCAGGATTTGCCTTTCTTGCTCGTCAGAATCTCTGTGGGAAGCAGTTTCCGTCCATCGTGAGTTCTGCTGGCTCTGCAGTCCGACACTTGTCAGGTTCTGGGTCATCAGCCCTGCGATACTCTAGATCATTCTTCTGATAACATAGAGGCCCTGCGGCATCGAGTATCCCACTTGGATTCAAAGTGAGAGGGAGGAAGAGAATCTGCCACCAGCAGCCATTTGGGCAATGCCTCTTGAAATCTTGGTCTCACTCTCTTTGATCTCAGAGTGAGTCGGTGTCAGCAAGTGCTGTCATCAAGAGCAGGGACCACAAATAAAAAGGAAAACCAGAAGACTGGGCTAAAATCAAATCATAGGGAAGTCCCTAATCCCATTTTACTAGCATCCTATGAAAATGTCACGAGATGCGTGAGATGAAAGAACAAGGAGGGAAAGCCATCTGAAGGCAGGGATAGACACCGGAACAGTGCTGGCACTGGCTCAGGCTATCAGGGGACACCAGATCCCCAAGGACCAAGGGAAGATTCCTCTTTGAGCCTGTGGAGGGGACACTCTTTTTTTGTTTTTTGTTTTGGTTTTTCGAGACAGGGTTTCTCTGTGTAGCCCTGGCTGTCCTGGAATTCACTCTGTAGACCAGGCTGGCCTCGAACTCAGAAATCCACCTGCCTCTGCCTCCCAAGTGCTGGGATTAAAGGCGTGCGCCACCACTGCCTGGAGGGAACACTCTTTTTAATACCTCCATTTCTTACTTCTGACTTCCAGATCTCTCCTTTCTAAGCCATTGGCTCCCAGGCTTTGTCACAGCAGCCTGGGCTGTGGTTCAACAGCTTTGAGAGTGAAAAGATTTCATAGAGGAAGCCTCAGGGGAACTTGGTCCCAGATGCAGCCTGCCAGGGGGGCCTCAAATCACCACTTCTGGGTGCTCACGATGCACTCTCTGATGGATCTGCCCACATCGGACACTCGCCCTTGTTCAGTGGCACCCTTCGTCTTTCTCAGTAATGGAAAGCTGGAATTCATATGAGCTTGTATCAGTAAGGTTTCCATTACTGTAACAAAACACCCGAGAAAATCAACTTTAAGAAGGGAAATGTGGTTTTGCTCACAATTTTGGAGGTTTCTGTCCGTGGGGGGTTAGCCTGTTAAATTTAAAAGTCTCACCTCAGAGTGAGAATGTATGATAGAGCCACTCACATTATGGCGTCAAGAAATAGAGGAGAAGAAGATACTGGGTTTCCAACATCCTCTTCATATCTACTTTGTGGTGGTAGATTGTATCCATGTGATGTCACTTCCTGGATGTGCCCCTTCTCTTAAAGGCTCCATCACCTCTCAAGAGCACCACAGACTATATCCACCAAGCTTTAGCACATAAGCCCTTAGTGGACACTTATCCAAGCCATAGGAGACCACTTCACAGAAATTTATTTACACGGTACAGAAGGAAGCCTTGCTGACTACAGGGTCTTCATTTATCTTAGGGTGACCTTGAAATCCTGAGCTTCCTGCCTCTGCCTCCTGAATGTTGGGACTACAGGTGTGCACCACCACACTTGACTCCTGTCTCCTCAGCTAGCTTTTATTTATGTGTACTTACTTACTAGCTTGTTCCTTTTAATTAATCATTACATTTTACATTAGAAGAGGAAATATCCTGCTCTGCTCACCAAACTCAGGGGGCAGGGGATGCCTTGACATTCCCGTCTGTAAAATGGGCCTAATAACATCTTGCTCAGACAGTTGTTTGGGGGATGCCAGGAAGTCACATTTTCTCTGAGAAGTGTCAAAAGGGAGATGTTCTTGTCACATGTCACAAGATCAAGCACAGGCTGTCAGCTCTTTAGCACCACACCTAGGGGCCTATGTCAAATGTGTGTGTGTGTGTGTGTGTGTGTGGTGTGTGTGTGTGTGTGTGTGGTTTTTTTGGTTTTTTGTTTTGTTTTGTTTTTTGGTTTTTTGGTTTTTCGAGACAGGGGACAGGGTTTCTCTGTGTAGCCCTGACTGTCCTGGAACTCCCTCTGTAGGTCAGGCTGGCCTCGAACTCAGAAATCCACCTGCCTCTGCATCCCTCTGGGATTAAAGGCGTGCACCACCACTGCCCGGCATGTGTGTGTGTTTTAAAAACTAAACTTAAAACAGTGAACACTGATAAATTGAAAGGTTGGGTGAATATAGAGACAGGACCTCATGAGTACTTGGCAGGTAGTAGAATAATCATCGCAGCACCTGTCGAACATTAATGTAACATAACTCCACCCTATGGGAGACTGTACACTGTATAGACTCCAAGCTCAGTCCACCCTGCGCCTTGCTGCAGCTCCAGCATGTTTTGACCTATGTGTGGTCCTCGACAGACCAATGCGCGTGCAGTGTTTGAATTCAGGGTCCAGGGTCCAAGTGCTGCGGAGGCAGGTGAGATCCAATCTCTCTGGTGGGAGATAACACCGTTGTTCTGGGGAGGAGATAACTGATGTGGGGTTTGATGACAGAAGAAGAGTCTTTCCAGACAAATCAAGGAAGTAGAATGGGAACAAAAAGGGGTTTCAAAGGAAGAAGCGCCAAAGGACAGGACTGTCCCCTCTTTGGGTAGATGCTCCACTGTGGAATCCCGTCAGGTTGGTCTTGCATGGATCCCAGCGGGCAGTAAGCAGCACAGTCAGTCAGGACTATGAGGAAGGCTCTCTCCAGGCTCTATTCATTTCCATCCCCTCCTCTTGGTAGCTACTGTGTTTCCCAACCTTCCCTAAGTCTTTGGTGATGGGAAGCCATTTGCTACTTTGACACTTTGTTAGAATAGGCAGACATGAATCTCATGGTAAGCAAATCTAACTGTTCTGTGATCCCCTTAATGACACCTGCCTTAGTTAGGGTTTCTGTTGCCGCAGTAAAACACCATGACCAAAAAGTTAGCTGGGGAGAAAAGGCTCATTCAGCTTGCACTTCCACATTGCTGTTCATTATTGAAGGAAGTCAGGACAGGAACTCAAAACACTACAGGATCCTGGAGGCAGAACCTGATGCAGAGGCCACGGAGGGATGCTGCTTACTGGCTTGCTTCCCATGGCTTGCTCAGCCTGCTTTCTTAGAGAACCCATGATCACCAGCCCACGGATGGCCCCACCCACAGTGAGCTGGGCCCTCCCCCACTGATCACTAATTGAGAAAATGCCTCACAGCTGGATCTCATAGAGACATGTATATCTCTGTGACTCTCATGACTCTAGCTTTTGTCAGGTTGGCACAGGAAACCAGCCAGCACAACACCTAAGTTGTAGCTGTTGGTAATGTTCACGAGGCCGTTTGCTACATATGGCACCCAGCATCAGCTGGCTGGATTGCCAACGATGTCATTGGCTTTATGGAAGGAGATTTCAAAATAAGGGGCTTGGGTGGCTGGCTGTTTCCCTCCACAGTGTTTATAAAGTACGGGCCATTGTGTGTTTATAGGATTTCTGTTTATGAATGCCCAAGTTATTATTTTTTATCGGTTTGGGTACTTATTTTGCACATTTGTAAACAATTATGTAGTTCTGCAGCTGTCTTGCCACCGAGGCCATATGTGATGCCGAGTCAGGAGAAAATTCCGCAAGGAACTCTCACTGCACAGCCTCATGAAGGAGCCACTGCGATGCCAAGAGTAAGGAAGGAAGAAAGGAAGGGAGGGAGGGAGGGAGGGAGGGAGGGAAGGAAGGAAGGAAGGAAGGAAGGAAGGAAGGAAGGAAGGAAGGAAGGAAGGAAGGAAGGAAGGAAGGAAGGAATAACCAGCACAGGAGTTCCGTCCCCCCCACTAGAAGCTAGATGAATTTAATGCTATGCTAATGCTAAAGTATTTTCCGAAACTGTAGAATCGGAGTCAAACTTTGTAACTATGTCTGAAGGGTGTCCTGTGTTCTACATGCGAATAGATGTGATACTCCCCCAAAATGGATTAGCTAGTTAGAAAATCATGCCTTATGTTTTTAAATGTTTATTTATTTTGTTGCTATGGGGAAATCCCGCCTTTTGATAAATGTAATGACATTGATCTATTGTGTGTCAGTCTCCATTGCTGGTAATGTTATTCTTTCACGTGGCATGCACACATGCATGCATCTGCCGCCAGGGGCATGGAAGTTAGAGAATTCCTCAGGGAATTGGTTCTCCCTGCTGTGTGTGAGTCTGGAGACCAAACTCAGTTCTTTGGGCTTAGCAGAGAGCTCCTTTGCCTGCTGAGCTATCTTGCTGGCTCCCTCTTCTTGATAGGAAATATACGTACGATTTATTTATTTAATAGCTGTTACTCTAAAATATATGCCTGTTTATATGACCTATATGCATATATTTTATAGAACTTACGTGTGTGTGTGTGTGTGTGTGTGTGTGTGTGTGTGTGTGTGTCCCCTTCATTTTTGTTCTTTGAAGACACAGTTTTTCTATGTAGCCCTGACTGGCTTGGAGCTTGATATATAGAGCAGGTTGGCCTTGAACTCACAGAGATCTACCTACCTCTGCCTCCCCAAGTGCTGGGATTAAAGGCAGGTGCCACTGTTCCTACTCCTTCCTTCATCTCTTAATGGCGCTATATATATATATATATATATATATATATATATATACACACACACACACACACACACACATACATATACATATATATGATTGTATGTTAAATATATAAACGTGTTATATAAAGTGTACAATATGCATGTGCAAACATATATACATGGATATATATACTTACATTTATATGTATGTGTATATTGTTTAAGGGACTCATTTTTTTCCTAAAGAATTATTTATTGAGTGTTGAATGCATACAAGGATTGTCTCTGCTACTTTTTTTTTTTTTAAGATTTATTTATTTATCATATGTAAGTACACTGTAGCTGTCTTCAGACACCCCAGAAGAGGGCATCAGGTCTCATTACGAATGGTTGTGAGCCACCATGTGGTTGCTGGGATTTGAACTCACGACCTTCAGAAGAGCAATAGGCGCTCTTAACCACTGAGCCATCTCTCCAGCCCCCGTCTCTGCTACCTTATGTGCGGGAGTGGGGAATAGAGAGGTCACTGGGATCAAGAAGGTGGCGGTGAAGAACGGACATAGAACATGCAGAATGGAGCTGTGAGCTGGAAAAAGTGGCTCCCATCGCCCTGTCGACACACCCTTCATTCATCCTGCACAGTTTTAACCCGAGGCATCAGACACTGTAGGAAGCAGTGGTATTGAGTGAATGGAGCAGCCGAATTCCTCTCTAGCAGAGCTAATGATCATTGGCTGAGGTTATAACCCCAGTGATGGATGCACACCTGGCTTTAGAGCTAAACCTACCACATAGTGTCCCTGGAGCGTCAGGGAAGCCCTTAACTCTCACGGTCTCATTTTCTTGTCTGTAATATTCTTACTGAAGCATATACTATGTATAGCACAGGTCCTAGGCACCATGAGAAAGCCGGCGGCCTGGAAGTGCAGTCCCTCCAGGGTGCTCATGGGGAATTGCTGTGCATTGCTTCTGTGAGACCACCTTCCCCACATCTATTCAGGTGACATCGAATTTTGTTTCAGGAAAGGAGGGAGATTTTAAGTATAATTGTTTCCAAAGAAAAGAGATTTCCCCAGACACGCTGAAAGAACATTGGAAATAGGCGTCTTTATTCAAATAAATACGTTTTCTCTGTCTTACTCGGGTTGATAATATTTCCATGTAGCCTCTCCTCTGAGGTGGTTTGGGTAACAGTTATAATTTACCAAATGGAAACATCGCTTAGCTTTAAGCAGAAAGTTAAGAATGGATCTATAGCCAGCGGTATTATCTTTTCCTCATATAGCATGCAGCAATCAAAAACAAAACAAACAAACGGGGGGGGGGGGAAGCCACAGCCTTTATTTGCATTTTTTCCCCTGCAAAATATGATTCCTTTTACTTACACTGTTTTATTTTCATTTTAAGCACGTCCTCAGCAAACTGTCTTACTCTAAGATAGTCTCAATTCAATTTAAAGCGAAAGGTTTTTTGTTTCTGAGTTTTAATAATTTACATATAAAAGCGTTACCGTGTGAAATGACTGTGTTCCGAAAACAGCGGTTTCGGTTTAATTGCACTGCTCTCCTGCAAGCTGCGATGCTCTCCCCTCGCCTCCAGTCTCCTAGCAAGATTCCTCCCTGTCGGAATTTCGAACCTTCCGTGTTTGGGAACGGATGCGTGTCTTCCAGACCCCATTGGTAAGACCTAAGGCCCACTGGGGAGTGTCTCCTAGACTTGAAGATGATGTGCCTGAGCAAACCCCAGAGCATCTTCATGACAATCTGAGCATGACCGTGATACAGCTCTTTCTAAATTATTTCCTTTTTTCCCCCCCAAGAGATTATGTTTGGCAGCAGCAGTCTCAGTTATGACAAACACACACTAAAACCCTTGCACCTCATTTTATTTCAAATTATACACTGTTCTTTCTTCTTTCCTCCTTATCTTTCCATACACACACCCACACCCATGCACAGGCACGCACACGCACACATACACACACACACACACACACACACACACAGTGGTTATAGTTCTAGAAAAACCCTTAGGAACCTATAATTCAAGGACTCATATCAAAGTGTATCTTTGAGAAATGCAGCTATATGTTTAGGACCTGGGCTGCCATATTTGTTCCTAGGGAGTCTCCCAGCGCTTCCAATTTTTGACCCTTGAATTGAGTTGAAACTCTGGCAATAAAAAGAGAAAACTCTTGGATTTCCAGTTCTGCAAGCCTCCGTGTGTACAAATTTCCGTTGTCTCTGTTGCTTGTCTCTTCTGAAGCTTGGGGCTCTTCCACAGCTCCATTATCGGAACACTGGCCAGAGCATCTTCCAGATCATTTTCTTTGGGAGGAGGGCAGTCAAACAGTTCAGTAGGTAAAGGCACTTTGCCTTCTGCTGACCTGAATTAGCTGGAACTCATAGGATGGGAAGCAAGGTTCATCTCCCACAAATCGTCCTTTGTGATACTTATGTGTATACATTTATGTACTGTGGCATGGAACACACACACACACACACACACACACACACACACACACACACACACACACACACACACACTAGTTTAGTTTTGTTTAACCAAAAGATAAGTTCATTTCCCTTTCCCTATAGTCAAACCCAGAGCTCATGTCCCTTACTGGCATGCAGCATAGGTCGTGTCTAGAGCCTAGCCATTCAGTATCTCAGTTTACCTTCGCTGGCTCCTGTACCTTCTTAGCTTATGTGTTAGGGGTCATTGAGTGTTGACTGTATATGTAACTCTCAACCCATAATTCTCAGAAACCATTGTTAATGATTTAGGTACCACTTTGTGTCCACAATAGACAAGCGACAGAGATACATTGTAGCCCACTGTTGTTAATTTGTATATTCATTGTCTGTCTACAACAACAGCATTTTTGCCAGATGTGGTGGACCCGATCTGTAATCCCAGCCTTCTGGCATATGAGGAAGGCAGGGAGATCTTCAGTTTGAGGCCGGTCTGTGCTATGTAGCATGAGCTCCTGGGTAGGAAGGGAGAGAGGAAAGCAGGGAAGGGAAGGAAGAGAGAAAAAGGAAGGATGGAGAGGGGAGGGAAGGAGAAAAGGAAGGAGGAAGGGAAGCCGGTTGTAAGATCCCCTGCTTGCGCCGGGCAGTGGTGGCTCACGCCTTTAATCCCAGCACTTGGGAGGCAGAGACAGGTGGATTTCTGAGTTCGAGGCCAGCCTGGTCTACAAAGTGAGTTCCAGGACAGCCAAGGCTATACAGAGAAACCCTGTCTCGAAAAACAAAAAAAAAAAAAAAAAAAAAAAAAAAAAGATCCCCTGCTTGCTCCAGATTATAACAAATGGGTATTTGATATTATATACTGTAGCTATATGTTAACTACAGCCATAGCATGCATTCATTGCCTCGTTTTTTTCTGTGTGTTTCTGTCTTCCTTCCTCTCTTGTCTTTTCTTGCTTCTCTTCCACTCAGTCACTCAGTGTTCCAGTCTTCCCAGAGCATCTGAGGAGTGGCCTCTCTGCTGCTCTGACCACTAGAGCTCCCTTTGTGGTTGACCTAGACAGTTGTACATTGCATTCTCAATATGTCAAGGTCAAAAGCAAGCATGCTCTGCACTGTGTTCTTGTAACAGACAGTGCCAGTTGATGTAACAACCCCCAAATTGCAGTGATTTTTACATTCAGCCCTCAATATAAGATGGATTTGCTTGTAGCTGTAGACACAGTGTAATGTGGCTTATTACTGGAGGTAGACTTTTATCTGTCCTGGAACTTAGCCTGCCCTGTCCCCACTAGGCTTGTAGAAGAGGAAAGGGATGAACAGACTGTGTGAGTTCATCTCTGAGAAGTACGATCTTCCTATTTCAACCTCATTCCCTTTGCAAGAATCCAGGCCATCCAGGAAGAAGAGGAAGGTGGCTCTGGTGACACTGTAGCCACACCCCCTGTTCCGGCTCTCGCTCTTTCGTCCATAATCTGTAATTAAATCTGTGGCAAGTGCTTGTCACTAGATGAGCACTCTTTTAGAGCCCTGGATTCCAGCAACGAACGAAGCCCGAGATGATCAAGTACGATCCTCAGACCCGTTATCGCTTCGATTAACTAGCAGCGTGGCTTCTCTGCTGTGTTGAAGGCAAAGCAGAGAGTCCTCACTTGTGCAAGTGTTCCCAACAGCCCCTCTGAACACTCTCTTCTTCCTCCAGTCTTGCCCCTTTCCGTGCTATAGATCTAAGTGCAGATCGTCTGTTTTAATTAATCTGTGTGCATGTGTACACACACACACACACACACACACACACACACACATATATATGATGTGTGCATGCATAAGTATGTGTGCCAGTGTGTGTATGCGTAGGAGCAAGAAGTCAATCTCCAGTGTCTTCCTCGATGACTTGCTACTTTATTGGTTTATTCACCACAGTTGTCCTGTGATAGTTCCACACGTGTGCATGATACATACTGACCACTCTCACACACGACCCTCCCGTCTCGCCTCGCTCCTACTCCTGCCACCCACTTTTCCCTACAAGTCTCTTTCTCACATTCCTACATATTAGTTTTACTTTGGGAGCCATTGCAATTAACCATGGGGCTGGAGCTATCTCTTGAAGCCTTATGGGCTCAATCGTATAGGTGGACAACTGAAGACAATAACCCCCTTTCTTCCAGAATCTTATCCATAGCCGAATGAGGAAGGACCCCATGAGCTCCCTGCCTACCCAAAACTGATTGTTCGCAGGGCCAGTCTTGTATCGGCGTAGTGTAGTTTTGGAGATAGGGTCAATGAGCCTGGAGTTCCCTGATGGGATAGACTGTGTGGCCTGCAAGCCCCAGGAATTCTTGTCTCTCTGTCCCATGCAGCACTAAAAGACCCACACACTGCTCGGCATTTCTGTGTGTGCTAGGGATCCAGACTCAGGTCTTCATGTTTGTATGCTATGCATTTTACCATCTGAGCCACCTGCCCAGCTCCAGGGCAAATTGTTTGTAGCACTTTGGTTTTGAGCTATATTGTTATAACGCACCATACATACATGCATACATATATACATACATACATACATACATATTGCCTCTGTTTGCTAGGACAGCTATAAGCCCCGTGGCCTGGGAAGTTTAGGGAAGCCGATAACACTCACGTGAAATCCCCTGGCACAAAGACAAAACTCTTGGAGAAAACATCATCCATTCCCTTCTCAGTGTACATCAAAGCCATTTCACTGCCCCTGGGATTGAAAATCATACTCTGTAAGCCCTGAGTAAACACTGCATGCCTGTTCTCTGCACCCTCAAGTAGGCAGTTTTTTCTCTCTTTCTGGAAAGCAGTTGAAAATGACTTGATGACATTTTCTGTGTGCAGAAATTTCTAGATGTGTCTTATTCCTGGTGCATTCTCTTAAGAGTCTCTACAGGCAAAGGAGTAGTAAAGAGCCCCAGCACATAGTAGGTGCCTTAGACTATGGGTCATTTGACTAGATAGGGCCAGATCCCAGAGTTCTCTGTGCTGGATGACACTCATGCTGTGGTCTGCAATGTTTTGTAGAAATAGAAGGCACCGAGTTTCCTTATTGGCAAAATGAATGGACTTGGTCTGGCTTGGGGCGCCATTTCCACAGGTGACCTGATCCACTGGGTAGACTTAGCTTGGTGTGGTGGTGGGTGCTATGGTTTACACCATCCTAATGAGGTCCCCGTTCTCTCTCACTCTGGCTCTCTCCACTTCTGGGTCTCCCCCTGGCTCTGTCTTTAGAGCTAAGGGCCAAATTGAGGTTCTGCCTCATACTGCACAAATTCTCTACCACTGAACTGTGTCCCAGCCAGATTGCCCTTCTCTTAAGAACACTTGTCTGGCCGGGCAGTGGTGGCACACGCCTTTAATCCCAGCACTTGGGAGGCAGAGGCAGGCAGATTTCTGAGTTCAAGGCCAGCCTGGTCTACAGAGTGAGTTCCAGGACAGCCAGGGCTACACAGAGAAACCCTGTCTCAAAAAAACCAAAAAAAAAAAAAAAGAACACTTGTCTGCCTTTGGGAAATTGCCTCTCCCTGACTACACAAGGCATGGCTACCCCAGAACCATGAAAAACAAAAACAAGCCTGAGACGACATCTGCATCACTTTATAAACAAGACTCATCAGATGGGCCTCCATGGTGCTAGTCCTGGACATGCACAGATGTCACTCTGGGCAGCTCCAGCTCACCGTGAGCACAGAGACCCGAGAGACAAAAGGATGGAAGGAAACAAGGATCAGCAGACTCAATCTCCAAGATGAACTGATGCCTCTGTTATAGTTTGGAGACAGGGAAGGAGCAACATATTTCTCAGAACATAGTGTATAGTCCGTGAACTAAAGCAGTGGAGTCAGAAACCCCAGGGCCTAAAGGATTTCAGTCAATTTCAATTCCTTGGGGAAGACTGTAAATGCTGGGAGGGGAGCCGATGGTCAAGACAAAGGAGTCAGAAGGGGGACACAAAGGGCTTCCATTTCTGTGGCCCTGTAGCCACCAAGGGACACACACACACACACACACACACACACACCCCTTCTCTCATTCCCATGTCGGGCACCCAGTCACATTCCAGACAGACACACGATGTACTTAGTTATGAGCTCCCACAGCACAAAATGGCTTCCTGGTATCCGCTCTACACCCCATCCTTGCCTTGACCACAGAAGCCCATAAACAGATTCCAGAGCAGAGATATCTTTACAAAGCAAGAGTGGGGGAGGGGTGACACAAGGCATTAATATTTACTGGGATATACAGAAAGAAGAAAGTTTGAAAGCCAGGTGTGAGGACATCATGGTACCCTGTTCTTCAGGTGAACCCTATTGCTCCTCCTGCCCCGATCTGAGCTAACAGAGTCTCAGGTTTACAAGCTCGCATTTCTAGCAGCGGTGTCCAGAATGCACCCCGTGGCTGAGTCATTACTAGCTCTTCCCTCGCCTGCCCTTTACCCAAGTGACACAATCCCATTTCCCCGTTATCCATATTTTTTTTTCTTTCAATCCGTTTTCCCCATCCCAAAAGAAATGAGTTAGCGTGCTTCTGTGAGTCCAGACCAACAGGGAGGGGCTCTGCTGACAGTCAAGGCTGCCTTCTTGAGGCCTCACGCAACTTGAGGTATCCTTCTAAGTGGCGGCTGACACCTATCTCCTAGTCGGAGGTTCTGATTCTGTCTCCCAAAGAAACAGCTCTGTTTGGCAAAAGTGCCATTTCCCAAGGCCCTGTGTGTGTCTCATAAAAGTTCCCAAGGTTGTCATTGGAAGGGAAGCAGCAGCCATTTCTAGATTTGGGAAGCTGCCAGAGTTGAGGAGATCATGTTCTCCACCCCAATATTAAATATGAGGCATGCGTGTGATGGGGCCATCATCCTGCCTGCAATTTCATTACTATTGCAATTAGACATAAAATCAGTATTTATATATAACTTGTAATTTGAAGATCCTTTCTGTGTATGACTCTGGGCTTTGCAAGTGAAAGATCTGGGTTCTAGCTGGCCAATGGGATGACATGAGATCATTTTGAAATAAGGAGACTTATCCTGCACCAAAGCTACTAGCATCTTATAATGCAAATATATGTGTATTATCTCACCTCTATAAGGTGGCATGTGTGTGTGTGTGTGTGTGTGTGTGTGTGTGTGTGGTACGTAAAGAGGCTTCTTGTTCTGGTCCATCCACAAACAGTCCTTCATACTTTTTATTATTATTGTGGTTGGTTTTAACTTAGCATCCTGTTGTTTTCTCTGCACCTGATCCCTAGGCAGCCAGCTCGCAGAGCTAGAAAACAGCATCTTCTGAAATTTCACATTCTTTTTGTTTTACTTTGTTTTGTTTTGAGACATGGTTTCTCTCTGTAGCCCTGGCTGACCTGGAACTTGCTCTGTAGACCAGGCTGGCCTCAAAGTCACAGATCCTCCTGTCTCTGCCTCCCGAGTGCTGGGATCAAAGGTGTGTGCCACCATCTCCAGGCTTGACCTCCCATTCTTAGGAACCAGCCCAGGTGCCACCGGCCAGAGGTGGCAGGAAGGGCTGAATCTCAGGTCTCCTACAACACCCGTGTGACTTCAGCAGTGGGTTGGGCCACCGTCCGGGTGAATGTACTCATCACCAGGACTTGTGTCAGCAAGACTGCGGGTCTATCCCAAGCAGAACCAACACAGCTGCTGAGGTTTGTGAAGCCTGCACTGTGGATAGTGGTTGGCAGCATCCACTGCCTTGGGCCTTTGTACCCAGTTGGTTGTAGGCTAGGAGAAACAACTCGAGGCAGGCTCTTGGCATTCTGGTGAGGAGAAGGGCCCCGGTCAGGAACTATGCTAAGAGTTCCAGGTAAGGACGGGAAGCTGGAGTAGGCAGTGCAGACAGCATGCCCCTCCTCACAGGCATAGGGGTGCCATTTAATTTCTCTGAGTACTGGAAGGGGACTTGGTGAAATTGATTTGGCAGAAAGGTGAATATGTTATGGCTGCCAATTGGCCAACTGAATTGCTAGTAATTGAGGTAGGGGAAGCTTTTAATTTGACACACTAAAGGCTGGTCCACCAGAGCACACCACTTAGATGTGTATGTAGGTGTATGTATGTGTGTATGCACACCTGTGTGGGCACGTGTGTGTATGTGTGTGCATACGTGTGCAAGCGCGTGACATGTATGCACGTGGGTATGCATATGTGTTTGTGTATATGGACACATGCGTGTGCATGTGTGCACAAGTGTGTGTGTGAGTGTGTGCCTGCATGCATGTGCACAGGTGTACACATGTACATGTGTATGTGTGGTTAGATAGCCTCATTTCCCATCTCAATCTCCCAAGTTTTAAATGAAATTATTATCACTCTCTGTCTATTCAAAGGCCCTGACTTGAAACCCTATAGAAAGCACAAAATATCTACCACCACCCCGTCTTTTCAATGTAAGACCATGTTATTGGAGACATGTAAGTACAGGCTCTGTGTCTTACAGACCAGGCGTCTCTCACATGGGATGCACCTTTGTTATCTCTAGGGCAGGAGCGCCACAGCTGTAGCCTATGGTTAACACCCACACGTTCTTGGTTCTGCAAATAAAGTTTTATTGAAACAGAGGTAGCTTATTTATGTAGGGACAGCCTGGTGCTCCTTCACACACTGATGAATTAGCTCAATAGGTGACAAAGATAGGCCTGCAGAAACCTGGAGTATTTACTATGGTCCATTCTGTATTAACGAGCACATTACTGACCCCTGAGCTTTGCCAGATTTATCAAATAAAAAGATGCCCATGTGAATTTTAATCATTCACAAACAATGATTTCTTAGCAAAGAAGCATTCATATTTATTTTTACTGCTTTGTAATGTTATATTTAGTAGTGAATACATCATGTATAGATATATAGGTATTTTGTGTGTGTGTGTGTGTGCACCTGTATGGTCACATGTGTGCATGTGTGTGCATATGTATACATATGTATGTACATGTGTGTGCATATGTGTTTGTGTGCACATGTATATATATGTATGTATGTATGTATGTATATAGGTATGCATGAGGTATGTATGAGTGTGTGTGCATGTACATGTATGCATGAGTAAATATGTTTGTACTCATCATTCATATAAGCCACTGTTCTCCAGCAGCCTAGCCAGCCCACAGTGTGTCATGAATTTAACTGTTTATGTCTGCACAGTCTCTGATGTGGCTCTGTGTCCTCAGTTCTCAAGGGTTTTAGCAACCTGCTTTTCTTTTCCCTTTGGTTGACAATATTAGTTTTGTCCACCATCTCCCTGTATCTGGTGTGCTCGTGAAACTTCATGGAGAGCCAAGCAACTAGCCAGCTTGTCACAGGGACCATCCTATTATAGTAAATGCTAAGGACCTTCTAGATGTGGTGACCCATCAAGGGAGTGGCCACATACTTCCCGGGACTCCCAGAGAGAAGAAGGAAATGGAGTGAGCATGTGGAGCTTCCTCGGGGTCTCTGATGGATATCATTTCCCTGCCCCTGACCCAGACTGTCTTTCCAGTCAGGTAGGAGCCAGGCATATGCAGGTTCATAAGCAGGAAGTACACTGCATCAGGGAAAGGAGACACCCTTCTTTCTCCCTGGAAGCCACATTTATATTGTCACTAAACCATAGTGACAGTCTCTAAGGCTTCATCTCTGAACAGGTCATTCATAGTTGGTACAATTCTCAAGCAAGAAGGTTGGCAGGATGTCTTAGTTACTTTTCTATCGCTGTGATAAAATACCCTGATCAAAGCAATTTAGAAAATAGTTCATTTAAGCTGATGGTTTCAGAGAACTGGAGTCCATGATGCTGGGGCAGAGGCATGGTGGAGGGAACAGCTGAGAGTTTACATCTTTAACTACAAGTTAAAGACAGAAACAGCACTGTGGGAATAGCCAGTCTTTTGAAACCTCAAAGCCTGCCCTCAGTGGCCCATCTCCCTGAACAAGGCCATCGATCCTACAAGGTCATAGATTCTAATCCTCCCTAACAGTTCCACCAACTGGGGATGAAATATGCAAACATATGAGTCTATAAGGGTCACTCTCCTTCAAGCCACCACATAGGCCACAGCCATTCTGCCCAAAAGACTAAATGCTGCCGTGTGCCTTATAGAAGTCGGGAGCTCCATTAGCCTCTGGAGGCCAGGGGTCCATCCTCTGTCACCATGGAAATGATGTTTTCTGCCTTTCCTCTTTTGTGGACTATACTAAGGATCTTACTTGCACTATGCTCTGTACCCAAAACAAGGCTTGTCAAGATGGTGAAGACTCAGCACATGCTCGCAAGAAGCAGTGTTTATTGAAAATTTAAATACCTAAAGTAGTCCTGGGAGGTGTGATGAGTGGTGAGGGAACAGCAGCGGAGGGGTGCTAGTGATGCCCTGTGTGCTTCCGTGTGCCTTTGGCTGATGAAGAACTCACTAAAGTGTGGGCATGATACTGCACACCTGCCATCCCATCACTCCGAGACCAGGCACGATGATCATGAGTTCCAGGACAGCCTGGGCTACCTAGTGAGACCTTGTCTCAAAAACAAACAAACAAAAAACTCGGGACGGAGCTCAGTGGTAGAGCACTTCACTGGTATGCTCAACGTTCTGGGTTCAACACCCAGCATGAAAACACACTAAGAGTCCAACCCAGTTTAGAGTGGGAATTTGTTGGATTTCAGTGCTGAAGGGCATGTGTTTGTGGGTTGCACGTAGGGTACAACTTCTAGGAGACAGTCCTCTCCTTTCACCTTGTGTATCCCAAGGATTGAACTTAGGCGGTCAGGTTTGGTGGCAAGGGCCTTTATCCACGGAGCCACAATGATAACCCTTAGAATGGATTTTGAACTTGAACTTGAGTCTCACTGTCAAAGTCTTCATGTGGGCTCTGTCCTGGAAGAACTCGGCCTAATACACATGATCAGTCTCACTGCTGGTGAACTGTTTGATTAGTCAGGTCTGAACAAGCATCTGGCTGAACCAAGTGTCTTGAACTAGTCCTTCTACCTCTCCTTCCGGAGCCTGGATTGCCAAGGCTTCATGCCATAGAGGGTTGACATCAGAAGAAATGAGAAAATTTTCCACACGTGTTGGTCATCACCCCTGGTGCCATGGCTTTTTTCCCCATTTCACTCACCATTGAGCTGGGTACTAAATCCATCCTGTGAAGAGAGGTCCTTTTATCGTCTAATGGTGTGTGTGTGTGTGTGTGTGTGTGTTTGTGTGTGTGTGTGTGTGTGTGTGTGTGTTGGGGTGGGGGTTGTCAATCCCTGGAGAAAGCTTTGTGGAATCTGTTCCCCTTGCCTTTTTTCTTTGGCACGGTCTAGAATTATAACTTTTAAAGCCCTTCTTGGCTAGAGGATTTTTTATTGTAAACATAAAACATTCATTGAAACATTAAACATTTTACAGCTGTTTTTCAGCACATAAATTTTCATAGACACCCACCCCTCACAGCCACACCTCCATCATATATTTCTCTTCTTCTTCTTCTTCTTTTTCATGTTCCTTCTCCCCAAATGGTTCCAAGACCAGTGTTCGGGGTAGGTAGGGGCTAGATGAAACACGGCAGTTGAAGTAGATCATGCCATTTGCTAAAACACACTATATTTTAATAGGAGGAATGTATATCATGACAGAACCCAGCCAAGGAAAGCAAATTCTCCTGCTGTTCCTTCCAGTCCTGGCTTAAGCCTCTGTGAGCAGAGTCCTGCCCCAGGCCCTGATTGGGAAGGACACCGGGAAAACCCAGAATGTCTCCACTTACAACTGTACTTGGAGGAGAGCTGACTCCAAGGAAGTCATGACTCAGGAAAGCCAGCCTGGGAATGGTCCAGGAGAACCTTTTAGCCTAGATAATGCATGGGTGTTGGGCCACTTATCAAAGAGATGTACGACAGAAAGCTGACTTATACTTGGGTCCAAAATCGGCAGGGAGCTGGGGGGCATTAGTTACTTTTCTAATCCCTGTGACATAATACCTGACCAACCTCAGGAAGGAAGATTTCTTTTAGTCCAAGGAGATGCCATCCATCATGGAGGAAGACTTGTCAGCAGAAGTGGGAGACAACTGATCAAGGTTCATCTGTAGTCAGGAAACAGAAAGTGGATACGAAGTGGATACACAGGCTGTAAAACCCCAAGGCCCATCCCATTGACCTACTTTCCCCCAGAATGCCTCATCTTTTTCTCCCAGAACCTTCCAAAGCAGCATCGACATCTGGGGACCAAGTATGAAAGACGGGAGATTGTGCGCACATGAGTTCAGTGTTTTGTAGGGCGTCACACTCACTTGAAGCTTGAGTTATAGGTATGTGAGTCATCAGATGTGGGTATTGGGAACCAAACTAGGGTCCCCTGAAGTAGTAGGAAGTACTCTTAGCCACCAAGCCATCTCTCCAGCCCTCCAAGTATAATCGTAAGATGTGGCTTGCTTAACCCAGGCTTCTACTGCAGGCAGTGATGTTGCTCAGGCTCCAGGATGGGACCCGTGTAATCTGTGATTGAGTACCACTCTGAGCAGCATGGCGCACTCTCAGGCCATCATGCCCCGTCTAACTCAGAACTGTGTCATCCGCACTGTGCAGTGTGTCCGCACTGTATGTGCTACCTTACAGCGAGTCACTAACCAATCAGACCGTGTGCTGTGGCAGGGTAGTACTTGGGTTCCAGCCACCTTTAGTTTACTCGACAATGTAAAGTAAAACATTAGAAAACTTTCTTTATGTGAAATGGAGTTCCCGGGGGCACTGTACACATTATATGCTCCCCTCATTTTCTAATTTTTCTGACCTGGAATGTAAGTCCATGACTTTCTACGGCAGTCATGTCATGGAAATGGCCTGATGGAGATTAGAAGGCTCTACATGCCTGAGCCATGCCCTAGTTCTGTCTCCAGTTTATTAAAAAAGACAAATCAGTATACATCTGATGGCTGAATGAGACTTGTCTACACCCTTATAAGCAGCTCATCACCAGCATCTCTAAAGCAGCCTAAAGGTTCTAAGTGGCCTTGCTAGCCAGTCATTTGCTTGTCTCCACCTTCTCTTGGCTGGACAGTCTTCTCACCATCCCCCCGGGATTCAGTGATAAATAGAACACAAGTAACCTGGCCCCTACCGGCTGTGAGGTTCACTGTTCTCTCCGGGTCGCACTCCACCTCAGCAACAAGTCTAATTTTCTATGGGAAAGACCCCAGATCTTATTACCGTGTGGGCACAATCATCAGCATGCCTGGACTGGTTAGCAGGCGACAGCTGAGTGAAGTCACTGAACTCAGATAGGAATCAGCAGGGAGATTAGGTAAATGCTTATTTGAGGTGCTGTCAGGACCCACTGTGAAGGGTTCCCCCTCTGCGGCTGTTTTCTCATGTGCACTCGGATTACATCGCTCAGTGATAGTCCATCTGCATGCACCTTGCCCTCTGACATGACAAACACAGATGCCACCAGAATCCGTACAAAGCCGTATATCTCAAGCAGGAAGGAGCATCTTTGGGAGGAGAATTGATTTGCAAAGCAGCCCGACACTCGATCTCTTATATCTCCTCACAATCAAATAATTCATCTTTATACTCCTTGGGGCCCCAGTGAAACCCAAACCTGGATGAAACCGAGGACCGCAGGGCGTATTCCGTAGGAGCAAGAACAGAGCAGTTAGTCAAGCGAGGTCTAAAATTATCAATCTCTGAACACAGCCCAGCTGCGTGGGAGTTCTCATTGGGCAGGTTGTGCATGCTGATGGGATGCTCACCTCCCATAAGTCAGGGCTGGTCCATGAGTGTCCATGGTCCCATTGCACAGACGAGGAAACTGAGCCCCAGAGGGCTTATATTCCCTGCCATGCGGAGAGGAAAGGGGGAAGGGGGACTTAAGAGCTCAAATTAAAAACATTAAAACCTTTAAAAACCCTATATCTTTTTACACTGAGTCACCATGTTAACAACAGTGTGGGGATGGGGACCAAGATATTCAACATCTAGGTTTGGAGCTGATAGACGGTTAGATCAGTGTGAAGCATTTGGTGTTTATTTATTGCTTTTTCCCCCTTACTGTTAGGGGTCTATAAACTAGGTAAATATTTATTTTAGTAGAGAAAAATAAAAGTGAAGAATGTGCATGTGGAAAATAGCGGAGCATGAATCAGGCGAGAGGAAATGTTTTCGGGTCTCGTTGAGAAATAGCTAAGGAGGGAAAATTACAGATCTTAAAATAGATGCAATATATTATACAGCTGCGAAAATGGGCCAACTAGATTGCCCGCATTAGAGCCGTATTGGATGTTCAAGTCTCGAGTTACCTGGAATGCGACTGTACTTCCTATATTTAACTAGGCTTTTTATAAACTGTTCCTTTAACACCTCAAGCTCACAAACATATCCCACGTGGTTATTTGATATCAAATTTGACTTTCTTCACTCTGAGAGTCCTCAGTAGGAAATCTAGAAGCCGGCCTTCCAGAAGGGTTCTGCTGTTGGCCAACCAAATGCTTTCTGGCCTAATGACTATGAGCATCCCCTTCCCTTCTCCCTCCCCCCCACCCTGTCTCTTTCCCCTCTCCCCTCTCCCTTTCCTCTGTACAACTCTCCTCTCCACTCCTCTTGCCCTTTTCTCTCATCCTGCCCCTTACATCTCTTTGCATCAAAAGTAAAGAGTCTACGATGAACTGAAAGCTGGAGAAAAACAGGCCAGCATACAGAAAGAACTTCTAAGTCCATTTTGCGGTGTTTAAAGAAAGAAGTTAGAGCAAATGTAACAGAAAACAGCGGTGAACATGGCCCCTGGTGAACAAAGCCCTTCTAATAGTTCCACTCCGGAAGTCCCACCTTCTCCCGGAAGTGCCCCTCCCTCCGGAAGTCCCACCTCCTGTCCTGTCAGCAACATTGCTGACTTCCCCTGTCTGCAGTCAGTGGATGAGTACTTAGTGAATTGACGGAGAGCAGGCATTCAGTGTGACTGCAGACAACCTGAGATCAATGTGACTGTTAGGTTAGCAAGCACCCATGTCATAGCGATTGAATAGGTAAAAGACTCATTCATTACACATTCCTAGATTAGGGCTTCTAAAAAGATAGGCACAGCATGAAAAAAGCCAAACCATTCTTCACATGTGCTGTTTCCTGTTGCTTTTTTTCTGGAATGCTGTGTCCTTGGGACTTTTTTTTTTTCTTTTATCCAAACAATTACTGTTTATTAAGGAAAACGTTCATGTTCCGACCCACCAACAAGAGATGAATGAAGCCTTCAAAAGTTCTGGTTGTATCCCAGAGCATGGAAATGGGGCGTTTTAAGTTAGCAGGGAGAGCCTCAGCACAGGTGAGTCGACTGGTATAGTTAGTTATGGGTTTCCTTTACATATGTGTGAGTGTGTGTGCATGGGAGGGCCCAAGGTCGACATTTTTAATCATCCTTGATCATCTTTTGACCTTATTAATTGAGGCAAGGTCTTTCTAGCAAATCTGGAATTCATATACATGGCTGGTCTTTTTGCTGTGGCCATCCAGTATTTACATACAAACTCAGGTCTTTATGTTTGTGCATCTGCTTTAACCATGGAGCTGTACAGCCAATGGTTCTTTGTTGTGGTTGGTTAGAGAAACAAGATGTTCCCATGATCACCTGGGCTTCTGGTCCTGGCGAGATGCTTGGGAGGGTCTACAGGCCTTCTGTTAAAAAGCTGAGGAGTCATGGTCAGGAGCTCCACTTACTCAGCGGAGGGCTAACTCACTCATAATATTTGTCCCACTATGTTCTTCATCGGCTGGAGAGGTGGTGCCATGCCTGGGTACAGGCTTGCTCTTATCCTGTCATTGCCCATTGCTTTCAAACAATATACAGGTTGGGGGGAAGCCCACACATATCATGTGTTAGAGTGTATTTAAACACACACACACACACACACACACACACACACACACACACACTTGCACATGATGATAAAGAATACATTGGGTGACATATTCTAGATTCTAGGTTTGGGTAAAGCAGGCCTGGTTGCTCATCCCCTGGGCCATGTCTATTTTGGGATGATAGGGTCTTTCGATGCTAATTATTTAAAATCTGTGTGATGATGCGGAATGGGTAGACATGTTCATTAGGTAATACCTACCAGGATGGCCATAGTGCTCATATACTATTTAACATCCCCACATTAGTTAGTAAATCATCTTGCCCCGAGCTGCTCAGGTATCTCTCCCTACCTTCCACAGGAATTCCCAGTCAACTCACCACCTGAAAAGTTAACCCTTTTTTACTGGGGAAGGGAACCTTCCAGAGACATGACAAGAGCGCCTTCAAATTACAGAACCCTTTAAATATGTCAATGTCATCCTTGTAAAAGGACACACTTAGGAGCAGTTTCAAGACATCCTAGATCCCGTTCCACCATTGAAGAGTCCTGGTCCTTAAGGTCCTGCTCATATGGTGTTTCTTTTTCTAAGTACTAATCCTGCAACTAAGTACTACAACTGCACAAGACTGCTCTCAGGACTGAATAAGAAGAACCCAGGCTGAAGGTCCATTACTGACATCCTGTAGGTCCTTAAAAAATGAAATATGGTTTGAAATCTTTGGGGACTTAAGAATTGCAGGTATTTTTGGAGTACAATGTGATCATTAGATTCATGGATTCATTGAGTAATGTTTCAGTCATCGTAATTAGCTTTTCTCTCACCTTAGGAGTTTACCGCTTCTTTGAGTTGGGGAACCTTCAAGCTCCTCTCTTCTTGGTTGTGTTTGTGTTGTATAAATGACTTGTGTTGAGCAGCTCCCTACTATGTTATGGAAGACTGGAACATAATCAACTGTCTTTTGGTTCTAATTACTCAACCTTTGATGCTCCTCTCCTCATCCAGCCACTAGTGAACCTTATGCTAATAGCCTTCCATCTGTGAAGACCCTCCCTCAGGAGCTTTAGTTGAGAGCTCTCAGCCTCACAGGCATGAGTGGTGGAAAGGGGAAGGGAACGATTGATCATGAATGAGGAACTCATGCTAGGAGAACTTGAACACAGACTCTTGACAGCTGCAGATTGTATTCATCCATCTCCCTCACTGTGAGAAGTTATTTAGTAGAAGCAACTCAAGAAAAGAAGGGTTTGACTCCATCCCGACAGAGAAGGCATGGCAGGGTTCGTGGCAGTGGGACCATGTGACTGGGACTTCTCATTTCTGAGAATCAGGAAGCAGAGAAAGAAAGCCCAAGGCTAGACTGTAACCCTCAAGTCCCAGCCTGCCTTGGCCCACCCCCTCCAAATAGGTCCCACCTTCACAAACTCACAGCTGGGCTAAGGGGGAACCTGGGGTGCTTTTCAGTCAAACCCTAGCAAGGACCTTGACCTCATGTACTTTATCCTTTCCAGCTGGACCTGTCATGTACATGGCATTTTGTGGATGCTTTTGTTTACTTTCAAAACTGGGCTTATTTAATGTGTATTTGGACCTCCCCACCCCCCAAAAAAATTCAACAAAATGGACAGCCCTGGATGCCAGAGTGAAGGCTATTGAGACAGGACAGAACTCCAGAAGACCCTTAGGCATAATTCAGGATGCTCTGAAGTTTACCAAGTCCAGGATTCTATAAAAAGATTAGTTAGGCAATAGTTTACTTTAGGCCATTAGAAGATGGACTAGAGCCAGATACCCTGCCAAACACAGCGAA
Source organism: Uromys caudimaculatus (assembly GCA_028551405.1). Lineage (NCBI taxonomy): Eukaryota > Metazoa > Chordata > Mammalia > Rodentia > Muridae > Uromys > Uromys caudimaculatus. The sequence continues at coordinate 43,382,294 of CM052707.1, forward strand.
AGCTGGGGAAAGAAATTATTTTTAGTGTACTGAGGTATTAGTTATATTCCTATAGGAGGCACATTAGTTATTGGTGCTTTGTACTGATTGGGTAAACCTCAGCTCTGTGTGTGTGTGTGTGTGTGTGTGTGTGTGTGTGTAGGCATTTATGTGTGTATTGTTGTAATGTAATGTGTTTCTGTATGCTCCTGTTTTTCCTCCTGCCCCCAAGATCCCAGAAAAATGACTCTGAGACTCAAATATATTTACAAATCCCTAGGCCAGCAAACTAGGCATGTTCCCCAACTAGCTCATCACACAGCGATGTGACTCATAAACGCAGCCGTACAGCCTTCTTTCAAAACACAGTCAAGTACCTATTACAGCTAGCTTTGGGATGGCGAACAAGGAACCCAGAATCCATGATGGTCCCATGATTCTCCATTCCAGGTCTTGCTGTCTTAGCAGTCTTCTCCAACGTGAAATTTCACCGACTGCACAGCCAACAGGATCTGCAGAGATCACTGGATGCAACTTCTAAATCTTGTCCATCAGAGACACTGATGTTCTGCCTTACCCTCCTGGGGAGCACTCAGTTGCCATGTTGTGAAGACATTCAGTCACCTGCATGGAGAGGAATCCAGCCACTTCTTCTTCCCACATAAGGGAGCCATCTTGGAAATGGATTCCCAGAGTACTAACCCTTGATGCCTGAAGCTGGCTCCTGTTTTGACTGAAGCTACCAACATGGCCCCAAGCCAGAATCCCCAAGCTAAGCAGCTCCTATATTTCTTCATCACACACGCCCCGTGTGAAATATATACATCTATTATTGGTGCAGTCTGTGCAGCTTTGGAATGATTTGTTACACACCAATAGATACCTTTAACAACTAGAAAAGACTAATCCTGGCTGCCCAGTTAGAGTTCAAACTGCCCTATTTGGAACTGAAAATGACATATGACTGGGAGGTGGTGGCCTACGCCTTTAATCCCAGCACTTGGGAGGCAAAGGCAGGCAGATCTCTATAAATTCAAGGCCAGCCTGGTCTACAGAATGAGTTCCAGAACAGCCGAGGCTACACAGAGAAACCCTATCTCAAAAAAACAAAAGAGAAAAGAAAAGAAAAAGAAAAGTAGATATGCTTTAGTAAGTGTGATCTTACCAGACACTCTCCAGTGCATCTGATCTCTTTCTCCCAGGTTTATCTAGTTGACACGACAGGACCCTGGCTACATGAGTTTGTTAAGACCACTACATTTCATGGGTAGGTGGGATTAATTATTTAACAAACAGTTGGGTTAATCCTGCAAGTGCTATCTTATAAATACTGAAGTTTGTTTTAGTTTAGACCTCTCGAGGAATTACCACTCGCCCCTTCCCTCCCCATGCAGACTGAGTTTCTCATGTAGTCTTTGTGATTCTGGATCATTATTATGTGAGGTCTGAAGGGTGGCTGTGAAGACAAGAAGGTGTCAGCTGTGTAGGGCATTGGATATCCTGTTATTATGGTTTGAGTATTTAGTGTCCCACAGAGGTTCATGTTTAAATGCTCAGTCCCCAAGATGTTGTTCCTATTTTGGAAGGTCAAGGAAACTTTAGGAGATGGGGCCCGCTCGGAGGAAGTAGGTCATTTGGGGCATGTGGTTGAGGCTGCATTTTGCCCTCAGCCTTTCCTGTTTCTTGCTCAGCTTCCAGGCAGAAATGAGGTAAAGAAGCTTTTCCACCACATATTCTCACCACCATGATGCTTTGCCCAAGTGCTTGGGGCCACATGAACACTGACTGGACTGAGCTCCCTGAGACTGTAAGCAGAAATAAATCCCCCTGTTTTAATGTTGTTCTGTCAGGCATTTTGCCCTATTGGTGAGAAGACCAGCTGACACACCAGTTGAACAGTGAACTCTGTCACTAGCCTGGTCCTTGCAGGATATTAATCTCATGGCCAGAGTGCTGTGTCACAGCCTCATTTCCCACAATTCTAGAAGCCAGAAGCTCACAGCCACTGTAGCTATGGCATCAAGTTCATCTAAAGGACACTTTGCCTGGTTTCAGAGACTGCTTCTTATGTTGTCTTCAGACAGCAAAGAGCAAGAGATAATCTCTCACTCAATGCTCCTCCTAAGGGCAATACTGCCATCCATGGAGATGGTGGGAGGTGCTCCGCCTTCATCCCCAAGTCACCTCCCAGAGGCTGCACCTCCCAGTGCCATCCTCTGGGTGTGTGGATGTTCACAGACCTTCAGTTCCCAGCCCTGACCTTGTTCTGAACCATGCAGGGTGCTCCTTTCCAAGTCCCTGTCACTCTTTGCCCACTCTCCCTCTATGCCCTTCTTATTTAATTTTTAAAGCCTTTAAGATTTCATTAATATTGAAAATTTTTTCTCTAAATCAATTCATAGATTTATTAACTTTGTTTTAAAAGGGATCTTTCTGTCTCCATTGCCAAGGGAAGATCAATACGGTTTGCCAAAAATAGATAAGGGTAAAACTAAATGCTGTAAAAAGAATATAATAAATATAGACAGATATTGTGCATCCCAAGAAACCGGGAGCCAGAAAAAAAGCTGAAGACCAAGGCTTGTTCTCGTTTCTTGTAAGCAGGAGGTCAGCAAAGTTCTTATGCTAGAGATGAAGTGAACCTAAAGCAAGATTCTATCCCATCAGAAGAACCAAACAAGGTTACTAAACATGAAATCTGACTACCACCAAAACCATGAGAAGACTGTAGAAGCCCCCCCTACATCACCTCACATCAAAAGCAGGTGTCCCCCAAGTGTGTTTCCCTTCTGCATCATCTGATTGGTCAACACCATTCCAAGTGTCTTAGTCAGGGTTTCTATTCCTGCACAAACGTCATGACCAAGATGCAAGTTGGGGAGGAAAGGGTTTATTGAGCTTACACTTCCACATTGCTGTTCATCACCCAAGGAAGTCAGGACTGGAACTCAAGCAGGGCAGGAAGCAGGAGCTGATGCAGAGGCCATGGAGAGATGTTTCTTACTGGCTTGCTTCCCCTGGCTTGCTCAGCTGGCTTTCTTATAGAGCCCAAGACTATCAGCCCAGGGATGGTACCACTCACAAGGGGCCCTCCCCTCTTGATCACTAATTGAGAAAATGCCTTACAGCTGGATCTCATGGAGACATTTCTTCACCTGAAGCTCTTCTCTGTGATAACTCTCACTGTGTCATGTTGACACAAAACCAGCCAATACACCAAGCAGGAGCTGTTCTGGACCATGGAGGTTGAGAATTACAGCTTTAATATATATTCTGTCTGCTCTTGCTGCATGATTCTGAGTGTGGCAATGGGCTTCTCTGAGCCTGTGGGTAAATGAAGAGGATAAGAAACACTCATTGGACCATTGAGATGGCCAAGGCTGATGATGCGTGTGACATTTCTCTTCATTCTATAGAAGTTACATCTCAGGCACTGTATTTATATCATGCATTTGAAGAGTTTGTGTTTGAATTCCCGAAAGCATCTTCTTCTTCTGCCTACATTGCCTTCCTTTCTTCCTTTCATTTTTTAGAAGAAAATTTTCCATTTCTGACAATCCCCAGGGCTATAGTCTGGGTGGCATCTCTGCTTGCTGATCTGGAGGGTGAACCATGGCCAAACCATCTGCACACTTGGTTTTCCACAGCCAGGTTGCACCTGGCTGCGGACAAGAGATCCCTGCTGACTCAGCTTCTTACCAGTAAGGGAAAAGGCATGATGCATGAGAGAAGCCAGAGAGGAAGGCCTTCATGAAAAAGCATCATGTTTGTCCACTAATACCCATACCCTGTGCCTGACAGGATGCTGACAGGGTGAGAATAGCAGACAACTAACCTGGAGCCAAGCACATAAGAAATAAATTCCTAAGTGCATTGATTATGAAGAGCCAGGTCGAACCTAGAGAATGTTCTCTGCCCCAACAGGATTGATTATTCTGTATGCCCATCTTCTCCTATTTTGTCTGATTTCCCCATGTTTAATGAAGACCAGTCCAGGGCTTGTTTGTTGGTACGGTGGAACTGTTGCTCCCTTTCCTTATTGTCCTGAAGTTTTAGGCAACTCTGAATGGGATTATGCAGACCCTAGAACCTTGAGCTAGAGAGGTCTACTCTCCCCAGCCTCCCCTCCATCAAGTGCTGGGCTGTGCCCTGGACCCCTGCCAGGCTGAGCTTGCAGTGTACCAGCTGTACAGGATGCGAGTGGTATCTGTTCTGAGGGGTCCAGAAGTGGCAACCTGAGTAGGATCAGCTGGTGCTTCAGGAAGAGTGTCATTTCATCATCTCCATAGGAGAGGCACCATGTTCTCTTGCACCCAGCAGTTTATGGGGCACCATATTGTCTTTGCTCTTCCAGCCCCCCTTGCCTATCTCCAAATGTGTCTGTGTATTATTAAACATCTCAGTGTTCCTGTCATAAATAATTGTTTTGTGGAGAGAGAGAGGCCCCTCCAGTCCAGTGAGAGGCACCTTTTGGTTAGCATATCTTACAACTCCTAATTCTCTGTGGGTCTGACTGAAGAAGCGGCTACTCCAGACCTCCTGAAAAACTGCTTATCTTTAGGAGAGCTCATGGCTGAGGGGAGAGACCCCGCTATTCGACAGATTTAAACCTCCCAGAACAGAACTGACAGAAAGTACTGTTCTTCATCCCTCCCAGGTATTTGCCAACCATAGAAAATATTCGTTGGCCTCGTGGGTGAGCTATTTCCAAAGTGAAGAATTCAATGTATCAAGTGTGTTACAGTCTTTTGTTGTAACAGAAGAGGAAATAGGCTCTTAGCAATAGCCTGTCAGTTTGTCCTGTGAATTTAATACTCGAGTTGCATGGTGGCTCGCTCTTTCCTTCTTTCTTCTTTCCTTGTATCATGTCAAAGCACACTATTTATCATGTTAACTGTATGTGAAGGTGCTCGTTCAGTGCTGTTATGTTTGCTTCCATCCCCTGAGTCCTTAGAAACCCCTCCTCATCCTCTTCTGCTTTCTGTTTTCAGGTACTCATAGTAAACCATGTTCTGAAACTACTAAATAGAAAATTCTAGAACTAAGTAGTTTATAAGTTCTGAAAACACACTTCATTCTGTAAAACGATACACTCTCATACCGTCCTGCCCCACCGCACACAGGGCATCAGCCAGCCCTTTGTCAAGCCTATCCACACTGTATCTACTACCTACCTGTTAGTCACTTAGCCATCTTGCATGAACAATAGAGTGACCATGGTGTGATGGTGACTATATATTGGGCCATGCTCTCTGCAGCTTTGGACACCGTTTGAGCATCTTGAAATGTATCTCTGTAGATAAAGGAGGGTATCTGGTATCTATTGCATTAGCTAATATTCTTCCATTGTCTCTGAAGTAAACTGTGTATGTATTGCACATGAGTAAAACCCCCTTGGTCCCCATGATAACCCATGCTCTGCTTTCTTCTTCTGTGAATCTTCCCCTTCTAGGTATTTCATACAATTGAGGACTGGCAATGTGCTCCAGGACTGGCTTGTTTCATTTAGCACATGCTTTCCAGGTCTATCCCCGTCATAACAAGTATCAAGATCCCTCCTTTTTAAAATTGGTTTATTTTTTGGGAGTTTCATACACGAGTACAATATGTTTAGATTATATCTCCCTTCCACTCCCACTTGTGAGTCTCTTCCCTATCCTGTTAGAACACTGGCTAGCTTGGTCCTGTGCAAGTCTTAGGCTGGCAGCCATAGCTGCTGTGAGTTTGTGAATGCAATGGCCCTGTCGTTTCTAGGAGACAGTATTCAGCAGCAGTCCTCCACAGCTTCTGATTGTTACAGTCTTTCATCCCCATCATCCCTGATATTCCCTCAGCCTTGGGGGAGACAGGGTCAATTTCCTTAATTTTTTTCTAATGGTAATACTCTGTTTTACAAAAAGTCAACTTCGTTCATCTGTTTATCCATTGGCGGGTGCTCAGACTTCTCACTTTGGGCTAGGATGGGCAATGCTCTTAGGAACACCTTTACACATCGATCTGTTTAAATATCATCCTCAGTCCCTTTGGCAATTTATCTAGGAATGAAATGACTGGGCCATAGAATGGCTCCACGTTCAACCTTTTAGCATTTGTCAAGACTGTGCTATTACATTCAGACTTGCAGCTTGTGAGAGTCTAGCTTTATCATAACCTAGCCAACAGTGGTTGTCTTCTCTTTTCTTTTCTTTCTTCTTTAAATTTGGCCTTAGTTTTAATTTTAATTATTTAAAAGATTTGTTCTTAGTTACGTCTATGTGCATGCGTGTGTGTGTGTGTGTGTGTGTGTGTGTGTGTGTGTGTGTGTGTGTTTATGTGCACATATGAGTGCAGGTGCTCTCACAATCCAGAAGAGGGTGCCAGAAGGTGCCAGAGTCCGCCTAAAACAGGAGGCAGCTGTGAGCCTCCTGGGGGGAATGCTGGGAATCAAACTCGGCTCTTCTGAAGGAGCAGTCTGAACTCTTAACTGCTGAGCCATCTCTCCAGCCTCTGGCTTCTTAGTTTAAAGAGTGACATCTCACTATGGCTTTGTTTTATATTTCCCTAACCGTTAATGGTGTCAAGAATCCTTTCATGTGATTTTTTTTCCCCATGTCTTCATCTTCTTTGAAGAAAGCAACATCCAGGTCTAGCACTCTGGTGCCTTGTCTCTTCCTTGCTTTCCCTTGGCTTGTGGCTGTGTTCCAGCAACTCCAAGGGCACTAATTTCCTCTGCTGCTCTTTAGAATTTGAGGTAAAAGGAAAACAGTAATTGAAACAGACAGTCGTTATTTACATCTGGGAGGTTGATATTACACACCCTGGTGCTCTTTCATTAGCTGTATTATATTCTTATTATGTGTTTTACTAGGTAATTGTAATCTGTGGCTTTGGGATTTTGTAGCTTTCTTTTTGGTTTATTTTATAAACAGACAACAGCGTGAGTCTAAAGGAACTGGGTCTAAGTAGAAAAAAAGGAAGGCGAAGGAGAATGAAACCCCAAGCAAGCCAGAGGAGATCTGAGGGCCAGAAATAACTAAATAAGCCCTTCAGAGCTTACTAATCTCCACACAGGTTTTCCCTATAGTTTCCGGAGGTGACAAAATGGGCTCAGTCGCTTGGAATGTAGCTCTAATTGCAAAGGATTTTAATTAGCCGGCGTGTTTTATGCTGCCATGAAATGCTCATTTCGGAGTCCACTGGTACATCTTTATGTGGAGTGAGAAAATGAATATTCTCACCAGAGATTAGGTGGCAACATAGACAGGACTGTCTTGTCAAAGAGACGGGACAGGACTCACCGCTCCTGCGTGCTAACAGGAGATGGTTGCTGCACCGAAGAGAGATGGTTACCACTCATCCATATTGATCGTCAGAATTGAAACAAATCCCCAAAGGTCTGGCATTGGAATGGTGATGCTTTCCTCTTCCAGCCTCTGCTCACTTCAGCTTCATTTTGCTCCTTTAAGAGAGTCCCAAGGGTAGGTGTGGTCCTTAGGCTCTGGCATTTGATGGCGAGGTATTTTGATATTCTAAGCAATTGGTAGAAGGATGGAAAGTTTAAATGGCAATCATCTGAACCATACCAGGTGCTGTTTCAGGCCATCTACTGACAACTGAGAGTTTAGGGGAAGATCACCAATCCATCCATCCATCCATCTATCATCCATCCATCCATCCATCCATCCATCCATCCATCCATCCATCCATCTAGAAAGCCAGCAACTCATCCATTGGTTCACCTGTCCATCTATTCATCCATCTACCCATTCATCCATTCTACAGTCCACCCACCTATCCATCCATCAGTTCGTCCAGTTTCTCATTCATCAGTTCATTCATCCAACTGCTCTGTCCTCCTATAAATCCATCCATCCATCCATCCATCCATCCATCCATCCATCCATGCTCTGCTCTTTGTTTCCCTCTCCCCTCCCTTTTCTTTCTCATTTTGCTACTTCCTTCCAACCTCCAAAAAACTGTTCAGTGCTCATAACAGTGAGCATGCATCCTAGCCTTTGGTGGCATAGTAAGTAAACAAAACAAGGTTTTGCATTCTGAGGCTTTTATATAAAATGGGTAATTACCAAATACAACCCTCTTCAGCTGAAATCCTCTTCTATGTTTATGTATTCATTTCCAATATATCATTGCCATGTCAGCCAGGAACCAGATGGGAGCCTGGAACATCACACTTCTTTTAACAGAAAAAGTTCAAAGTTAAACATTATTACCCACAGTGGGGCATTAATTACCAAGGGGCAGAGAACTCTTTCCAAATCCAGGACTCTGGCACTGGGAGAGCTGAGACAGTGTACCCAAGCTAGAAGGACGTCCTGCAAGGGTGCCTAGGGATAAGGCTGGAGGAGATCCATCCAGTGGATGGTGATTCCTTCCAGCTCAAGCTCTATGAAGGTAGAACTCTCCAGGAAGCCATTCTCTAGTCCCAGGTAAGGATAACTCTGGAGATGCCCATCCTTGAAAGCTACCAGGAATGTGCCAGGAGGGGTGGTATACGAGGACGTTTCCTGTTTAAGGGGACAGGATTAAGTTGCCCACAGGGAGATGCCTCCAGAGAACCTCACACCAGAGCCTGAGGCCTCTGGTGTCCCTCTAGTGCCCTCTACTGGCTATGTTTGACATGATGCCAGCTGGCACAGGGGAACCAGTTCTTGGTCCTAAGCAGGGCCAAGGCAGCTGGGTATGGCAAAGACAGGTCATCTGTTGACAGCTAGGACAGATGTTCATAAATACCATGGGGAAAAATCTGAGTGAAGAAAATGAGGAGGCTCAGGTGTGCCATTTGACAGGGAGTATTCAAGTCAGTGCTCTCTGGAAAGGTGGCATTTGAACGCAGGCCTGAAGGGAGAAATGTCACTGGTGGAGCATTCAGATAGAAGAAACAGCAAGTGCAAAGGCCCTCCGGCCAGAGCCTGCATGGTATGCTTGAAGAGGAGGCAGTAGCAGCAGAGTGGCTGTGAATGGAGGCTTGGAGGACACCTGAGAGCAAGCACATAGCCACAGCATGCATGCTGACGTGGGAAGGCTTCCTTCTAGACAAGCTCCCAAAACTTGTTCCTTTCCCCAAAGAATCACCCTTGAGCTGTGTTCCGTGGATTGGAGAGAGGGGCAGTAATTCGGACTGAAACAGAGACCCCACTAGAAAGCTAGGCACCTATCCAACTTAATCAAAGACCTCGGAGCCAGCAAGGCCAACGTGGTTGCCGTCCCGCCCGGGGTGACAAATGAACTTGGAAATAATGGTAGTGGTCCTGTACATAAAGACACTCGCACGGACCCTTCTAATGATGCAAATGGCAAATGATATGTCGAATGTATATTCCCACCCTCCAAGGCCCTCAGGAAACAGCAGAACAGAGACATGACTCAATTTCCCCACGAGACTAACACTGTGCATGTGTGTTCTTGCTAGATCTGCTCTCTCCTCCATTACTTGGCCAATGTAGGGATGGTCCTCACCTCTAGGCTTCCTCCTTGGAGGTAATATCTCTGTAGAAAATTAGTGACTATCACTATGGCCATAGCTAGTATCTCTCACTGTATTCCTGCAGACTGGCTGAGCAGCAACATGCTCCCCTCCTTGACCCTCCACTCTCTGCCTCTGTTATGCTGGGATCATGCTGCTGCACCCAGGTCTTTTGTGGGTTCTGCAAATCCACATTCAGGTTCTCATGCTTGCAAAAGCAGGCACTTTATTGGCCAAGACATCTCCCCCTGCCCCACTTCAATACATATTTCTTGCACTAAGACAAACCTAAATTTGTGTTTTCTGACTCCACAGCCCATGGTCTTTTTTTTTTTCTCCCCTCTTCTATTGCTCTGGCTCTTCCCGGTCTGACATTAATTAGGACTCCCCACAACTTCAGGAATGCCCAGCTGTTTTACTAGCAGGGAATGAGGACAGTCCCTGATCTGATCCATGCCTCAGTCACTGGCTGGGTCATGGACAGCAAACATTTGGCCCTCAGAGTGGCATTCCTACCAAGTTTCCAACAATGGTGGCAGCAGGGTACATTGTCCTTCGTGTGAGCTGAAGTTTTACGTCTGTGTGTTTATGGGAAAGCGCTGTTACTATTCTTAGACTGGCGGTTCTCACTTATTCATAGCCCTGCTCTGCTTGTGGGCGGAACGAGAAGTTATAATAGAAGCGCAGGTGCCTCTCATTGTCTTCCGTTCCTCACTGGATCGTGTTTATTTAAAAGGAAATCACAGTGGTGTGTCTGGAACTGCGTCTGAACAAATAACCCACAGGGAGGAGTCCCAGGAAGGTGGGCAGGAGGCAGCACACCAAGAGAGGCAAAAACAAGCCGGTGCTAATTGGGATCAGGCAGTACTTTGCATGAGAATCGTGAACAAGAGCGAGGCTGCAACATAATTACTGGCCTCAACCTTTGTTGGCATACTTCACATACTTCTATGGGAGAGCCACAATTTGAATTTAACACACTTTTTCCCTCTGGGTTTTTAAAGGAATTTGAAAACAGAATTGCACAAGTGCAGGGATGGAAAGAGGTCTTTGCTAAATGTTCAAGTAGCTTTTAAATATATTGGTGTACACACACACACACACACACACACACACACACTCACTCACTCACACACCACTACCACCAGCTCTCTTTGGACAGCTATCTCACTTGATGCTGTTTGGTTGCTTGGACAAAGCTCTTCTGACTCATTCAGATGAAAGGCAGGAGACTTTAATTCTATAGACTTGGAAGCTAGCTGTTGGAAACCACATCCTCATAATCTTGTGCCGGTTTTCCAGCCAGATCCTTGAGCGACTTGTGAGTGTGTGTGTCTACCTGTGGATGCGGTGTGTGTATGTGTGCAAAAGGCAACCCCTGGCCCATGTCATTGCTTTGGTCTATGAGGCACCCAGAAGAGATGTTCCAAATCCCTTTATGGAGCCACGTAGTAAACGTACCTCTCCATTCATCAGTTACCACCATGTCAAAGAGAAATTGGACATCACCCGTGGCACTGGTACTCATGGTCCTGCGCCATAGATGGAGCCATGTACAGATGAAAAGAGCACCAGGATCGCTTGCTGTAGTTTCCCAGGGCAAGAGAGAGGAAGAGGACAGTTCATTCAAACGGGGGAGGGGGCACAAGGCAGTACCCAGGTAGGCACCACCTCAGAGGACACTGAGGAGATAAATAAACTAATCTTCCAATCACAGAAAGATTGGAAAGGGCTTTTGAAGTAGAGACATGTGCCGGAACAAACTTGGAACACCTGAGGACACAAACACATTTATGGAAGAGCATAGAGTCAACCATGGCTGCCATGCTCAGTTCGTCCAGGGGCTCCTGAGAAGACAGACAAGCTGGACAGAAAGGAGTAGACATCAAAGCCCACATCACAGGTAGAGGAGGAGAAGAGAGACGTGTTCGGCAGCTCCCACCGTCAAACATGGCCCTATTTTTAGAAGGGTCTGACTCCTGAAATACCTCAGTTCCTCCTGCCTCCCTGGCTCCTCATCTCTCTGTTCATTGAACTGAAAAATTATCAGGGCTATATTCAGCCCTCACCAATAATAACATGTAACAAAAATATCTCATAGATTGCAACTTGGGAGTGTTTTGACTGTTCCCAGCAAAGTCTTTGAGAGTCTCAGTGTGTACCCCACCCCCACCCTGTCTGGCTTTTTGATGAGTAAAATTGAGCCTTTTTTTTTTTTGCCCCAAAGTGATGTTCTTTTGTGGCTTGTCTGCTTCTCCAAGAACAGATACACTCACATGCATTCTTCATCTCTCATTGAAACCGAGAAGCCACCATGCCATCCTTCTGGGGTGGGGTGAGTATCAAAGGGTTGGAGACTACTACCCACCTTTCTGCAAACCTGGTGAGGAAAGAGGTAGTCCTGAACCTCCATTACCACCTTGCTCCCATGAGGATAAAAATGTCTTCCTTATGGACAGGACATGAACCTTAGCCACAAGGTACCCAGCAGTCGTTCACACAGGAAATGAGATGAGAAGTATTATGGTAATCTCTACCATCATTTCCCCTTTAATTCTGGCTATTGTTTCCTTTAGCCAAAAGAGCTTCGACCTTTGGCTCACTGCTTCCTCCTGAATCAAGAGCAGACGATCCACTTTCAGCCTGGTCTTGTTGACATTGCTCATTTAGTATATCATGAGATTCTATCCGAGTTCCTGTCCTTCTGAGTCAAGCTCAGTGGGAGCCACCAGAACCCTAACTTCAGGATCAGGTCCTAACACTCTTCCCTGTGGAGATCATAGCTTTGCCCCCCACAGATCATCGGGAGCCTATTCAAAGCCACCATGGCTTCAGGAGGCCCCAGTTCAGTTTCCAAGCACAGAAGACACCTGGAAAATGAACCGAGGAAGACGAAAATGCACTGCATGGTTCAAGGATGCGGGATGGTGCTTTCAGAATGAGTCCTAGATTTGATTGGACTATGAGTGTAGAGAGTAGCGCTCTGGCATCTAGAAGCAGCCTTGGGCTCACCCTTACTCTGACTTAGCTTAAACCATGCCTCCTGTTCCTCAGTTTCCTCATCCGTCAAATAGGGACCTGTCCTAACTTTCTTTCAGTTACCATGATAAACACCATGGCAATTTGGGGAAGGGTTAATATATTGGAGTTCATCATGGAGGGAAGACAAGGCAGGCAGTCAAGGCAAGGACATGGAGGCAGGAAGTGAAATAGATACCGTGAAGGAACTCTGCATACTGGCTTGCTCTTCTTGGTTTGCCTAGGGGTGGTGTCACCCACAGTGAACTGGGCCCATACCAATCAGTAGTCAAGTCAGATATGCCCACTGGCTAGTCTAATGGAGATAATTCCTCAACTGAGGCTCCTTCTTCCTGTGTGACTCTAGTTTGTGGCAAGTTGACAAAAGCTAACTAGCACAGGATCCCAAGGACCCACAAAGACAGTCTGGTGGTGGTGCATAGGAACTGTGAGCATGGCTACCCATTCAGCAGCAGTATGTGCGAACTGCTGAGAAGTGTAAGTTCTTCTCTTTTAGCAGTGTTGGGCTTGAACACAGGGCCTTAGGGATGTTGAGCAGATTCTCTAAGGCTGAGGTACCGCCCCAGCCTAGTTCTGTAACCTTCTAGTTCATTGGGAGTCCTTGTGGGCATTTAGACCTCCAAATGCCGTGTTTACACAACATGCATGTCTTCACGTCTTCTGTGACGTTTTTAAAATGCCTCTGAGGAAAAGGAGGGTAGTTGAGCATGAGAGCAGGGCAGGGATGTTTCAGGGATTAGGTTTTTAGGAATTACTGTCCCTTGGTTTCTTTATTCCATCATGTTCTTGGCTGTCTTCCCCCACTCTCCTCCCATCTCTCCTACATAATAGACATCCATATTGAGTCTCTGCCACCCATGTGTCCACGTAGCTCAGCAGGACATCGTATAATAAATGGGAGGTGATTCTGTCTAGATGGTCCAGCTCAGTGGTCACCCAAAGCTACGGAGCACTTGAAACATGGCTGCTATGACGGAGGGCCTGGAAACTTGATTTGATTGAATTTAATCTAAATAACTTAAGTCAGATGTCCCTGGTGGCTTTTGTATTGCACAATATCATGAGGGCAGCACAGACTCAGACAAAAGGCAACACCGTGCCTTGCTCCTGAGGGTCTCTGGTCTACAGGGGTCAGACATCCTGAGTGGCAATCAGCAGCAGATAAGCCTGAACATGGAGACTGGTAACTAGTGTGAGAAAACTGGTGCTGCCATAGCATCTAAGAAGAAGTTAGTATAGAGTATAGACCTGCGAGGTTCAATTTTGTTTTCTCTTAAGATTTATTTTTGGGGGGACTGTAGAGATGGCTTAGTGGTTAAGAGCACTGACTGTTCTTCCAGAGGCCTGAGTTCAATTCCCAGCAACCACATGGTGGCTTACAACCATCTGTAATGGGATCTGATGTCTTCTTCTGGTGTGTCTGAAGACAGCTACAGTGTACTGACATATATAAAATAAAAATAAAATCTTTTTTAAAAAACTATTTATTTTTGTGTGTGTATATATAATGTGCCTGAGTGAGTGAGTTTATGTGTTTTTTATATATATATATATATGTATATATATATATATATGTATGTGTATATATATATGTATGTATGTATGTGTGTGTGTGTATATATATATATATATTATATATATACACATACATACACACACACATACACACACAGGTACCTGTGAGGGCCAAAAGACGCCATCAAATCTCCTGGAACTGTAGTTACAGGCAGTTGTGAGCCACTCCATGTAAGTGCTAGGAACTGAACTCAGGTCCCCAGAGAGAGTTGTAACTGCTCTTAGCTACAGAGCCATCTCTCCAGCCCCTGTTTGCTTGTTTTTAAATTGTGTGTATGTGGGGGCCAAGGGAGGCAGTGACTATAAGCAAATGTGTGTTGGGTGCGTACCTTGTATGAGCAGGATCTCTCTAGACCCTCACTACTGCATGGGCTATGCTACCTGGCCTGTGAGCTTCTCATGGACTGTCTCTGCCTCCCACCTCCTGGTAGAAGCGCCTGCTTTGTGAATGCTGCACTGCCTCACCTGCTCTGGTGTGGCTTCTCAGGGTCGGGACTCAGGGTGTCATTCCTGCACAGCAAGTGTGTGAGCCATCCCCCCAGCCTGAAAAATGAAAACAGAGAAACAAACAACCCTTCTCATCCTGTGTGCCTGTGGGTGGAGGTCAGAGGACAATTTCCGTGAGTCTCTTTTCTCCTTCCACTGTGTGGATCTCCAGGGATGGAACTCGGGTTGCATGGCACATGGCAAATGCCTCACACTCGCCAAATCCCGGGACAGCCGCTTTCTATGCCTGCTAACACACTGCAGCTTCCTGGGGGCTGTTACCGCCAGCTACAGAGACGGCACTTCTGAGATTCAAGTCTATGACTGTCTCCTCTCCCAACCTAACTTCCTATTGAGGTGAGCCTGAACCCCATGCAGCCTCCTACCCAATTTACCCTCTCACCTCCCCATCTCCTCTGCTGGATTCTTTTTCACTCCAGTTCTGGGTAACCAGTGATCCACCCCTGTTAGTCCCCACCCCTGCTGAAGGCAGGTTTCATATAACCAGCTTAGCACTTGGTAAGGAATGAGGTGACAGCGAGGCCACAAGCTGATAAATAGACCGGTATTTACCTAATGCCGGACCTCAACATGATTGATGTCTGTGTTGTTGAGCAGGGTGTCACATGCTCATGCTGTCACCCTGGTCTCAAGATGACTGTGAGGATGGGGCCAAGTCATTTCACCATTTGGGTGAGCGTTCCAAGCTTCTCGGAAGACCGATGCAATAGAAATTCAAGATAGGAAATTAAAGGTGCAATCTCCCAGTCATTTTATTTAGCGCCTTCTCCACTGTGTCTTCTCAGCACAGCAGGTGAGAACCTCCTCTCCCTGCTGCTCTCCCAGTGTGAGCACACCAAGAAAGGTTTACAGAGGAGAGCTCTTTGAAGGAAGATTTCTCTTGAAAAACCATATAACCCATTGCATTTGTATCCCCAGCCAGGCCCGAGTCACTTCTGTCTTCTCTGTAGAAAGGCACTGGTCCCAGGGCCTCCAGCACCACCTCCAGGCTAGTTCTATTAAGGAACGCCCACATTTACCCAGCAGTATACACAAGGTGGCTCTTGACAGGGATATGATACACACACACCCCCCCCCACCTCCCAGCAGTCACCTGCTTGGTTCATTCCAAACCCTAGTTTAGATTCCCAGCTATTTTTGGGGGGGAGTTGACAGGTCTGAATTAAAGCAATGAACTTAATCTTCTCTTGGAATGCTGTAGCTGGAAGGGGTTTGTGGGGATCTCTGTAGCATCTAAAATTATCTGCCCCACATATCCCACCATTGGGGAACTGATATGCCTCCAACAAGTCTTTCTGATTTTTTAAAAATAAAATGGTAAAAGTTCAGAAAAGGCAGCTACCACTAAGGCCAGCTAACGCCACTTGCTTGCTCGGTTGGAGGGTTCTATGTGCAGAACTGTGTAGTTGTTCCATCCCTTACTCGGACAGACGGCATTACTCCACTTTCAGGCTGAGGAAGCTAGAACTCAGAGAATAGCAGCTGGCCCTACTCAGCCCGCACAGCTAGTAAATGTTGGAGCTTGGACCACCCTCCCGCCCCCCGTAGTCAATAGACTGATTTGGAGGCTCATTCTCCTAATCAGGATAGACACGGCCCTGTTTGTTTGTTTGTTATTTTAATTCTCAGGCAGCAAGTTCATGGCAAGCGTAAGAATTAGACCTTTGGCTCCACAGGACAGGAAAAGGGGAGTGGAGGGAGAAAGCCTTGGGAACTGGGCAGGCATAAAGGAGTTCTTTCCCTTTCTTTGCCTCCTGTGTTAGCTTAAAACCTAAGGCTCCATCCAGATCAAGGAGCCCCTGCAGGGAGTCCTTTCTAGCCAAACTTCAGTACAGAAGGCCAGAGCTGCAGCCAGCGAGGGCAAGCTTGTTTCTCTCATAGCCAGGACCAAGTGCTTGACTGTAGGAAGTTTCAGGGATATGAGCTTTATTCTGGCTCACGGTTCAGGGTGTAAAGTCCATCTTGGCAGGAAAGGCACAGTCATGGGCTTGATCACCTACAGACACACCAGCAAGCAGAGGGAGGGTATCTTAGTCAGGGTTTCTATTCCTGCACAAACATCATGACCAAGATGCAAGTTGGGGAGGAAAGGGTTTATTGAGCTTACACTTCCACATTGCTGTTCATCACCCAAGGAAGTCAGGACTGGAACTCAAGCAGGGCAGGAAGCAGGAGCTGATGGCAGAGGCCATGGAGGGATGTTTCTTACTGGCTTGCTTGCTTGCTTCCCCTGGCTTGCTCAGCTGGCTTTCTTATAGAGTCCAAGACTACCAGCCCACAGATGGTACCACTCACAAGGGGCCCTCCCCCCTTGATCACTAATTGAGAAAATGCCTTACCTCTGGATCTCATGGAGGCATTTCCTCAACTGAAACTCCTTTCTCTGTGATAACTCTAGCTTATGTCAAGTTGACACAAAACCAGCCAGTACAGAGGGGAATGCTGATACTGTCTTTCTCCTTACCCTTTGGGATATCAGCCCAAGAGGTTGTGTCATCTATGTCAAGGGAGGTTTTTTCCTTGTCAGGTGTCTTCCCTGGAAAAATACCCTCACAGATACACCCGAAGGTGTGTCTCAGAAATGCCCCAGGGAAGCTTTCCTTGGTAGTGCCCTGGTGGAGCTTTAAAAAACAAAACCAAGGTGGTTTGGGTAGTGTTTGTTTTGTGGGTTTTGTTGTTTGTTTGTTTGTTTGTTTGTTTTTCATTAGACCATGCTGGCCTCAAACTCAGAAATCCGCCTATCTCTGTCTCCCAAATTCTGATATTAAAGTGGTGCACCACCACCACCACCAGACAGCCGAAACAAACTAGTATTAATGAATAAATGGTGTTGGCAGGGTTCTAGGTACTTCAGACCCCTAGAGGCCACAAGAGGCAGGTCCAAAGAGGACTCTTCATCTCCAGCCTTAAGAAACTCAGGCTTATGCCCACTCAATCGCCACTTGGGGAGCATTCTTTCAATCATGGGGTAAATGGTTCATTGAGATCGCTCTTATCCTTTGGACATCAGAAAGAACTAAGAACTGTAATAAAATACTAAATTCACCAAAACTAAAAGACCCTTGCTCTAACATGGCTTCCATAGCATTGAGGAGAGAATGGTAAACAAGGAGACAAGCCAGTCTTCCTCTTCTCCCAGCCCCCCTCTTCCCCCTCCTCCTGCCACCTGCCCTGTCCCGCTCACTCCACTCTCTCCTGCTTCTTACTCATATCTACTGAAGGAGGCCTTTTCCCTTCAGTGGTGGGTATCACCTCGCAGTCTTCTGCAGCTAACAATTCCCGCCCCGCCCACTCACAGTCTTTCCCTCTCCCACCCAGCCCCGCCCACCCACCGACTTTACCTTTCCCACCCGGCCCCGCCCACTCACCAGCTTCCCCTTTCCGTGTTTGGGAGGCTTGGGAGGATATCTGTTCTCCCCCTTCAGGCTATGCTCACAAAGTGTTCTGGGGAGTCTAGGAGCACACCCACTATGGGAAAGAAATCACTAAAAATTGTTTGATCATCTCAGCCAATCCAGGTTGGTTCAATCAGTGAGAGGTTTGCCCTGCAAGCATGGGGCCCTGAGTTCATTCCCTAGAGCCCACATTTTAAAACCTAGGCATGATGATGCCAGCCTGCAGTTTCAGTGTTAGAGAGGAGGAGTGTTTCCTCAGGGACTGCTGCCCAGCCAGTTTACCCTAATCAGTGAGCTTCAGGTCGAGACACTGTGCCTCAAACAATGTGTGGATGGTGCTTGAGGAACAACCCTTGAGATTGACCTCACATGCATACGTTCACACGAACACATGTATACATAAATACAGTTACATAGACACACGTATACAAAGGGCATGTGTGCATGCATGCATGCGTTCATGCACTCTCGCACGTGCACGCACACACACACACACACACACACACACACACAGACACACAGACACACACACACACACACACACACACACACACACACTGAACGTGCCTTCTCTTCTCTCCACCAGCCTGGGAGGCTCCATCCTCACCCTGCTCTTCATATCCAGTCTCCATTGGCCCCATCCCCAGTCTCTTTCCAGTCCTCCATTTCTGTATCCTACTTTGTCAATTGTAATTTGAGGCATTTTGACAATGTTATTTTGGAACTGCTGAGGACTGATTTGACATGCCATGGCTTATGAACATGTAATGCAGCCAGTTGTAAGGTGATTTTTAATTTTGTGTCCCTCTAAGAAAGGAAATACATGTCGTCAGTAAGCGAAGCCCCAAGGTTTTCCACTCTCGTGGGATCCACTTTGTGTGTGTTAAGAAGGCTTTGCCTCTCTTAGATGTAGCTTTATTACATAGTAGGGCCATTTTCATACTTTTCTGTGAGTCTGGTCTTTAGATGTAACCGTAATCATAGTGTGATCTTTCCAAAGACACTTCCAACGTCATTGTGGGTCACACCAACAATGCACTTATTGACACCAAAATGGGTGACTGTGACTCAGACATTATAAAAAAGAACAAAAACCTGTACCTGCATATGGGTGAGAAATGGTTTAGAGTAGCTGAGTGATAGCCAGACTGTGTGCACCAGACTTAATGTCACACATGTCGATGTTTCTGGGCTTCCCTGAGCTCTGTTACAGGACACGGGGCCCTGTCTGTGACAGGACACGAGGCCCTGTGCAGTTTAGCACAGCATGCTAAGGCAAGCAAAGGTAGGGAGGTCTGAGCTGATGGAGGCACACCTGGCCTTGAGGAGAAGGCAGATTGTGAGGTGCCACTGCAAAGAGAAAAAGTTGGCAGGAGGAATTTGCACACACACCGAGCCACATGCGAGGCGAGCACTTCTGCCAAGCAGACTGATCTGCACCAAAGCAAGGGCCCAACCAGGAGTGGGGTAGGCTGGAATGAGTTTGTACCAGGTGGAGGGGGCTCAGGGAAGCAGAGAAGCAAGCTAGCATTTATTGGACACCAAGGGTATGCCTATCATGCCCCATAGGGCTCTTTGTTGTTTGTTTGTTTTGCAAAGACATGAACATCTTCTAAATAAATAATGACAGAGGTGTTGGTGTCAGTGATGCAGGTGACAGTAATGTCAGTTCTGTGATGTTGATGGTGACAATAATGACATCAGGGGTGACATGTTCTTAGGACTTTGTCCCACACAGTGTCACTGATTATCCATGTGCGGTGACAGGCGGAATCTCTCTGGTCCTCAGTCTACAAAGCGGGAATAAATAACAGTAACTTCTCCAAGGAGTCTTTGTGAGGATTAAATGGGTACAGGCTCAGCCCTGTGATGAGACCCTGACATTTGCCAGACCCTCAGTATATGTCAGTGGTCACCACTGCCGTTGATTGATGAGTGTGTGTGTGTGTGTGTGTGTGTGTGTGTGTGTGTGTGTGTGTGCGCACACGTGCACTAGGGTTTGTGTATATGCACATGTGCGTACAGGTGCATGCACACATTTGTGCGCACGTGTACACAGACCAGAAATTGCCATCAGAGGTTGTTCTCTCTGTTGGGTTTTACTTTATTTTTGGTGGCAGGGTCTCCCACTGAACCTGACGCTCACCTGTTGGCTAGACTAGCTGACCAGTGAGCCCTGGGGATCTGCTCGCCCTCTCCAGCCTCAGCTCTACAATGCTGAGATTGTCCATGCTGTGTGTCCATGCTGGGCCTTTAAATGTGAGAGCTGAGGATCTTGAATTCAGCTCCTCATGCTTGATCACAGGCATTTTACCTACCAGGACATCTCCTCAGCCCTACTGTCACTGTTTTAGATATTCCAGACAAGGGGCTTATGAGAAAGAGTGTGGTAACAGTCTAGAAATGAAATGCTCGATATCTCCATCAACCCTAAAGTCGGCCTCTCTTCTTAGTCTAAAGCACCCACTGTCAGTCCTGAGCCTGCCCAGAGATACTCTTGGCTGGCAGTTCTTAACGGTTCTCTGGAAGATACAGGCAATGACTGACAAGCCTAATATCATATTCAAAGCCCATGACTCCATGGGCAAAAGCCAGGTGTCCAGCTGGTAAGAGACCAGGCTGGATAAGTAAGCTAAAGGAGCCTAAACTCGCTCCCAGGTGGTCCAGGTATCCAAAGTGATTAAAGCCTGAGAGAAACTAAATTCTAGAGGCTTCTACCGTCTCCAGGGAGTACACTAATTGAGAAATAACATCCATAAAAATAATTCAATAGTAGTATGTACCACTAAAAACAATAACCAAGTGTGACTGGCTGTCTAAGAATTAAGCAAAGTGAGACAAAGTATCTTTACTCTCAGGCACTCCCAGTGAAGGGGCCCAGGCACTTCTAGGCCTTCCCACCACTGATGGAAAGAGGGAGGGAGGGAGGGAGGAAAAGAGGGAGAGAGGGAGAGAGAGAGGGAGGGAGGGCAGGTGCCTCTTCTGGCTGTAGAAATTCCCACTTGTCAGTAGCAGCTCCCAGTACCTTAACTCTGAAAGTCTCTTTGAGTGGCAGGTGCTAGGATATACTCAGTCATTAGTATAAAGCTACAAGCTCACCCTGGGCCAGTGGTAGTGGTAAATGTTTAACCGCTGCCTCTCTGGGGAAGAGCCCTGTGTTTACATTATAGACACACTAGCATAAGGTTCTTACAGAGTACAGACATGACGTAGGCACAGCCCACCGCTCACAAGTAATAAATAGTAAGAGAGTCAAGACAGTCAGTGCTCACTTGGTGTTTTCTCTGAGTGTCGCCGTACCCTGATGCATGTGTTGCCCAGTCATAGTTGAGAATGTGATTGGGAGGTATGTCTCCAAAATGGATATTGGTTGGTATTTGCATTTGCTGTAACATGGAAAAGTAGAAATGAAATGCCTCGGGTGGGAACTGGAACTTCGGTTGCTTGGTACAGATGAGACCGACCGCTTTGCAGAATAACTGTTTACAGCGGGGCATCCACAGACGAGTCACGCTTTACCTGAATTGGTAACATCTTTCTGCACCACTTCCTTAAGTCCAAACAACAGATAAAACTGTAAATCACACCCCGGTCTTCAGAGGTCGCCTACTATTTCCATGGTGCGGATGCCGCTGTGGCCAGTTTTAATGTTATCAGTGTGACATTCCCACACACGTGGTGGGGAGACACGGCAGCTTTACACAGTATTTGCACCACGCATGTACGATGACCTCAGAACATAGGAAGAGGAAAACATAATAAAATCCTGAGGTTATGAGTTTTGATTTTTTTTTTTTTTACTTTTTTGTAGCATAATTTATCAGATTACACAGTGCAATAATGTCTTTCAATAGTTTTAGATATGTCCTACATACTTGACACACAGCCCATTATTTAAAGTGTGCAATTTAACTTGATTGAGGAACCATACCCTCTTCACCATGCTTTGATGTTAGAACAGCTTGTTCTCCATAAAAGACGGCTGGAGAGAGAGCTCCGTGGGTAAAGTGCTTGCCATTCACGATCAGATGTGTTGTAGTAGCACACATCTGTAATCCAGGGCTTCAAGAGGTGGGAAGCAGAGGTGGAAAAATGCTCAGGAACTCGAATGCCAGCCAGCCTGGCACACGCAGAGGTGAACAAGAGAGCCGGCCTCAGTCAAACTAAGTGGAAGGTGAGGACAGACCCTGAAACTGTCTTCTGACCTCATTTGCACTTCTGACTTCCGCAATGCACCCCATGCACTTACGGACAGACAGACACACAGGTGCACATACACACATTCATACACATAATCACACAATCATACACACACACACACACACACACACACACACACACACACACACACACACAAAAAGGGGGGGGAATTGTTCACTCATAGCCGTCAATCTATTCCTTCACTTTATTGCTGTTCTTTACAGAGTTGCTGGCAAGTGTACTGCATTTCCTTCATGCCAGAAACTTTTCTAATATAGCTTGTTGTGATAGAATTGACACAGTAATCACCATTTCACATGACAAAGGATACAAATCCAGTGACTTTTCTTACCTTTGCAATACCGAGCTTCAGACAACACTAACTTCCTAACATTTTATCCCCCAAAGGAGTCCCGTATCCATTAGGCTGCCATTTCTCATTTCCCTTCCCCAAGCCCCAGTAACCATTAATCTAATATCTGTGTCCATGTACACGGCTCTTCTGGGTGTTGTGTTTACACGGAAGCAGAGGCCTGTGACTTTGGGGGTCTGACTTCTTACTATGAGTGACTCATGCTCACTGTGCACTGTTCTTTATCTGTCCGGTCACCACTTGCTGGGCATTGGGAGGTCTCTGCCTTGGGTCTAAGGTGAGGTATGCTGCTGTAGGTATTTATGTTCTGGTCTTTTGTGGGTACCTGTTTTCTATTCACTTGGGCATTGGAATGAAAGAGCTAGGTCATACGGTCACTCTATAGCAGACATTTAAAAGAGATATAAAATGGTTTTCCACGCTGGCTACACCATCAATATTCCCAGTAGCGAATGTGTGAGGGTTATAACCTCTCCTTACCCTTGGCAATACTTGGATTTTAAAAAATTATTATCATCTCAGTGGGTGATCTTGCTTTTGCTTTCCTTAGTGTTGAACAGCTTTGTGTGTTTATCACGTGTTTGTTTCAGGCGATTCTTGTAGTTTTTTTTTTTTTTTTTTTACATTTTTGGTGTGTGTGTGTGTGTGTGTGTGTGTGTTGATGGTTTACATGTGGAGGTCAGAAAACATCTTTTGGAAGCTGGTTCTCTCCTTCCACCACATGAGCCTCAGGAATCCAGCTAAGGCTGACAAGCTCGCCAGCAGTTGCAAGCACCTGCTTAGCCATCTTGCTCATCCCTTGCTGTTTGTGGAAGTCCAACGTAGCAATATCTAATGAAGTTCCTTGTCCTCCACCCTAACCTTTGTGGTTTTGATTAAGTTGTAACATTTGTTTATATATTTGATACAGACACCTTTACCATATAATTACTGTGTGCCTTGCAAGCCTTTACTCCCATTCTGAAAGCGGTCTTTCAATATTGATAATGTCCTTTGAGTAGCAAGATTTAGAATTTTAATGAAGCCCAGTTTGTATCTCACTTTCTGGTCTTATACTTTCAGTGAGGTACCTAAGAAGCCATTGCAAATTCAAGGTCATGACAGATTTACCCTGAGTAAATTTTTAGCTCTTACATCATGCTTATTACCTGTATGACATTTATGTTTGCGTGTGGTATGAAGTTCACCCTTATTACTTTGTGTGGGAAGGTCCAGTTGTCCAAGCACCACTGACTAAGACTGTTCTTCCCCCATTAAAGGATTTTTGTAACCTCAGCAAGGGCTGCTTGTCCATCACGGTAAGAATTGTTTTCAGGACTCTCAGTTCTAGTCTACTGACCTACACATATGTCTTAATGCCAACTGTGCACTATTTTGACTTTTGTCCATGGAGATGAGCTTTGAATCAGAAAAAAAAAAATGAGTTCTTTGACTTTATTTGTTGGGATCAGTTTGGATTTTTAGGGATCCCTTGTGTTTCTAAATGAAATCTAGAATCAACAAAATTAAATTTTAACCAAGGCTACATTCAATAGTTAGTATATACAACCCCTAGAAATGTAAAACGCAGCTCTTGTGAGCCAGCATGCACCAGCTCCTGCTCACCAGGAAGCACCTTTGCATGTGCCTTTCCTGTTTCTCACTTTGAGCCCTTACTGAGGATGCGTTGGTGATTTCTCCTTCTACACATCTGTTCTCTGAAAGATGTTACAGCAGCGTACGATAGCCGCGATCCTGGAATTCCAAGTGAGAAGGACCTACACTCACACTCCGCTTCTACCACATAGCTGGGTGTCTTAGGGCAAGATACTTTAGCTCCTCAACCCCCTCTTTCTTTCTCTGACTGTAAAAAGAAACAGTTGTTACCCACTCATTGTGTTCTTCAGTGGATTAGAGATAATTTATAACATCAGGCACATAGGAGAAATTCAGTAAATAAAACAGATTATATCCTTTGAGTATTGGCGGTGCTCTATGTACATAGAACCTTGGAAATTCTTCCCAGGGAAATAAACATCTATTGGCATGGATGGCCATCCTAGACACTAAGAAAATGAGAAGCTGAAAATATATATATGGCCTTTTTCTTTTCACTTCATGCACTGACCATGAACTATAACCACAAATGTTCCTAGAGAGCCAGAGTGGGTTTGCAAGTTACAAATAAGTAATATTAGGAAACACCAGCTCCAGTCCTCATGATAGGGATGGAGGAGTCCCTGTTCCCTTAGATAGAGGACCCGAGGACTGGAATGCCATTAGTGGCGTCCTTAGCTAGCTTTACACTCATTGTGCAGCTGTGGACAGTATCAGGAGGAGGCACCTTTGGGAGGTCACACAATACATATAGACCACTTTCTCTTCCCTCTGCCAGAAACTGAATGAACACACACACACTCACACACACACACACTCACACACACACACACACACACACACACACTCACACACACACACATACACACACACACACACACACACACACACACGCACGCTATTCCATGGCTGGTCTATGGTTGAAACGAGTCCGGGCCTTAGTCACTTGGAAGTGTTCAGTAGCCAGGGACAGACTCTGGGACCAGTGTGAGTGATAGAGGCATCATTCATATTTTTAAACATGTGATTGAAAGGAGCTGGTTTTCAAGGCTTACTTTATGGCTCAGTGACATGAAGGCTTTCAGGTTGGCCCTCTGCCACTTCCGTGTCTCTTCTCTCCTCTTTACCAAATGGACTCCATTGTTGCAAGGGAAGGGAGGGACTTCCTCACAGAAGCCAGCAGCATGTTTTGCCTTATCTCAGGCTGGCCAGAGATACCCTATACAGTCACCACTAGACCAGTGACATTTGTGCATTGGCCAGCAGGTCCCACAGATGGCTAACTCATTGGTCACACTAAAACCTCAGATGCTCGTGGCAGTTAGTGCTTTACTCTCACTGTGTCTGGGATTTCATAAGCCTGCTTCAGCTCACCTGGGATGCTTGCTAATCTTGCTCACAAGGCTGGGAACTGACTGATGGGTGGCTGATCTCGGCTATGTTAGGGTGAGCTACTATGGTTAGCCTTTTCACAAACGCTAGAAACACAGCAGGCAGACAGAAGCCTACAAATCAAAGAACTGGCTCCCCATCACATTGGGTCCCTTCCAGGCTAAAAGAAATCACATGGTCAAATTTAGATATAAACATTTGTATCTCACTCACAGACTGAGGGTACTACAGTTTGTATGGCAGAGGGCATCTATATGAGGCCATGCGTGCAAACTTACTGCACAATTGATTTAGATCTAGTGTGATCCATCTCTCAGGGAGGAAGACAGAGTTTACTATGCATATCTGTGGAGTATGTCATATCTACAATGAGGTCTGAACAATTGTGGAGTAGCTAAGGGTGGATCGGTACCCATCTCTGAAAAGGAATCCCGGGAGGATGCAGGTCACTTACCAGCAGGATACCATGACTGTACACAACGCTGTTCTCTGTTCTCTCAGAAACCTGAAGTTTAATAGCAACAGAACTCAAGCAATATGGGTAGAGGGCTGTGCAGACAGCAGGAAAAGCACAGATCAACCCTGCCTAAGATCCCAGAAACTCAAGTAATACTGCCAAACCCTACAAGACACAGAATCCCTTCCTGCTTCTCGTCCAAGTACACAGTTTCTTCTCTCTCCAGTTTGGTGGGGCCCAGTATAGATTTCTGCTGCTCTCCACTCAAGAGTACAAATTGAACACCCACTTCTCTCATTTTTTATCCAATTTTGCCTTCCCAAGGCCCAGATATGACTTCATTTTTAAAGTGAAAATTTTCAGGTCATTAGCCCATAATGATTAAATGATTCTGGTTATTAGCATAAAACACAGCTGTAGTACAAGAGAGGCTATCTTCGTTGTTTAAATATTATGCAGTGTGGTCACATAGCACACAGAAAAATTATTAATTTTTTTAAGATTATTTAGCTATTATGGAAATGACTTAGAATCCTACATTCTATTGAGAAATACAACAAGTGAGATTTATTCCCTCAGAAGGGTAAAGATTCTTTCAGAGGGTTTCTAAGGGGAACCCATGTCAGATACTATGCCATTTCTGCCAGGGAAAACGACCTAGTTTGGGTCCCCAAAGAATCCCAGGACATATGGCAAACTGCTCTATAACTTGGCTTTTTAAAGACTTGGGTTCAGATCTTGCTATGGTGTGAATATGTGTGTCTTCCCCAAGCTGCATTTATCATGAGGTGCGTTCTTTGGGGGACATGGTTAGATCTTGAGAGCAAACCCTTCGTGAATATTAATGCCCCGATGAAAGAAGCCCCAGGGAGCTGTTTTGCTTCTCCCAGCCTCTGAGGACAGGTCAGGAAGCCCATGTGTGAGTCTGTCCGTCAGCTTTCCATAGCCCTGACAAAATAACCAAGGAAATCAACTTAAGGAGAAGAAAGCTTTGGTTTAGCTCATGATTTCCAAGTTTTCATATGTGGTAGGTGGAGCCTGTTGCTTGAGCCTGCGATGAGGTAGTATATATCATGGTGGGTACACTTGTCTCCTGGTGATTCAGAAGCAGACAGAGGAGGAACCAGTGTCTTAATATCCCCTTCAGTACCATCCGCCTCGGTGACCCATCTTCCTTCCAGTGAGTTCCACCCCCTAAAGGTCCTACCATCTCTCAGTAGTGGCTAGCAACCATACCTCAGAGCAACATTTCATATCCAAACCATGAGAAGAAGTAAGCCATCTCCAGACATCGGATTTGCTTGTGCATTGATCTTGAGCTCCCCAGCCTTCAGAAGTATAAGAAATAAATTATTATGGCAAAAATATAAGCCACCCAGTCCATGGTATTTTGTTGCAGCAACCAAAGGACCATGACAAATACTTCTGTCTGTACCTCCTTGGGCAAAATACTTCAACTCTCTGAATCTCAATCTCAATCTCTCTCTCTCTCTCTCTCTCTCTCTCTCTCTCTCTCTCTCTCACTCTCTCTCTCTCTCTCACACACACACACACACACACACACACACATACACCCCTAGTAAATACTGTCTAATATCTCAGGGCTACAGAAACTATTTTTGGTGGTCAGTCTAGTGCGTGGTTCACTGTGAGTCACAGAGCCATTGTCACAGCTGCAGTGATTCCCATCAGCTCTATCATCTTAGTTTTGCTGAAGTCTCAGAAGATGAAGAACCAGATTACATGGACGTGAGTGCAGGATGACCCCAAGAATGCAGAAGGTTCAAGCATGTTGGGGAATGTTGAACAATGTAATTACTTTCCCCTGTGCATCTGTTCTGTGCCTCTCCTTCTGCAAGTATTCATGGTTGATAAATTAATCTTATCATGGCCATAAAAACATTTGCCAGTTACAAGGTCTTCAGGATGCTCTTTGCACTTAGCTATTTCTCTAGCCAGCCCATTCTGTCTTCTCTGGAAGGTGGTGCTGATGCTGGGGAGGATGCTGGCGATAATACTGATGGTGGTTGCAATCATTGCGCTTATTGAATGCTCACAAGGTGCCAGGAAGTGTCCTGAGGGATCTACAGGAATTGTGTCCTTTATACTTGATAGGCATTTTTTTTTCTCTAGACGAGGAGACTGAGGCACAATACCCTGCCTATCCTTACCTGAGCTCTTCAGGAAAGATGTCTGCAGGCAACCTGGGCCTGGAATGCTGGCTCTTCAGCTGTGTGTGCCTCTGTCTGCCTGGCTGTTCTGTGAATGAATAGGGTAGAAAGGACACCTGTGAGGTCTGAGTGTCACTATAAGTTGAAGCAAGGATTCTTCTTTGACTTCTGTCTTGATAGAGTACCCAAATAGGCCTCTGTGTTGAGGCCACTAATGGATCTTAAGGATTCTAAAGAAGAATCCAGGGTATTGCCTTTCACACAAATCTCTGGGAGAATGCTGCCTGGGAGTGTCACACCTCAGTCACCAAATACAATGATCACTTTACCTCCTTGTTCTTGGATCATTATTGCTTCATTCAACATATACATGATACACCTTGAGTGTATCTCTGAGCACTCAGTGTACCAAGTATGTCTCTTACAGTTTGGTTTTCACATCTGTAAAATGGGAGCAACAATGACTCCTATCTTTGTGGATGAAACAAGACATTGTGTCTAGTAGAATGACTGATACATGACTAGAATGCAATTGGTGCTGGTTATTATTGTCACTATTCTTGTCAAATGGAGGCAGAAACACAAGGCTCAAGCAAGTGAACCAGATGGGAGATGGTTAGCGAAGAGGAGAGTCAGGTGATGCCTAGGAAAAGGCATAGAATCTTCTGTGAATGTCTGTCCAGAAAGATCCCAGGAACAGCAGGGCAGTTCCTAGCCATGCTTGCTCCAAGAAGAACTATATAGTAAACACTGTATGGAAGGGTAAGTATGGCTCTTGGGGCAAGTATGATGGTGCGTGCTTTTGATCCAAGCACAGGGAGGAAGATGCAGGGTAATCTATGTGAGTTCTAGGTCAGCCAGGCTACATAGAGAGCTCCTGTCTCAAAGAGGAAGAAAGAAGAGAAGGAAGAGGAGGAGGAGGAAGAGGAGGAGGAGGAGGAGGAGGAGGAGGAGGAAGAGGAAGAAGAGGAGGAGGAGGAGGAGGAGGAAAAGAAGAAGGGGGAGGAGGAGGAGGAAGAGGAGGAGGAGGAGGAAAAGAAGAAGGAGGAGAAAGAAGAGGAGGAGGAAGAAGAGAAGGAGGAGGAGGAGGAGAAGGAAGAGGAGAACAAGAGGAGGAGGAGGAACAAGAGGAGGGGGAGGAGAAGAAGGAGGAGGAAGAGGAGGAGAAAGAGGAAAAAGAGGAGGAGGAGGAGGAGGAGGAGGAGGAGGAGGAGGAGGAGGACTAGAGAGGTAGATGACTCAGTGGTCACTGTTCTTCCATAGGACTTAAGGAAAAGTATAAAAATCTTGGCTTCCTCTGGCTAGAGGTGAGACGTCAAAAAAAATAATTGGAGGTACCCAAGGATGTAATAGACAAATGAAAAAATGAAGAAGGGAAATCTGGGAAAACTAGTGAACAAAAGATATATTATTAATATGAAGTGTTTTGTTATATACTCAAACCTCCGGAATTATCGTACAGCCTGTACTGGGTCCTTAGACAGAAACCTCTTGTCATTCACAGTCTTAGCTAGACAATAGATCACCCCCTTACCCCCAAGGGAGTTTGTGTGCGTGTGTGTTTTAAAGAGATTTACAATGATTCTTTTCCTATAGGGTTTTCTTGAAACATATATATTTTTAATTTCTCCCCGTCTCAGGGGTAAATAAATATATTACAGTAAGCTACGGGATGTATAGCCAAGTATAACAATGATAAATGATGTTGTGTGTAATTTTTCTACTATTAACATAAAGTAATATAAACTGAAGGACACTGGTCTATTGAGAGACTTAGAAGCTAATGTTCCGTATCAGATGCAGCCAATGTCAGGACTGAATACAGATTAGGCAGTGTCCTTTTCTCCCCAAGGGAATGAAAGTTGGAGACACCACTCGCTGCCCGTGGTTTTACAGCATTTTGTTGGGGCCGGTGGTGTCTTTCTTGGTCTATTAATTCAGGAGCCGGTGAATGACAGTATGAGCAAGAGGCTTTTCCGGTGGGGTGCATTTCATTTATGTGTGCTCGTACGGCCTCTACCTTGCCAATCCTTTCTGTCACAATAAGTGTTTTTAAATTGTGTAGATTACCTTCACTTCATTGTGGTCCCCGGCATGGGTTCCTCATGCAAAGCTATTATGCAAAGTTAGGAAATACTTAAACTCTGCCTGGTCAAAGAAAAGAGGGGAGGGGCAGCGAGAAAAGTTTTTCTGGAGTTAGTCTCCACTTTCCAGCGTTGAGTTCATGGTCAGGGTATGCTCTGCAAAATGCAAAGAAAATCCTCTGGATAGATGCTTACAGACAGATATATACATGTATATGTATATATATACACATATACATATACATATACATATACATATACATATACATATATATATATATATGTATGTATGTATGTATGTATATATTCTCCCCAGGCGTCCATGTGGGTTCATAAACACATGTTTAAATACGTGTGATGGTCAGAATTTTAAGAGCTAATCCCTGATGAAGATAGACTCAGGAAAGACAATCGTCTTACCAGTGAGACAGCCTGAAAGCTGAAGGTTCTGTGGTTTATTTTTAAGGAGATAATTGTTATATGTCATCTGAGAGATCAAACCTCTGCTGCAAATCCTTCAGCATCTACGTGCCGAGAACAGCACCCCAGAAGGCCAGAGACTCCTCCCAGGTTCCACAGTTCTCTGGGGGTCCTGCTTCACCTTGAACCTCGATTTCTGGGGCAGCCCCCACCCTCCCTGCTCCTCCCTGCTGCCTCTTCCCTTGATGCCATCTCAAAACACACTCCCTAAGGAAAAGAGGGGGCAAGTGGCCCAGTCATTGGAGGAAGCAGTCGGATTGGTTGTCTTTGTCTGTGTTGATGGGAGCTGTCCCAGTAATACCCAGTATAACAGGACTGCACTGCAGAGTAGTTGATGTTCCTATTGAGGAACCATAGAAAAAAGGTAACTGTTTAATGAATACAATGAAAGCATCCTGAATCTCTTGTGAAAGTTAAGGGCACCCGCCACACACACACACACACACACACACACACACACAATTTGAGAATGGTGTTCCTGTGGGGGGTTTTTTGTTGTTGTTTTTATTTATTTAGTTTTGTCCTGCCACTCCATTAAAATGGCCAAGAAGGAGCAGACATTTGGGTTTCGCCACAAAACATTGTTATCCTTCGGGAAGGCTCTGAGAGGATACGTTTGTCACGGTCCGTAAATTTTATCTTTGCACTAAAAACAGGGGTTGAATATCTTCAAGGCAATTATAAAAATGTATTAAAACTGGGAAGGAGAGAAATCCAGTGGTAGATGTGATTTTAATGATTGTGTGAATGTTCACTGTTCCATGGTCAGAAAATAAAAGGTTGAGGTTTTCACCCCCAATATTTCAGAGG
Organism: Uromys caudimaculatus; assembly: GCA_028551405.1. Lineage (NCBI taxonomy): Eukaryota > Metazoa > Chordata > Mammalia > Rodentia > Muridae > Uromys > Uromys caudimaculatus. The sequence continues at coordinate 43,413,815 of CM052707.1, forward strand.
GACGCCGGGGAATGGGCAGGTTTTCCATGCATACACATCGTGCATTTTTCAACACAAACATGGACATATCAGTTCAAAGATCTGCTCGGATCCTTATGGATGGCAAGCCATCATGAAATGGTGTCTGAAATTTCTGGATTCTATAGAATCACTAAGTACTCCAGTTGGGTTCCATGACATGCAAAATGGGTATCGTGCAGTGAGAGTGAAATGTCCCTCATCGTGCGTTTGAACATTGGGCTCCCGGCTTCTGGAGCTGTTTGGGGTGGTCGCCGAACATTTAGGAGACGGAGCCTTGTTGGAGGAATTATGGTGCAAGGAGCCCGGCTGGCAACCTTTAGAGTCTGGCCCGGCTTCCTGTTGACTCTCTACTTCCTGCTTAGCTGATACATTGTAACAGGACAGCCTCTTGCTTCTGTTGCTACATCTTCGCTCCCCTGATAGAATCTAGCCCTCCCAGGAGTTGTAAGCCAAAAGGAACACATTATCCCTTGAATGGTTATTATTTTATCACAGACACCAGAGAAGGTGCCAAAGCAGTGAGCTGCTTTTTATCATTTTCTTGTATGAATTTGGAGGATCAGAGAGCGAGGATCTACGTGTGCACTCAGAATGAGTCTGAGGTAGTCTGTCCTCATTTGTAGGATCTTGCATTGGCTTCCTTCACTCAGTGGTTTGCATCGGCCACTGACAACACGCAAAGGAGCCAAGAAAAGCAAAGACTCAACTGCAGCCACCAGAGGGGTTTTCTAAAAGAACACCCATTTTAGAATGAGAAATGTTCTTGGAGAAGGTCTGAATGTCCCGTCGATGTCAAATACATGGCCCTCGTGATCAACCTCTCCGGAGACAGCAGCATCTGCCACCTGCCTTTGCCCTGTCCATTGCTGCTAGCCACAGATGGGCTGATGGTGGAGAGAGTCGTGGCAAGACATTTCCCAATATAAACCATTAAGTACCAGGCTCTCTAAAGGAAACTCTGTAAAATAAAATGTAAGAAAAAGGTTGGGCATAGCAATACTTAGCTAGGTTGGCATGGTGGTGCTTAGCTAGGTTGGCATGGTGGTGCTTAGCTAGGTTGGCATGGTGGTGCTTAGCTAGGTTGGTGTGGTGGTGCTCAGCTCTAGCTGGGATTATTTTATATGTTTTGGGTAAGTCTGTTTGACCTACTGAGTTCCAGGCCAGCCAGACCTACATAGTAAGACCCTTTTAAGCCCAACCTCATCCCCTTTTTGAAGCAAAACACAAATTAAAAAACTGTAAATCTGGATCTGGCTGTATGCAGAAACTGACTTCTTTCTCTGTTCTGGTCACGATCCTTTCTCGCACTTGGGTGATAAAACATGTGCCCATTTCCCTGCAGTCAGCGCACCACTTCGGTCCTCTTAGCATTTGGACACAGTTAAAGTCAGTAAAGCATCTTGTCCTTACATGGGGCCTTTTGAGTTTTTACCACTCACCATGAAGACCTTGCTTTTCCTTTATGTATAAAGTTCCCCACAGAATTATAAAGTTTGTGGTGGGATTTTAGGTACAGAATTATTCAATCAGTAAGTTAGTTAGTTTGAGACAGAGCCTTAGTATGTAGCTCTGGCTGGCCTGTAATTCATTGTGTAGCCCAGGCTGACCTCAAAACTCACAGAGGTCTACCTGTCTTTGGCTCCCTCATGCTGAGAGTAAAGGCATGCACCACCATGTCGGGCAGATCCAAGCTTCTTAGGACCTTATCCACTTACACACTGTCCCTCTCATTTCTGCTGACAACAAAAACAAAACAAAACAAAAACCCTAAAGCTGTATTGACTTTATGGGCTGAGTCTTAACACTTGCTATATACAGGTGTTTAGGTCAGACTCTTCTGATCTAAGTATTTGTTTGTGACTTGGCGCAAATGTCTTAACTTGTGGTGGACCTCTGAGCAGCAAAATAGAGAAGCTGCCTGGCACAGGATTAGATGTGACGGTGCACAAGAAGGATGTGTCAGGGAGTCTGGGACACGAATTACTTGATGCCAGATACCAGCTGCTTTCCCCACAGTCAGTCCATACCTCTGTCCATAACACCTATTAAGAAATCTGTACTAAGGGACATCATCAAATTCTTCTGAAAAGTGTTTAGTTCTGCAGCTGCTGCTTGTCTCTGTCTCTCTATCTCTACTGCCCCACCCCCACCCCCTGTGCATGTATGGAATACCTCCTTGTGAGGGTATTCACATGTGTGCCCACAAATGCCCATGTATGTGCATCGACACATGTGTCAGCATTTGTTGGTATAGCAGCTCTCACTGAACCCAGAGATCACCAGGGGAGCTCCAGGGATGTGCCTGTCTCCTCTCTCCCAATGCTGGGGATACAGACAAGTGCCGCCATCCTAACTTTTCATGTAGCTGTTAAGTGTCCAGACACCGGGCACCAGTCATCGTGCTGGAGTATTGGGCACATCACTAACTGAGCGATGTCTCCGGCCTCTGTCTGATGTCAGCATTGGCAGCGTGATCGTTGTAAAAACAGTGAAGAATGCGCATAGGAATGAATGGCACTCTTGCACCAGGCATGCCATTCAGATATACATACATCTTTAACACAGAGAACAATCCGTGTGTGTGTGTGTGTGTGTGTGTGTGTGTGTGTGTGTGTGTGTGTGTGTGTATGTATTTGAAGTATATTTTGCGGGGGGGGGGGGCTGGTCTGATACTTACAAACTGCCAGGTGTTCTTCCACAGGTTCTGTGTGAGATAATATGTGTTTCATTTTCTCTGCAATGCCATGAGACACAGGAAGAGTCAGTATAAGCGTGTGAGGCAAAGTGAAGTCCCTCAGCTGCATGCAGAGAAGCGCATAGTTAAATAAACAGGAAGTCGAGGGGTGTGGGAGGCTTTGGAAGTACACCCTTCTCTGAAACCTTATGTCCTGCGTGAGGCTAAATGAGGTGACACGGGGAGACCAGCCATTTCCCCCAGAATGCATCCGTATTTTTGTTCCTCATACACATTAAGAAAACTGTAGGAGGGGCTGGAGAGCCAGCTCAACAGGGAAGACCACTTGCTGCTCTTGCAGAGGACCCAGGTTTGGTTTCCAGCACCCACATGGCAGCTCAAAATCATCTGTCACTCTAGTCCTGAGAGGATCTGATGTCTTTTTCTGGCTCCGTGGGCTCCTGGAATGTGCTTTACATACATACATGCAGCCATGTTACTCGCACATAGAAAATAGAAATAGATGAATTTTTAAAGGCCATTTTAAAAGCGCTCTGTAGAGAAACAAGTTGGTAAGCGGTCTTAGAAATCTATAGTGAGTGACTGAGTGAAAGACTGAGTTACTGAAGCGGGGAGAAGGGAGTGGATGCTCATCACCAGGTCTAGCACAGCATGGCTCATGCCCACTGTTGAGCCTAGCACTTGCTAGCTTCTTGATACGTTTTAAAATATGTATCAGAGTCAAGGATAATTTAATACCCATGATATAAAAGTTATTTCCGTAAAACCCATGGTTTCAGCCGGGCAGTGGTGGTGCACGCCTTTAATCCCAGCACTTGGGAGGCAGAGGCAGGCGGATTTCTGAGTTCAAGGCCAGCCTGGTCTACAGAGTGAGTTCCAGGACAGCCAGGGCTACACAGAGAAACCCTGTCTTGAAAAACAAAAAACAAAAAAACAAAAAAACCAAACCAAAACAAAACAAAACAAAACAAAACAAAACAAAAAACAAAAAAACCAAACCAAAACAAAACAAAACAAAACAAAACAAAACAAAAAACCCATGGTTTCCTCTTTACTAAGAACGTTCAAGCCAGGTATAATAGTAAACCCCTTTAATCCCAGCACTTAGGAGTCAGAGACAGGTGAATCTCTGTTATTCCAGGGCCAGCCTGGTCTACATTGTGAGTTCTAGGATAGCCAGGGATACACAGCATGACTGTGTCAAAAATAAAATAAAAATTTAAAAGTAGCATTTAGAAAGGAGCAAATCATCAGTCCTCCCTGGCCTCTGCTTAGTCATAGGTATTATTGTATTTGCTTTGTGAACATCTTTGGCCAAAGAACCTGTTGTTAAATTATTCTCCATTTTTCAAGGATTGGATTTATTTGTCAAGCTCAGAAAGAATTTTGTGCGATATGGAAACCCTGCACCTGTGCAGGAAGGCATTGTGTACGTTAAAGGGTATTTTTTTTTTTTTTGAAGCGTAGTCACAGGATTCTATTGGCAATATCCCAGTAGGGAAACTCACCAGAAATGCAACAGCTAAGCATTAGAACTCAGGCTAGAGAGCTGTTGCACAGGTAAAGCACAGCCGTGAAAGCCGGAGGACTGGAATTCCAGACTCTAGCACTCAGGTAAGGAGATGAGAAAACAGGGATTCCCCAAGAGCATAGTATAGTGCGTTCTGGATTCAGTGAGACCCTGTGTCTTGGATAAGGTGGAGACCAATCGACATCAACCTTGGGCTGCCAAATGCATGTGTACTCATGTGGGTATATGAACACACACGCACACACGTGTGCGCGCGCACACACACACACGCACCACACTCACACACACATATAAACAAAGGTTAGAGATGAAAAAGGAAGTATTACTCCCTTTGGTTCACCATCAGCAGGCTGAGATGTGCACATGACTAGAGGAGATGCAGGTATTGGTGATCTTGGATGAACCAAAGAGCGAATCATCTTCCCTGATTGGTGGTGGAACCACCACGGGGGTGCCTCATCACTGAGATTAAAAACTCTTTCTATTCTGGATGACATCTCTCTAATCCCAAGTGTGCATGGCATACAGGGCGGGGGGGGGGGGAAGGAGAGTGCGTGTGTAGACCAGATCACAACTGCACAACTGTCATTCCATAGGTGCTGTCCACTTAATTGGTGAGACAAGGTCTTGGGCTCACCTATTTGCCTTAACTTCCCTGTGCCCAGATTTTGATGCGAGTGGCAGGGATTGAACCCATGTCCTCATAATGGTGCAGCAGTCCCTTTACCAACTGAGCCATCTTCCCAGCCCCTCCCGCCCAACACAACTCCTTAATAAGGGCTGGGGCTCTCCTTGAAAGGAAGGAAGCAGTCCCACTGCTACACCTACCCCTGAACACAACGTGCCCTTGCTAATAAATTCCGAGGGCCGACACTGCCTGAGCCTGCTGGTCTTTGCCCTCAATTTCATTGAGATGGGCCATTGAAAACTCATTACAAGCTGTTTAGACTGTGACTTTGACTTTTGCTCGGCAGTGAACGGAATTAACAGCTCTTGGAGGTAGGGGGAAAAAAAGGCAGCTAGCCAAATTAAAAAAAAAAAAAATTTAATGAAAAAACTAAAAATGATGAGAGAACACTTTTAGTATTATCTCTATTAGTCATGCAAACAAGCACTCATGTGCAGTACATGCGTCCTGCGCTCAGCTCTCATTTAGAGCCTGTTGTGTATCAAAGTTGCCCCATTGAAAGAGAAATTCTTACCCTGGTCTTGCAGGCAGCTCAAAAATTTTTTACATGCCAAGCAATGAGCCTCTGAGTGTAACAGAATTGCTTCATAAATTTCACTGTCACTTTCCGATTTCTGTTTTTTTCTAATTTAGTGCTTGATAGTTTTTTATGTGATAATTTTAAAATGCTGTTTATAGCAAAAGTTACCTTGATAGTACAGGTGTGCAGAGAAAATTCACAGCCATCAATAAAGAGAGAGAGAGCGAGCGAGCACACCAGATTTCCCTGTTTATACTCTAGGCATTTTGTGATTCTAAGGATGTAACCCTGGTGGCATTGTGGGTTTAAAATGTACCCTGATTAATCCAGATTTTGGGAAAAGTAACAGCACAAAGATTTAAATATTGTTGCTGATACCTATGGATGGTTTCCATTTGTGAAGCTCGCACAAAATGCCTCTGTCTCCTGGTATTTGTAATACATCTTAAAAATAGGAATATTTACAGAGTGTATATAGTCATATATATGAAATGAGGAATAACACTACTAAATTGCAAATTTTATTAATGAGATGATTTAATGTTTAATATTAAGGTAGACAAAAGATCTTTATCCAGTAAAGGAAAAATACATGTTTGAGAATGGCCTGATACATTTTCCAGTGTCCTGAGATCCTCGAGCACAAATAGACACAGATATGGATCATGTCAAAGGTGGACAGAAAGGGGTATTTCCCTCTGGGGTTTTAGGTTATCCAGACACAGCAAATGGGGCTAAGAGATGGCTCTGCAGTTAAGAGATCAAACTATTCTTGGAGAGAACCTGAGCTTAGTTCCCAGGCACCCAAGTCATGTAGCTTACAACCATCTGTAACTTTAGCTCAAGGGGAATCTGACGCCCTCTGCTGGCCCCCATAAGCACAGCACTCATGTGCACATACCCACCCTGTATGTAACACACACGCATGTAATTAAAGAAAGTTAATCATAAAATAAAACGAGCAAGGGTTCATTTTGTGTGGCACGAAGGTGTGAGGCAGAAGTCACGGCACTTCTGCCGACCCATGGCAGCATCACCATAAGATTATCTAGTTGTTTTATTTTATTTTATTTTATTTTGTTTTGTTTTTCAAGCTCTTTCCGCAGGTTGCCAGGGACATGGCTGAAAGCTGTGCGTGCAGTAAGACTAAGATGCTCTGCCTTGTGGGGTCCCCTTTCGAGCATGCCAAGAACATTTGCTCATCCTCCATACACTGGAGTAGCACCCAATTCCAACGTAAGCCATGGAAAAAGTCTTTCAGAGCCAAATTAGTGAACTAGTCCTGTGCCGCTCAGGCCCAGGGATAGATTTTAAGTCAGTTCAGTAAATGTAGAGCCACATACATCTAAACCTGCTGGGTTATTTACTAGCCACTCTGTTTTCTTCTCCTTCAAGCATCTCATTTAACTCCCTGTTTTAATAAGCTTTTCAAATCTCAGTGTTTTCCCCAGAGCCAAGATCTTTATCTTTTTTTTCCCTCCCAGGGTGTCTTTTGTGGGAAGCCATAGTTGGTGGGGGAATGGAAGCAATTGCCTCTTCTAGAGTTTCAATGAAGTTCGACTATGTTCTAGTCACTACTGCTGTATCTACCACAGAGCACCCCAAGCTCTACTGTTCTGTGATGACATGTTTCAGCAAACCTCCATGGGGACAGTTTGTCCATCCCCACAAGCACCAGCTGAAGGAGCTGGAAGACAAAAACAAAGGCATAACCCAAGGCAGAGGTCATCTAAAGGGTGTCCACTCCAAAGACTAGGAGGTGAAGCTGGCTATTGGCTGTGACACTTCACACTGCTCTCAGGCAGCCGGGGCTTCCTCCAAATACGACAACTGGGCTTCCAGGGTATGCATCCCAAGAAAGAGCCAAGTAGATTTTAAGTTGCCTTTCATGACTCAGCCGTGGAAGTCAGGTGTGCCTCTGCTCCTTCTCTGTTCCGTTTGTCTGGGCAGACCCAAAAGCCTGCTGAGGTGTGTACGGGGAGAGGGAGTACGCCCCACCTTCTCAGCAGGCAAAAAGAATGTGGCATTGGGAAATCACCATGGCCACTTTTGGAAAATGTGGTGTATATAGGGGATGGAGAGATGGCTTAATGGTTATGAGCACTTCCTGCCCTTGCAGAGGACCTGGGTTCAGTCCCTTATATCCACATGGCAGCTCACAACCATCTGTAATATCAGTTTGGGAGGGGGATTCCATCATCCCTTTCTAGCCTCTGTAGACACTACAGACATATGCTGTGCATATCTACATGCAGGCTAAACACTCAGGCATGTTAAAAAAAAAAAAAAAACTTTTCTAAAAAGGAAAGAAAAATAAAGTGTATCTTCAACCATCAGCAAACTTTTAGCATGTAGTAGTTGCACATGAGAATAAAAGGGCTATTAGAGAGGGATGAAAGGGCCTGGATTTGAATTCTATCTCTGCCCCTTATTAACCACGTGTCCAGGCCTCAGTATGCTCATCTGTGAAATGGGGGTTCTCACATTGACTGCCTGTGGTTATTCTAAAGTTTATGCATATAAAATACAATGTATAAGTGTCTGCCACTGAGGTCCTGGTCCAGCCCAGTTGCTCAATGGCTCTTCCCTGAATCAGTTCATTGAGTCGGAATCTGCACACGATAGCCATTATTTAGGTTTATTGTGCCCTAGTCTATGTCACAGAGCGCATCCTTGATGTTTTCATGAATTTTCCACGCAGCCGCGCCATACTACCAGCCAATGAAGGTCAGGGAGGGAACAGATTAACAGCATCTCATCCCACAATGTCAGAATCCTTAAAAGTGTTTACAGAGCCCCGTGACACACAATGAATTTCAAACTAGAAGATTGGAGCCGAGGTAAAACTACCCCCGTTCTAAGCTTGAGCAGAGGCCTTGATGTTTTACGATTGTTTTAAGGTCCATTAATCGTTGAATCATGAGGCCATGTGAAAAGATGACAGCTTTAACATCCAGGGCCCGCGTTCCGGTGAAATGTTTTTGTTTCTACACTGTTCTTAATTAATGGCAGGGGCTAAAACCTGCTTCAAATGTGGCAAAAAGTGAGGTGCCACGAAATAAAGCAACTCAATCTCACCTGAAGACATTTTATGGCTGGTTCCAAGGAGCGTCCCTTAGACTGAAGGGTGGCAATCTCTAACAGGCATCGGCTGAGTCTCAGAAAGAGGCCTCCTGTTGCCTAGCCACAGGCCACATGTCGACGTTTAAATTTAGATGAATAAAAACATAAAAAGTGGCTAGGGTTTTACTGCTGTGAACAGACACCATGACCAAGGCAGCTCTTTTTTTTGTTTTGTTTTTTGTTTTCTGAGACAGGGTTTCTCTGTGTAGCCCTGGCTGGCCTGGAACTCACGCTGTAGACTAGGCTGGCCTCGAACTCAGAAATCTGTCTGCCTCTGCCTCCCAAGTACTGGGATTAAAGGTGTGCACCGCCACTGCCTGGCCCAAGGCAACTCTTATAAGGCCAACATTTACTTGGGGCTGGCCTACAGGTTCAGAGGTTCAGTCCATTATCATCAAGGCAGGAAGGAGCATGGCAGTGCCCAGGCAGGCGTGGTGCAGGAGAAGCAGAGAGTTCAGCATCTTGTTCCGAAGACAAACAGAAGACTGGCTTCTTCAGGCAGCTAGGAGGAAGCTCTCCAAGCCCACCCCCACAGTGATACACTTCCTCCAACAAGGCCACACCTACTCCAGTGAGGCCACACCTTGTTGCCACTCCCTGGGCCAAGCATATTCAAACCACCCCAATCGGTACTCCAAGGACTGTGAGTCTATAGCTCAGTGGGGAAAAGTGCTTGCCTTGCAAACACCAGGACGCATGCTCCATCCCCAGCACCACATACGTTTAAAAAAAAAAAAAAAAAAAAGATCGGATGTGGCGGCACACATTTGTCATCCCAGTGTTGGATGGGGACAGAATGGTCCCTGAACTCACAGGCAGGCCAGCACAGTCTAATCAGCAAGACTTTGGGGCAAACATCACAGGGCTTCTCTTGGGTTGTATTGACAAGAGAGGTGGCGGGCGGCCATCAGCAGTGAGTTCTGTGTGTGAGTGAGCAGCCCCTTCATAAGTCTGCAGGGACTTTAGGCACAAGCTGGAAAAAGGAAGTGGAGGCTTGCAACATTCGCCTTTAACATGTACACACACGGCCACGCCCTTACACACACGGGTGTATATCGCAAAGAATTCCATAGTTGTCTGTTATACCCCCATTGTTTAGAAGTCGTCTGCTGCCCGCTCCCTCGCCTCTTCCCTTTTTTATTTGTGTATTTGTGTACAGGTGCTCACAGAGGCCAGAAGAGGGTATTGGATCTGCTAGAGTTATAAGCAGCTGTGAGCCTCCCGATGTGGGTGCTAGGAAACCAATGTGGGTCCTCCGGAAGACATGCAAAGGCTCTCAACAGCTGAGGCGTGTCTTCAGCCCCTCCCTCTCCCCCTCCAACTCCTCTTTTTATAACTCAGGAAAGCTTCGGATCACTCCGGAGAGTGCCAGTCATTCCTCCTTCCTATCACAAATACTCAGGGTAACTTCTTCATCTGTGCTGTCGGGAATGGCTGCCACAATAGATAGAGGGTTCAACTGCTCGGGCCGTTCCAAGGGTGCCATTTGATGTGGTGGGATAGCACTTGGGAGGCACAATAGCTTAGAGAGGCGATCGCAGAGCTGTCTACCCCTTGTCTGACAAGAGCAGCATGTGGTGATCGTGAAGGGAGAAGGGCCCATTCCCACTCTCATGGGCTCACTGAAGCCTCAGTACCTCCCCTAGACCCCATGTCTAAATACCATCACCCTGGGGTTAGGGTGACAAACTTTCAATCCATTGTCATCGATCAAGTGCTAAACTTTCTTTCTCTTTCACTTGCTTGTCTGTTAGAGTAATTTGGAGGAATGAACGGGGTTTTCCAATAAGTGGTACAAAGCATATGCTAATTTCTCAATAAAGGGTAACCATCAAAGCTGTCCGTTTGCTCTTGTCGTTACGTACCCCGTCACCCGACAACGATTTTGTGAATGAGACTGGAGCTCTTCTTTAGAACTCCAGCATAGAGTAGGCACCAGTGCATACCATATACAAAGAGCCGTTGGCGTCTAACCTGAAGACTACTGGTGTACAAAGGAGGCACGATGGCATTGAAAAGTGGGGAACATGAGGTTAACACCCCAGACTCGTTCCCGTCTCTACCTCCTTGGTCATAGGCTTATAGCCATGCATTGCCAGACTCAGCTTTTTCCGCAGACACTGGGGTCCAAGCTCAGGTCCCAATATTTGTGCATCAGGCACTTTACCAACCAAGCTATCTCCCCAGCCCCTAAGCAGATGTAGTTTTAAAAAAAGATTTCTGACTCACTTTTAGATTTGTCTGAAAAGTAGAGAAATGAAAATAAAATATAAAATATTGTGAATCTTGGTAGTAAACATAATTTTGGAACCCATCCTAGGATAACTCCGTGCTAAGTCCCGATTTCCAGCTAGCTATGGGCAAAATATCTCCTTCATTGTGAGTTGTTATTTTCAATTTGCATGCAGATTATTTTTTCATAATTACTTGATAGCTTTTAAGGGGGGAAAACAACTTGGCAGTTTAAGTATACCTTGCTTTTGTTTATGTTTTTGTTCTGACTAAAACCCACAGGCTGGCCGTGAACTCTGTGTAGCCTAGCTGGCTTTGAACCCTGAAGTCCCCAGATTCTTTACATCTCTTAAGCACTGAGGTAGCTGGCAGATTTTCCTTTAACACTGCTTCTAAATTCCACAGTTTCCCTGCCATGGAGTCAGCCTTCCACAGACTTCAGAGCCTAAATCCTTTCTCGTGTAATTTTCTTTCTTTAAATTTTCCACGGCTCCACACCCCCTCCCTTCCAACCTCCCCTAAGCCAGAGGTATACAGCCCTTTGAAGAACACCTAGACTTTTAAGCTGGAGTCCCAACCAACTGCCACTCTGTCCTTAATACCTTCCAAGTGTTAGATTAATAACATTTGGCTAAGGTGACCAGAACAGAGTGCAGTACTTCAGCTGAGTTTCACCGACATTTGGGATAAGGCGCTCTGGTTTCTGGAGACACACGTTTTTTGTTGTGAGTAGAAAGAGATGTAATTATGCCAGTCGAATTTTGCTGTGCTATAGCTTTGAAACATATACGTGTGTGGTAGCAAAGTGTATTGTGTGTGTGTGTGTGTGTGTGTCTGTGTGTGTGTCTGTGTGTGTGTGTCTGTGTAAGAGATAGAATAATTTCATTGTCAATTGTCTACAACCTACAATCATCCAGGAAGTAAGTCTCAAGGAGCGATTGTCTAGGTCGGGTTGGCTCATGGGCATGACTGTGGGGCATGGTCTTGATTGTTTTAACTGATACAGGAAGACCCCGTTGGAAAGTGAGCAACACCACTGCATAGGTTAGACTCCCAGACCGTCTAACAGTGAAGAGATCTAGGTGACCAGTAAGCACTCGTGCGTTCACATCTATGTGCTCTTGACCGTGGATGGGATGGGGTAAGCTGCTTTAACTCACTTTAGCCTTGTCCTTCCAAACTATAACCTAGAACTGTGAACTGAAACAAACTCTATTTTCCTTATGTCACTTTTTAAAATTGTCTTGATATTCCACCTTTTTATTAATTAATCATTTACTTTACATCCCGACCGAAGTTTCCCCTCCCTCCTCTTTTCTGGTCCTTCCTCCTTCCCTCCCCTCCCCCTTGTTAGTTTGGTTTTTGTCAGGTTGTTTTATCACAGCAAGAGAAATGAATTTAGGACAGTAGTAGTAGTAGTAGTTGTGTGTGTGTGTCTGTGTCTGTGTCTGTGTGTCTGTCTGTCTGTATATGTGTATGTGTATGTTTGTGTGTATGTGTGTGTGTGTATGTGTGTGCATATGTTTGTGTGTCTGTGTGTCTGTGTGTGTGTCTGTGTATGTGTGTGTGTGTGTGTGTGTGTCTGTATGTGTGTGTGTATGTGTGTGTGTGTGTGTGTGTGTGTGTGCCATAATGCAAGTGCAGGGGACAAAGGAAGGTGTCATAGATGCTCTGCCATCACTCCCAGTTTTACTCCTTTGAGACAGGATCTCTCAGTTAATCTGCCTAGTGACCTCTCCCCAGCCATCCTCCTGCCTCTGCCCACTACCCCCAGTACTAGGGTTTACAGACCAGACACATGACTGCTTTTTATGTGTGTTCTGAGAATACAAACTCAGGTCCTCACACCTTGACAACAAGCATTCTCACCCATGCCCTAAATCATGACCAACACAGCCTCAAGTCAATGGCTGTCGTTCTGGCTTGTTTTGGCATTCATGGCGACTGAACCTAGGGCACCAGCACCATGGTTACAAGCCACGAGGTTCTACCACCGGGCTCCAGGGCCAGCCCCAAGCTCTTGCCCACAGCAGCAAAGGCCACCATGGAGATCACTCATATGCATTAGACATTTGTTCCCCACCGCTTAGGACTTGTTGCTTCCTCTTTGTCACAGCTAATTTTGTTTGTCATATGTCAGGCTAGGATGAGAGGCACATTCCGATTCAGCTCCTTTTTCTTTTTCTTTTCTTTTCTTTAAGCAGCTACCTTTGCTAATTTCCAGCGGTCAGCACATTTAGCAAGTTGGTAGCCGCTCGCCTGAGCAAGCCATTAATCTGTATTAGAAATTGTGGAGGATTTGAACCTTCCTGAGGCCGGCAGCCCCTCCCCATGTCTGCAGATGATCCTGTGTCTCCCTGGGTTGAGAGCGCCCGCCGTTTCTATCCTAAGTTTGCCTTTTCCCTTTGTGTTTGAATATCTGTATTTCATAACAAGGCCGTGGCGGCACAGGAGACCGAGACTGTGTCTTTGGTGCCTGACAGTGTCATCACTGGCTGCCACAGAGCTTGGCTGGACCCTCGCTTTGCTGGCCCCTGGGGTCAGTGCCAAGAAGCCTTTCTAGTTCTTTCTCCTGGAGAATTCTGGCAAAATGTGCTTCCACTGGAATGGCTTTCAGTGTGTGTCTGTCTAGAATATTATCTCTTTTCATCTTTCCTCCTTCTTATTTGCAACATGAACTGTTTTTTCTTTTCCTAAAAACTTTGAAAAAATAAAAAGCATGTTCCATGCTAATTCAAATGAACTCTGTCTCTCTCTAACTCTGTTTCTCTCTTTGTCTCTCTCTCTGTGTGTATATGTGTTTGTGTGTGTGCGCGTGCGCACATTTAATCTTTAAATCCCCTATGTCCTACCTTCAAAACTACCAAAATAGTCTCTCTGTAAAAAAACAAACAAACAAAGATCAAAACCAAAACAATCGAAGTGTTAAGTTTCTACACATCTGCATTAGAAAATGGGTCACATAGTCAGCTTGGTGTTCCAGAAATAGTTCATTGAATTAAAAAAAAAAAAATGCCTGTTACACAGCCCGTGGGCCTGAGTTTGAATCCCTGGAATCTATATAAAAACTGGATGCATAGGAGGAGCACCCACAATCCCAGCTCTCCTGCAGAGGCTTGGGAGGAAGATAGGAGAGTCCTTGGAAACTCACAGGACAGCTAGCCTGGAGTATACAGCAAAAGTCAACCAAGAGGCGGGCTTTAACAAGGTGAGGACAAAACCCAGAGGACTTACACACACACACACACATACACACACACACACACACACACACACACACACACACACACACACACACACACACACACACACACACACCAGCACCAGTGCTCTTTGCTAACATGTACCATTAAGATAAATAGGCTCCACTTTATCCTGGCAAAGCCCCCAGTTCTCACTGGTGTGCAGTCTACACAGTAGATGCCCCTCTCCCCAGGTACTCCCAGTTGCCCTCCCCAGAAGCCTGACCTCTTACCCTCATTCTCAGGTTGGGTAAGCAAGAATAGCTACCACCAGGGCTTCAGAGCAAAGCAAGGTCAGCTTTTCCAGTCTCCAAGCTCCTTCCCTCCAGGCTGCCTCCCTTTCTAGAAGATTCTCACCCCTCAGCCTTGCCTGATCTTAGAAGCTCAGGACACCTGCAGGAAACCACCCACCTTCCTAAAACCCTACAATCAAGCTCTGCAAACCTAGCCCTTACCTAGTGCTCCCCATATGCAAATATGCCCCACTGCTTCCTGCCTGGATCCTGACTAACAGACAGTTGGAAACCCGAGATCATGAACTATCTTCCTTAACCCAGCACACAAACTTTCATCTGAAACACACATTTGTGGGAACAAGGGAAGTTTCTGGAAGAAGATTTTAGCAGAATTATATAGCTCCTTTTTCTTCCCCCGAGTTTCCATCCTCCCTTTCCTCCCTGCCCTTCTAAAGACATTTGGAAAGAGGTGAAAGAGCTTTAGAAGCCCCATGTCTGTGTCTGAGCCAAGGGCAGCTGCCGGCAGCCCCTCCGCCAGGGTCCCAGTGACCCTGGTCTGGCTTCCTGCAAGTCCATGCTCACACATCTGGCGGCCTGCCCAAATGTGACCTTGAAAATGGCTTGTAAGATCTCTTCAGGGCCTAGAGGCTCTCTCTTCAACCTCCTCACTGGCCTTGCCCTCTCCCAGATGTTCCCAAGTCCCCTGTGTGACCTTATGCATCCTCCCTGGGATACCAGTCAATCATCAAATGGCCATGAAGCAAAGGAGCCCCAGAAAACACGGCAGAATAGAAATATCCTCACATCTGCTGTTTCTCCTTTGTGTGTCGGCACAAAGACTCCTCCGGATGAAGGCCCGGTCCAGTGTTAGTTGTCATCAAATCCTGAACTCGACCTCTTCTGTTGACCCCTCCGATACAGAGTTAGTTCTTGCGAAAATTTCTCACACAAGTCAGAGGGAGGAGGCAAGAGGTCCACCCCCTTCCTTCGGTAGCATTGACGCCCACCCCCATTACACCTCCCTGCCCCCACATACCCAGACATAAAACTACACAAGCGATCCCTCTATTCTTCCTGTCGTAGCGTGAGCCTCCAGATGTAGGCTCATTGGTAGTCTTTTTGTGTTCCTCGGTGTTTGTGCTTTTAATAGATATTGCAAGTGTGTTTAATGTGAAAATAGAAGCGGAGGGCTTTTAAAGGAGCTTACTCAAAATCCTGCCAATTACTGAAGTAGACCAGACAAGAAGGAGCCACTATTTTTTTTTTTTTTTTTTTAATACAGGGAGGATGGGGGGCATTTCCACCAAAAGCCTGGCCCTTTGTCTTTAAAAATATCCATCTCTTAGGCACTGAGTTATAATAATGAACGCAGATGTAGCTGAGTCACATTAGAAAGCACAACCGAATGCCAATGTGTCGGGCTCTAGTGTGTCATATGTCACATGCAGCTTTTCTGCAGAGGAGCCAGGATAGCTCTTACTTGGTAGCTCAGAGTCTTTTGGTTTGGGGAGAAGATAACATTTATTTGACTTTCTATTTATTGTGTGTGTGTGTGTGTGTGTGTGTGTGTGTGTGTGTGTGTGTGTGTGTGTCTGGTATGAGTGTGGGCATGCTCAAATATGAATGGGCACATTTCATGCCTAGGAACAAATGTGTGCACTTGTGTGTGGAGGCCCAAAGAGCCATCCTTGATTCCTCTCCACTTTCTTTTTTTTTTTTTGTTTTTCTGAGACAGGGTTTCTCTGTGTATCCCTGGCTGTCCTGGAACTCTGTAGACCAGGCTGACCTTGAACTCAGAAATATGCCTGTCTCTGCCTCCCAAGTGCTGGGATTAAAGGTGTGCGCCACCAGTGCCCGGCTCCTCTCCACTTTCTTTATTGAGGGTTTCTTGCTGATAATGGAGCGTTAGATAGCTCGATTGTCCTGAAAATCCCAACTGTCTCCGAAGCACTGGGATTACAGGCTGACCAGCTGGTACCTAGGTTGTTGAGTTCTGAACCCCAGCCCTCGCACCTCCGCCTCAACTGCCATCCCCCAAGCCCCATCTTTAACCCCCGGTGCCAGTTGCTGAACTGTGTCATCCTCTTGCCTTTCAAATGCCCTCAATCACCTGCTGACATGTATCCAATGGTAAGAAATCATCAAGATTTGCCTGCAAGAGTGGAAGTAAATTATCACTAGACAGAAACAAACAAGTCAGTACCCCCGAGGCCTGAGATATTGCTCAAAGCAGCCCCAAGTTGCCTTGGGGGGTGGTGTCCAACTGCCTCCGAAGGAAGTTTATGCCAATGTGGAGGTCAAATCTTCCATAATGCACTGCAGCCCCTGGTGGATAGTGGAGCCAAGGAATTAACGTTGCTTAAACCTTCTTCCTCTTTCTGGTTCTTAAATGTGAGCTCCGTTCTATTTTTTTCCCCCTCCAAACTCTGACTCCTATTCTCCAAGAATAAGGAAGCTTTAGCCAACTGCAATTTCAAAGTATTGCCTCTTAAGCCCAGGCCAAGTGTGTAGACTTGATAGAATTCTGATTAATGCCGCGTATTATATTAATTTTCAGAGGAACCTGCAGACATTTCTCCCGTTCCTATTGCAGGCTGGTCTGCCAGAAGCATTTGTCTACGTAAAGAGCTAATATCTTCAGCTACCAACAACCATAAAGCTGGAAATCTATTGGAAGGGTTGGCATCTCTCGATGTGCACAAGGCACACTACAAAATAGATATAGAACTTGGCTGAACTTTACATCAAATTTGCCAATCAAAACTCAGAAGTCTCTGCCAAGTTGGCTTCAGAATCTCTTGGTTGGAGCCAGCACTAATTATGTCAACAAGTAGCTCAAGTTTGGTCCCCTGTTAAGTCCTTCACTCCTGGGGGTTAGGACTATGCCTTTGGTGTGTAGGCAAACTGGCTCTGTGCAGATCAGCTGCTCCTAGCTTCTACCTAAATCTCCCAAGACCTTCTGACTCACCATTTCTTTCTATTCCCCTGAGGCATACTACTTCTGTCTCCGTCATAGATAGCAAGGATTTTGGAAAGGCAGACAGATGACCTGGGCCCCAGCGAGAGGTTTTCTGATGAGGCCAAGCCTTCTTAGAATCACAGTCATCTCTGCAATTGGGCAGTTGGGGGAGTCTAGTCTATAGACTTCTCCATGTATAGCATCACTTAGGACAAGTCAGTACCTGTGGAAGGGAAGGAGGTGACTATGGAGTGGATGGGGGCAAGGTGAGCTGAGGTAACAGGCCTGGGAGTCTCAGCTCACCCCATGGGAAACTCAAGCTCTAAGGGCCCATCAGAGCTGATCTCCATTGGGTCAGTACAGCCAGACTTTTCGACCTCTTCCTTGACCCATTGGGTAGACTAGCCCTGGAAGGACATGACCTTGAGGATGACAGCCTGCTGAATTCAGAGACTCCCTTAGAAGAGTGGCAGCTTAACTGCAAAGCCTTCCTGGAAAGGAGGCCTAAGGGACATAATCAGTCAGGCATGAACACACCCCTGCCCTTGCTTCAGCTCTGGCCCTGCCCCAGCTCTTCCACACCATCAACCTCTGGGATATAGACCTCTCTTCTATGGGTTAAGGTTGCTAGGAGCAAGTCTGTATCCCTTGTTGCCAACACTGAAGCCCATGTCTGACTATGTATGGTATGTGGACACTTATGTGTGCAGGTGAGTGCATGTAAAGGCCAGGTGAGGATGCCAGGTGTCTTGCTCTATCTCAGTTCACCTCATCCTCATAGAACTCAGCCAGAACCTGAAGCTGGATTAACCAGAAAGACCCAGTGACCCTCCTGTGCTGAGGTCACAGGTACACGCTTCCTTTTTAAGTGGGTAACGGATATTTGAACTTGGGTTCTCCTGCTTGGCCTTACCCACTGAACTATCTTGCTCACCCTTCAAGCCTCTGATTCCGAAGCTGGACTGACTCCTTGAAAAAACTGCAAAAATAAGCCCAAGCCAGCCTAAGTGCCAGATGCATCAGCATCCTAGATTCTGGCTCTTCAGCCTGAAGCAAACCATTCCCCACTCTAGCTTGAGTTTTCCATATTAGAGCCAACTGTCAAGTACGGAAAATTCTAATGAAACCAAGTAAAATTCCCATCTCCAGCCAGAAATCTTAAATATGTTAGGACTAAAATCTTCAGAATTTAGACATTCACCAGAACCAAGAGGCACCAAATGGCTGGCGCAAGGCTTGGAATCTACACACACACACACACACACACACACACAGACACACACACACACACAGACACACACACACACACACACACACACACACACACACACACACCTCCTTTTTTTTCTTTCAGAGAGCTACATGGCAGGCAGCTTTCAAGAAACACTGTCTCTGCCGAACCCAGACACTTCCTCCTGTTTAGATTGGACTCAGGGAAGGTTGGGGGGAGATTCCTTGGGAAGCCTGCTTTCTCTTCAGGAATGTAATGGAATTCAAAGGTAATCCTTAAAGGACAGCCATTTGTAAAGGAGAAAGGAGAAAAGGAAAGGAGGCTAAGGGAACCTCCTCCAAGGCTGCCATTAAACAACAGACAGTCATAGCACAAAGAACCCAGAAAAAGAGGAAGAAGCTGCCCCCCCCCCGTTGTTTGTAAATTTGTAAACAAATCTGTTAAAGCAAACCCCGGATTCATATTCAACTTGAAAAACAGGGAGAGCCCGCCTACGACATGCTTAGAAGTTTGAATACACTTTCAGTAGCTCTTCGTTATCTCAAATTAAATCTTAAATTGAGCTTGTGGTTCCGTGAATTAATGCTCAGGCCTTTCAGCCCGGCTGCTGAGGTCATTCAAATCTAACGGTCGAAATGGTCACAAGGTCAGGACTTGGCCGGAAGTGTATAGAATGTCTTTATGATGCCCGCAGATGCCTGCATTCCACAGCTGGAGCTGCCAGGCACCGAGGTGGGGCTGGGAGCTGCAGCAGGGCCTAGGGAGGGGCTTGCTTACTCCTGTTATTGTATCGACTGCCCCTTGTGTGAAGTAATACAGAATCCTGCCCCATCCCACCTGCCGAAACAAGGCAAGCAGTTCCGTAAGCAGAAACAATGTAATGGCAGTCATGGCTGCAAAGTCACCATCACCAGACTCTGGACAGAGAAGAGTCTCTCTCACCTGTCTGCGCAATGATACAAAACAACTCAAACAAGGTTCACTCCAACAACAAACGGTTCAATGGCAGCCCCAGGTGTAGTAGATCATGTTTGATAATCGTTGTGGCCCAGGTACTGAGATAAATGTACACACACCTGTGCAAATGCGTAATTCAGGTTAGCTGAGCCCAGGCTGGTATGAATCCCCTAGGAGAAAGAAGCACTGTCTTATAGCTTTAGACATCTGAAGTCTAACTGAGTATCCTTTCAGCTAGACTGGCTAACAAGTGAGCCCCTGGGATCCACCTGTCTGCCCCACTGGCACTAGAGGTGCCCTGGAGTGCACCACCACACCCAGCTGTTATGTAGATGCTGAGGATCCAAACTCAGACCCTCACAATTCCTCAGCACGTGCTTTCCACGCTAACCCATGCCCCCAGCCCTTCAGTCTGGCTTTCCTGCCTTTGAACCTGTATTTTATTTCATTTCCTAGTTCCTTTTGGTTTCTGAGACCAAGTCTCCTGGAATCCAACCTGGTCTCTAACAGTCTATATCCAATGGCGACCTTAACTCCTGCCCTTCCTTCCTCCTTTCCATCACTGGCCTCTGACTTCAGAGCTCCTCAGAAATAGCATCAGAGGAGGCTTTGGAGCCAAGGTATGATGGTGGTAAGGAGAGGAAGGGTCCCCAAAACTCATTGGGGAAGCGGTAGGCAGGGTCAGCATGGCTTCAGGACAGGTATCTAATCTCTAGGTCTCTAGGTCCTGCCTCTGGTCTTCACTGTCCCCCTAACATACCTCTGGCTAATTTAAGGTCAGGGAGACCCCAGGACTGGAAGCACCTCCCATTGTGGGATGAGAGAGAAACAGAGAGAAATCATATCCACGCAGCAGGCAAGGGTGCTACTGCCTTGCTACTGCAGGTCAGGGGCAGGCCCACCCCTGCCTCCTTGTTAGGAGTGGCCTTTGGGGATGTATCTGTGAGACTGAGGGAGTGGACTGCTGACAAGTGGGGACAGAGCCACAGTGAAGGTGTCAGGTCATGAAGGGGAATTAGCTGCCAGGTATCAATAGGTGCAGATTGCTGCAGGCACTGGTGACTGAGAGCCCTGAGTGTCTCTATTAACTCCTCAGGCCATGAGGCCTTAATGACACCCCTGCCAACAACAGAAGAGGCAGCAAGTGACAGATTGCAAAGAAGGATGCCAGCTAATCCAATCTGAACACCCCATGGGGCTTGGGAACTCCCAAGGCCTGGCTCCTGTTGCCTGTCACATGGTGCAAAGAAGGATGACACTAAAGATCAGCCTCCAGAGACAAGGGCCTTAGATGGACATGAGGGGTGGGGGTGGGGGGATTGAAAATATGGGATGCAAAACTGGAAGTGACTCTGCATGTGGAGGAAGCTGGGCTGGGACTAGGAAGGCCTGTTGGGAAAGATCTGACAATATCTCTGTCCGTATTACTGCTTCTTGGAATCTAGAGAACCTCTAATATGTGTCCAGCACCGCTCCGGGAACTTTCAATTGCCACTGGAGTGAGTATGAGTACATACTGATTAAATTTATTATAGTAAATCCTATTATCAAAGGTCCTCCTATGTGCCACAGACTAGCATGCACATACTACTAAGAAACATAATTTAGCATGTCATTATGCTCCAGGCCCCTTTCTGTTCCCTCCATTAAATATGGCCTATGTTATGTGTCAACAATGTTTGGAGAACTTATATTCATTGTGGTTGCTGTCATCCTTATTAATTCTCCAATTCTACAGAGTGGGCAGTATTATTTCAATTTGCAATTGAGCAGGCCGGGACTCAGCTAGATTCAAAGCCTTGCGATTCGCTCTTTGAACTGCGTTTCCCACACTGTGCAGGTATCCTTGTGTGAATCTTAAAATGTTGGCATAGCTCTTCTCGTTGCACAAACGGAGAAATGGAAAACCCCTAGAGATGAAGGAGCTTGGAGAAACAGAGCCAAGGCTCTGGACCCCTCCCATGCCATTCTGCCCCATTGCTGGAAACTGTAAAGCATGTCTCCTCCGTCTTTGTGAGGTTCCCAAGGACAAATGAAGCAATAGGCTAGCCACATTTACCCTAGGAAACCCATATGCCTACTGGGCTTACTCATAGAGAGTGAGTGAGTTACAAGCAGAAGTGTAGGTGACCCTTAAGCAGCCACTCTAGAAAGTCCCCATCCAGTGTGGATGATAGCTGTTCGTTCTGTTTGAGCCTTCCACAAGACACTCTCACCTGGGAATCTGGTCTGTCAAATGTGAGGCTTCTCTATAGATAGCCTCACTGATGACACCAAGAAATATGGGACCAAGCAACTGCACAACCAGGGGCTTAGCCAACTGGACACAGAAATGCAAGCTCCACCCCCATGCCAGGTTTCTCTGAGGGTTCAAGAATCAGACCCCAATCTATCCCCAACAGGTCCCCATGTCACTATCCCACCCAGCTGAGGGAGAGGGAGAGTGTCAGCAGTACCTCAGGATCCTGTAATCAATGAGGACTGGAAACTCCCAATCTGAAAGCTTCCCTTCCCACAAGTCCCTTCCCGCTGGTGGTCATGCCAATGAACGAAACTGTCCATAGCGGTGCTCCTGAAACACCTCCAGCACACACAGTCGGCAAGAATGTCACAGTCATGGAATTAGTCTCACTGGGAAAGGCACCAGTAATGCAACGGTGATAAAAGGAAGGAAGAGAGCACAGTGGAGGGAGGAGGGAGGGAGGCAGGGAGGGAGGGAGGGCCACAGTGGAGGGAGGAGGGGAGCACAGTGGAGGGAGGAAGGGAGCTGCCCATGTCTTAGGAACTTTGGTATGTGGCTGTCAGATAGATGGGGTTGGTACACTCTGTTTCTCTTTTGCATGTATTCACATACTGTACGTGTGTTCTCTTAAAGTCTACGGCCTTGGCGTGGGGAGATGACTCAGTGGTTAAGAGTGCTTGCCACTGTTCTTTTAGAGGACCCAATTCCAGGACTTAGCAGCCACATTAGGCAGCTCACAGCTGTCTATGACTCCAGCTCCCGGGGATCCAGCATCCTTCTCTGGCCCCCACAGATACCTGCACACAGATACATGTGCCCCCCCATACTAATAAAAACTAAAATACAAAGTATTTTCTAAAAACCTCTTCCTTAGCTGAGTAGTAAGTAATGTATGGCTGCTTATCTATGTATCTATTTATCTATCTATGTATCTATCTATGTATCTATGTATCTATCTATGTATCTATGTATCTGTGTATGTATTTATATATGTATGTATCTATCATTTATCCATCTATGTATCTGTGTATGTATGTATGTATGTATGTATCATCTATCCATCTAAGTATCTATCTCTATCTCTTTCTCTATCTCTCTCCATCTATCTCTCCTCTCTCCCATCTCCTCTTTCAGTCTCATTCGATTCCTTTTTCTCTCTCTATCCCTCTTTATCCCCTCTCTCTTTCTCATATAGCTCCCCATTTCTACTTTTGAAAGAAAATGATAGTAGCTATATAACTATTTTCATGGCTTCCCCCAAAGGCCTGAAAATTAAGTATAAATAAATTATCCATTACCAGAGAAGCCCTGTCCTTCCCACATACCCTCCCCAGCACATTCCCAGCTTCTTCCTTCACCTCCAAGAGACATTTTCCAAGGTCACTAAATTAAGCCTTCAGACAATCGAAAAATTGAATCTTGGTACATCTATTTTCCTAACAAAATTTCTGCAGCGCGGATTGGGGCTGACAGGTGCGGCCGCATAGCCTTCTGGGCTGTTCAGGTCGATTTGGCCAAGCAGGACAGCATCAGCTGGGATTGGAGGGAACATCTGAGCCACTCAGGCCCCCTGGGAGTCACGGAGTCCCTTACCTCCTTGCCACTGCAAATGACTGTCCCTGTCGTTCTCAAAGCACCCCCTTCTCCTCCTCAGCCAGCTGCCTCCTCACCCCCTGCAGCCAACAGTTCAAAAATCTGTTCAATTATTTATCAAACAGACCCTCGCAATCATTGCAAACATGTTTAAATAGATCTGGAAACTGTTCTTCTCAAGGACTCTAATGATGCTGTTGAAACCACGGTCCTGGTTGGAGGAGAGCAGGAAGGATACCGGATATGAATTTGGGAGAGAAAGGGGAGCTTTACCCAGGCTTTGCAGTGACCACAGGCTATCTCGCTGTTCAGAGGGCATGAATCACCCAGGACCCGGAAGGTGGGGATCCTGGCTCACTGAGTGCCAGCCCCTTGACTCTGGAGGTCACTTCCTCTCTCTGGGCCTGCTTGCCTCATATACAAGCTGCATCTTCCCTGAGACTTTGAGTATCTCTTCACTTGGGCTTCTTCAGCCTCCAAGATTCATATTTAAAACTTCTGGTGAAAATTATATTCTATACAGGTACATACATGAATGTACATGTCACAAGGCTTTGATTTGCTATACAGCAATAAGACCGTGGCATTCTTGGACGGCGATCTGAGTTTTAGTCTTGGTTTTGAGTAGTCACCAGGGTCCATGGGAGCACCCAGGTGCCCATGGCCACCTGTACAATACCAATGACCTCTGCAAATGAGTTCAGGCAAGATCAACGTGTACCACAGTATTTCAGTCAAGTGAATGAACAAAGCCATCAGCTGATTCAAAACTGCTCACACGGGCACCCCAAATGCAGCCTTCAGAGGCTTGGGACTCAGCAATGCGAAGCCCACTCAGATGGCTCTTGCTGTGGCCTGCATAACAACGGCATGTGAGTCTTCCCAGCTTGTCATAAATCTTGTGCATCTGCACTGTTTGTGCCGAAGGGTTTGTGCATTCCTGTAACAAATGCCAGGAGGCCAGCCGACAAAGCTGATCAGGGACAGAGTCCCCATCCAGCACCAGCCTGTGCTAAGTCTGCAGAATATTTAAATAAGGGGTTAATTTATAAAGTGAAGCCCAGGAAACTTTCCACGATGGTTGTGCCTGTGACTCATAAATCGGCACAAATTGAATCTAGGTTTCTGTGCCCGTCAGCTCCTGGGTAAACCAAAATTTATTGAGAGGTACATAGGTTGCTGTCCAAGGAAACATAGTAAATGAGAGAAATGTATACTCGGGAGGTCATTAAACAAGGAGGCAGGTAGCAAGGACGAGATGGCAGAGTCGAAATGGGAAATCCTCTTTGTCCCGTATTCAGAAGCAGTCCTGCTGGAGGCAGTTGGAGGCTGCCTTCCAGAAATTCTTTCTTTTGTTTTTCTTTTTGCCAACGTTCCACTGACTTCTTCGCCTGCTTGTCCTTTGCGGAAGGGATTTATAGATGCAGATATTGGGGGGTGAGGATCAAGAGGAGTATGAAACTGAGGGTTTTCATAGTCAGACCTTTAGGCTTGCTTGTCCAGAGCCACGCTCATCATTGGAAATATGCATCCGAGGTGACCACGGCCCTACTCCAATGGTGACTGTCTATCAGAACCAGGCAAGTGTCCCTCATTAGTGGAAACAATCCTAACAGCACCTCATATGTTCTGGGGACCAACTGTGAACCAGACACAAGGTTAAAGGATGGCTTCTCTGGGGTAGGTTGAAGATTTTTATTGTACACCGGGCCACTGCTTTCTTGATTTTTGTTTTCAAATCATACTCTTGTCTCCCTAGCTGGAGAGCAAATGCCAGGATTCTAGTTAACTTTCTTTGCTAGCACTTTTATTTTGTAACTTTAATTCATTTGCTTGACACTCTGACTCATGGGCAAAACCTGGTAGTAAATAGACCCTTTTAAAGCCTACACACGGGTAGGGCCACATCATCTTATGGTGGCAAGCAGCATAGATCACTGTAAGGACAAAGCCATAGCACAGTTGCTAGAATTCTTGCCTGACATCTGTGAAGGCCTGAGTTCCAGCCGATCCTCAGCACTGCCTAAACTTAGGGCATGGTGGCACACACCTGTAATCCTAGAACGTGGGAAGTAGAGGCAAAAAGATTGGAGGTTCAAGGTCAACCTTAGCTGTGTAGAGAGTTTGAGGCTGGCAGGCTCTGTGTGACATCGTACACAGGGCCTTGAGCATATTTATAGGTCAGTTGTGTGTTGAAGAGAGAGCAGAATTATGCTGTGCTCTGTGCAATCTCACAGTGCGATGCTTAAGAATATTTATACAGTTTATTCCACACAGATAAACCAAGACCTGTAATCAGTACTATTGGCTGGAGTGGTCGTCGTGGCAGCTTTGCCTAGAAAGAACAGAGATGTGGGATCACTTGCATGAGAGCACACAGCAGCTGCAAACCTCTGCTTTCTCCAGTCTGCTCATAAAGTAAACTTGGCTGGTGGGATAAAGAGGACTTCAAAAGGAAGACTTGGCTAAAATGCTTTTAGCAGACATTATCGTAAAAACTTCCTGGACTTTGTTTGATAAGAAAAGAGGCAAAACTGAAACTGTAATGCAATGACTACATTGTTTATTTCTGACATTTTACATAAGTAGATTCCTCATCTCTGTCCTCAGTTGAGGCCAATAAGAAAATATAAAGTTGCTGGGCAGTGGTGGCACACACCTTTAATCCCAGCACTTGGGAGGCAGAGGCAGGTGGATTTCTGAGTTCGAGGCCAGCCTGGTCTACAGAGTGAGTTCCAGGACAGCCAGGGCTATACAGAGAAACCCTGTCTCGAAAAAAAAAAAAAAAAAGAAGAAAGGAAGAAAAGAAAAGAAAAGTTGAACTTATTCTATCTGAGCTGACACTTCTTCAAAGCCTTGTTATGCTTGTTCCCTTCGGTGTATATCAACTCCAAAATACACAGTGACACGAAAATTGTGCATTCAGATTGCGCTATTGATTCATGGAGAAAGTGACCTTGTATGTACACATGAAAAGGAAGAAATCTATATATACTGCCTAACCTCTGTAGCAGTGTGTTGCACGGGAGCAGATAGTGTGCCTATTTTAACGCCTACATTTACTTTACCTTTGCAAAGACCTATAGCATAAGGGTATGAATCCCAGGGAAGGGCCCCTGTAAATTGCACAGGTGTGTCCTGGGAAAGGGACCTATGTCAGGTTAAAATCCTAGGTTCTGTTTGCAAAGCCAATGGTTAGAGCCAGAGATAAGAGATTCTCTCTAGGACCTGGACTATGGTTTTCTCAGGGCTAAGGTTTTCTTCTTAATTTTTAAGCTTTTACGCTTATGTACCCATAGACCTGGCACTAGGGACCCAGGGGGATGGCATTACTGACTGTTCTAATGAGATGGGAACATTCCCACACCTCAGCCTGCTGTCATGTTTAATAAGTCACGTTACGTTGTTTGCATCTGTATTAGTTGCTTCTCTGGTGACTGCGACCAAATCTCTGGAGGAAATAACTTAAGAAATGAAAGGTGTATTTTTGGCTTATGGTTTCAGGGGACTTCAGTCCATCATGGAGAGGGAGGCATGGTAGTGAGAGCCTCCATGGTGAAAGGGACTTGTAGCAGAGTCTCAGATTGTGTACCACCATGAAGCAGTCAGCATAGATGAGAACCATGAGTGGGTATCCCCTTCAAAGGCTCAGTTACACAACCCAGGCTCCACCTCTTAAACTGTCCACAACTTCCTGAAGCCACGCCCCCATCTGGGAAGTGAGTGTACACAGGAGCCTAAGGATGTTTCCTATTGAAACTGAACAACAAGCTGGTGACGCCCTGGGACTGGTAACTGTGGTCCTTCGTTTCATCTCACAACTGCCTTCAGCATCTGGAGGTGAACAAAGTGACTCACATAGACCCCACAACAGCCAGAGGTCAGGAGGCTCAAGACAGAGACGGGGTCAGTACTTCAGATCTCTGAACCCAAATCAGATCAGCTTCATTATTCTATGCATACAACGCCTCTGTGCTTCGAATCCCTCACCAGAGAACTTTGCCAAGAACTGTTGAATTCCTCTCCCCAAGATAGGGGTCTGCACAAAGAGGCGTGAGAAAGAAGGCGGAGGGACAATGGGAGAAATGAGGCGAGCAGAGGCCAGATGTGGGCACAGAGAAGCCACTTCTGCATTTTGTTCCCTAGAAATCAGAGCCCAGGTTCTATATTAGCAGGACGTTCTAGGAGTTCCCGTTGCCCTTGGCTGCCTAGGAAGGAAGCAGGAAGAAGAATGAGGGCAAAGTAGAAAGCTTAAAAAGTGGTCGGCTGTATGTAAATGGCTTTTTATTATAACTGCGAAGCTGAAGCGGCAGGCTTCAGCTGTGTAAAATACCGCTCGCTCTTATCACGGTTCGTAGAGATTACCTTTCAACGTGAACTTCACGTTCATTTCTTTCTCACACCGAGGAGAGCGAAGCCGTGACTCCTTCGTTTCCTAGTCCTTGCCAGCCACCAGCTCCTTCCTCCGGGTTTTGTGTCACCCCTGTATGATATTGCGTCAAGTCAATTTACTGCAGCAGTTGAACCAAAAGCAATTTAAGTCAAAAAAAAAAAAATAGACAAATATGGATGTCATTTCTAAAGCTTGTTCAAAGGCCTTTGACATCTCTCAAAGCCTGAACACTTCTCAGAGGCAAGACATTCTCTTTCTTTCTTTCTCTCCTCCCGCCCGCCCTCCTCTCAGTAATGCAGGACTGGAGATAGAACACAGACAAGTAACTGCAGGGTTCTGGCCCAGAAAGTATTGCCTGGAGAAGGCGAGATTCTGTATCATGTATTGAGAAAGATTGATTCAAAACAAAGTAAATTCCCCAAGGTCAATTAATATTTATTTTTTCAACAAGGTTTATTTGTAGCAGTAATAGGTACCCCCTATCAATATTTATTATAGATGAGTATGCTGTTAGAAGGCTTTATCTAACTTAATTTTCATAATCATCTTGCATAGAATGTCTATAAGCATTAGACTATGAAAACTGATGTTACTGTCTTCATCTTACAGATGAAGACACCATGTCTTTGACCAGCTGAGAGCACAGACAAAATGTTTCTTTTACTTCGTAAATACACAAGGGTGTATGAGTGCAGGTGTGTGTGTGTTTCTCTGTCTCTCTGTCTTTCTCTGTTTCTGTCCCTCTCTCCCTCCTTCCTGCCCGCCTACTCCCCCTCTGTGTGTATGTCTATGCTACAGGACAGTCTGAGGTATTACTCCTCACATACTATTCCCCTTGCTTTTTGAGACAGGTCTTTGGCCACCTTGATGCTCACCAAGCAGGCTAGGCTAGCTGGTCAGTGAACCCCGGGAATCTGTCTGTCTCTGCCTCCCCAGCTCTGAAATTGCAAGTGTAAGCCACCATGCCTCGGTTCTGTGGGGCTCAAGCTCCAGTGTTTAAGGTTGTAAGGCAGGTACACATGGACTGAACAAGCTATCATGGCAGCCCAGGGTACAGAACTCGAGAGAGTAAAGGCCATTCTGTGTGAACACAGAGGACTCTCCTCATGATGCCCAAATCTCATTTGGAGGAAGACTGGCAAAGTGGAGCACAGAGCTCTGAGCAGGCCTTCTGCCTTCTTCTATGTGTATTTGAGCCTTAGAATGGTGAAGCTCTCCCTCTCTCTCTCTCTCTCTCTCTCTCTCTCTCTCTGTCTCTCTCTCTCTCTCTCTCTCTCTCTCTCTCTCTCACACACACACACACACACACACATACACATACACACACACACACACACACACACGGGAGGGGAGAAATGAGAGGATTGTCTTTTGGAGAAAAAAACTAAAAAAGCTAATGTGAAAAGCCAATTCCCATGGGTGATATACTGTAGGGTTCATTTACATAACATTCTGGAAATGTCAAAATTATACAAATGGACACCAGATCAGCAATGGTCAGTAGCTGCAAGGAGGGTGGTGTCAAGAGGGCAAGGTGGCTATGGAGGGCAACTGAGGAATCCTGGGGCCTCCTGGAATGCTCTGCATCTTGACAGGCACTGCCAGTGTCCCTACTGTGACATTGTACTGGAGTTTCATGTCCTTACCATTAGGGCACGTGGGTCAAGTGTATGTGGGATCACTGCATTATTTCTTACAACTGCCTGTGAATCTGTGTGTATAGGTACTTCTAAACCAAGAGCGTAATTAAAACACAAAGAATTATTGGATATTTGGAGAAGCAAAAACAAAAACAAAACAAAACAGACAACAACAACAACAAAACGCCAAGAACATTTCAATGGTGTATAGCATATATTTTCTCTCTGCCTAAGCCCACCTCTACATCATTTGCAGATTACAAAATGCAAAGGCTTTAAGGTGTAGTTACACCTACATGCTGGGCAGCAGCCAACCTCTGACCATTCTTGGAAAGGTCAGAAGGCCATGCAGAAGTGTTACCTTGGCCTTGATTCAGATGGAAAGAGAGCAACGAGGCCCCCTGGCCAGGAGCCCTTGTGATCACTGTGGACCAAGAATGGATGTATTTTATGTGCAAAGCCATGACCTTATTTTTTTCCCTCCTCGTGCTAATAGGTGTGAAGATTCTGCAATAAATATTGCTTATGACTGTTAATTGAACTGCAGCCCAGATAGTCAAGACATGTTTATTTTCTTATTTTTAATTTCTCCTAGTTCTTGGCACTTGTGAGAAGTGGGGGAGGGGTAGAGTAGTTTACACTGGAGACAGATCTGAGACAGAGTCTGTGCCCCAGCGATATATTCATACCAAGGAAAACACTGTATCTGCATCATAGATAGAGAAGAATAAGTTAGGAGATAGCCTGGAAACCCTGTTGCCAGCACCTCTCACCATGCTATGGAGATCCTTTCTCCAAGTGTCCTAGGAGCTCTGAAAGGACCTCTGAGGCCCAAGTCCTAACTAACACAGACAAGAACAGAATCCCCTCATTTCCCTTTTGTTATTACCAGTGTGAGAATCACTGTTAACTGGCAACTTAACAGAACCTAGAATCAGCTGGCAGCTGGATCTCTGGACATGCCTATGGAGGACTGTCTTGATTACAATAATTAGAATGGGAAGACCGCCCACTGTGGGTGGCACCATTCCCTGGTTGGGCTCCTGGACTGTATAAGTGGGGAGAGGGAGCTGAGCAGAAGCATGCATTCATCACCCTATGGTCTGTGATCGTGGATGCCATGTGACCAGCTGCTTCAGGCTCCTGCCTCACTGACCTCCCTGCCATGACAGACTGCACCTTCTGAGCCAGAACAAACCCTGCCTCCTTAAGTTACTTTTGTTATTTTTATCACAGCAACAGTAAAAGAGACCAAGATAACCACTTCGGAATGGGTCCTCTCCTCTATTCCCTTCGTGGGCCTTACTCACCTTCTCAGAAGGGCATGGGAAGGTTCCGATGAGTTGCTGCACATGAATAGGGTTCACACACACACAAGATTGTGTCTTAAGTCTGAGCAGTCATCAGTGTAAGGTGAAAAGAACCTGGTTCCTTTCAGTTTCGCCTTCACTGGGTTCTCAGAGAAGAATATTTTTGATGCAAGATCTTGTGTAGCTCAGGCTGGCCTCAAATTTCTTAAGTAACTGAGGCTGGCCTTGAATTCCTGATCTCCTAGTCTCCCATCTCTTAAGCATTAGGTACGCACCACTGTGCACAGCTCTTTTATAAAGTTTTTAAAGTGTGTGTGCGTGTGTGCGCGCACGCGTGTGCATGTACACTCACATATGCACCTGTGTGTGTGCGCGCGCGCGCGCATGTGCACGCGTGTACACTCGCATGTGCGTGTGTGTGTGTGTGTGTGTGTGTGTGTGTGTGTGTGTATGTGTGTGTCTACAAGACAAGTGCCATGCATGCACGTGGAAGTTAGAAGACATATCGGATTGGGTGTCAGGTCTCACCTTCTGCCTATTTGACACGGGACGGTCCCCCCCCCCCACAATCCCCCCACAATATGTCAGATTAGCTGGCTCTTAAGCTTCCAGGTATTCTGTCTCTGGCTCCCATCCACCATAGGAGTGTCTAGTCACTAACACATACAACTGAATTGGCTTTGTGTAGATTCAGAGGATCTGAACTCGGATCCTTACACTTGTCCGGCAAGTGCTTTACCCACGTAGCCATCTCTTTATAGTCTCTTGCTTCAGCAGTTTTTAATCAAAACAGTTATGATCATGAACCCTGACCGTGTACATGCCTAACTCTGAGGCACTGAGCAAAAGCCTGGCACTCTTGTTGTGTTGGTTGTCTCATGTTCCAGTTTTGAAGGGCAATTGGGCACTGACTTGGG
This sequence comes from Uromys caudimaculatus, assembly GCA_028551405.1. NCBI lineage: Eukaryota > Metazoa > Chordata > Mammalia > Rodentia > Muridae > Uromys > Uromys caudimaculatus. Next base: position 43,445,345 of record CM052707.1, read on the forward strand.
GAGAGGTGTACAAAGTATAGCGTGGAGTAAGGACTCAATAGAACTGTGGTGGGAGATGCAATAACCGTGCGATGGTCATGGAAGTCCTTCTATGAGGAAGGATGGGCCCCAGCATGACATCACTGTTACCAGAAGTCTATTAAAGACTCAGCAGAGCCCATGGATTCTCTTACATCATTGAAACAGACACTAGGGAAGATCCCTGCTGGTCATTATTGATGGTCACCATCTTATCTGGGACTTGCTCATCTATGATGGACCTTCTGATCAGCTAGCCCATGGGATCTTGCTAAATGCAGATTCTGGTTCAATTGCTCCAAGATTCTGTGTTTCACACACAGAGTCCCAAAATGATGCCAGAGTCATGGGACTGAGAACACACTCTTAAGTCAAAGCCTTTACAGTCCTTAACAGTCACTATTGCTGGCTAGAGGCATTTTGGGAATGTGCCATTGCACACTAGAGCCTCTAGACATTTAGTAGGTGATGACTACAGCTCTGTCCAGTGATTTCAGTGCAACACAGTTGCCCACAAACTGGGAGCACACCCCTGGGCCACTGGGCATGCATGCCAGTAGACACTTGCTGGTAAGGCTTTATCTTAGAATTCACTTTTCTTTACACAGAAACACAATGTGTCCCAAGTCTCCCAGAAATGCAAACACTTTCTAAATAAAGGGAAGATTGTACTTTGTATGTCCAAAATGCCAGTACTTGGAAGGCATCTTGGGAAGATCACAACAATTTGTGTCACGATGATGAGTGACTTGTATGTTTAAAGACTTAATGTAATCAGCTGGGCAGTGGTGGTGCACGCCTTTAATTCCAGCACTTGGGAGGCAGAGGCAGGTGGATTTCTGAGTTCGAGGCCAGCCTGGTCTACAGAGTGAGTTCCAGCACAGCCAGGGCTACACAGAGAAACCCTGTCTCGAAAAACCAAAAAAGACTTACTGTAATCACTATTAGTGAACACTTGCACACCTCTAGCTGCCCTCAACACCCCAGAAGAACAGGTTCTTCCTCTTCCCCTCAAATCCATGTTCAGAGATGTGCTGATAACAGTAGAGTAATTACACCATGGCAAGTAGCAAATACTACCCATCGGGATGGTTCTGTCTATTCTTGATCTCCAAATAGTGGGTTGACTGTGGCATTCCAGTTCTTTTTTTTTTTTTTTCCCTTTATTTATACTTCAGACATTTTAAAATCAATTTTTAGTTAGTTATATGAGTGGTGGATTCTATTATTCATTAATTTCACTCCAAAACCCCAATAAAGATACCTAGACATTCTTTTTTGAATAATTATTTTATCAATAACTGTCCATTCCCAGACTCCTGCTATCAACCCTCCATAAATTCCTCGAGTCACACACACACAAAAAAAAAAAAAAAAAAAAGGAAAGGAAAGAAAAGAAAAATGGTGTGCAGTAGGAGAAGGACTTGCTGAGAAGAACAGGAGGATCAGAGGGAGGAGGGGCACACAAGAGGATAACAGGGGTGATCAGACGTCATTGTACATCTGGAAACTGTGAAAGAAACAAGTAGATTCTAAAAACATCTGAAAGTGAGTGTTTTAAAGATTTCCTTCCGTAGCTAAAGTGTGTGTTTGAGTAGTGTATGTCACATGTGTGTGAGTGCACACGGAAACCAGAAGGGAATGTTGGATCCCCTGGAGCTGTGAGCTGCCCAACATGGGTGATGGGATTTGAACTCCGTTCCTCTGGGAGACTTAGAAATAGTCTCAACTGCTGAGTCTCTCTCCAGGCCCATGGGAGAAAAAAAAAAACTTTTAAAAGAAATATGGGAAAGAAATCCTTATGTACAGACATGCATGTGTGGACACACAAATGTACACACATACACATGCACACTTGCACATGTCAGGACTAGCGAGAATCAGTGTTACGGAGCTGGCTATATTGTAAGTGCTGCTAACACTGCACTCATTTTTGAGACCTTGCTTTTGGCAATCATTTCTCCTCTTATTATTTTTTTCCCCCCTTTTTGGCACCAAAGCACTGTTTCCATAAATAGCATATCTAATGGAGTGTGCGACTTTATTGCTGTCAGCTGCTGTAACAGCGGAGGAAAATTCAATAAACACAGAAGCTAAGACCAGAACATAGAAGGACTTCCCACTCCAGAAGCTAAGTATAATAACCTTTCTAGAACATTCTCTAGTCACCCATGAAGTTCTAACTTTTTGTAATAAGAAGCCACATCATTCAGAGCCTGGTTACAGTAGGTATTTAGCCAGGTCCGGGGCACATTCAGGATGATGGTAACCATTTTGTTGACTTGAAGAACTACCCAGTCTTCCCCAAGGGGCTGAGGCTATCCAGCTGGAGGGGATGAGGTCACTGTTAAATGTGCCTAAGCTTTGGGCACTAGCAGTCTCTGCATGTAACAAGCTCACAAATGAAATGTAATTCTTTGCCAGGATAATTGGGACTCTCTTTCTTAGCTAGACCAGGGATCCAGCGTAAAGGATGAGGCAATTTTTTTTTTTTAAGAGCATAGATATGTGAGAACGTTAGCAAATCAAAGTAATTGAGGAGTAAAATAATTCATTCCATGTCCCTGCCTCAGCATGGCTGCGAAGAGCGCGCCATTAAGTGCGTCCTTGACACAGAGGCAGCAACTTCACCGTACCACCAAATATTTAGCCAGAGCCAAGAGCAATTTTTTATTATGGTTTTTTAAAAAAAAAATATGTTTGATTTACTAACCTTTGATACATTCCCTATTTTTAGAGGTTGGCCCATGGTCTTCGTTCGTTTTCTTTGAAGCACTGACTCCTCCCCAGGGTTTCAGCTGTCCACTAGGTTCCTAATGGCAGAGCAACACTGAAAAGCATAATTACATTTCCTAATTATGTGTAATTAGGCAAAACCCAGATGATGTATCCAGTGTGCTCCTAGTATAGCCAGGGGTCAAGGAGCGCTGGAATTCAGTAACATTTTTATAAATAAGTGCGTTAGTTAACATTGGGGTCCAAGGTGGTGCTGGGTGCCGTGTCGACCAATATAATGGTTGAAATATATAGCATTCATTTATTTAGCCAAGTAAAGCTATAATTGATTCCCTGCCTCCTTACCCTCCTCTCATATATATATATATATATATATATATATATATATATATATATATATATATATATATATATACAGCGTTAGATTTGCTATTCTTAGTCTACAAGGGGCCTTCTAAACTCTGAACCACGGTTCTGCTTACTGACAGCGTAAGTGATATTTATTTTTTCAAAGCCTAATCCTTTTGAAACATGGAGAAATAAATACATCCTTTTATCTACCATATGCCTGGGATGGGAAATAAATTCTTATTTTCCTGCAGTGTGGTACCAGTGGGCTACAATGAATAATTTGGGCAGGCTCCCTGAAGATAATAGGGAAGCCTTCTCTATTACCGGGGATAATTATGAATCTCATAATAGAAAACATCCTGAGCCTGAACATCAATCAGGGAAGATAAACAATGGGGAATGATAGGTATACAAAAGGGAGAATGGTGTCAGCACACATGGAGGGGAGACCGCAGGATTCCAGCTGGGTTATAAATCATAGAGTCAAATAATTCCTACGCAATTAATATTTTCAAATTAAAACATCCTTTTTTTTTTTTTAAGGAAAAAAAATGGTGGACTTTTTGAGCCAGACAACTGGCTACCTTACAAGATTCTTCATCCAAGAACCCCAGAGCTTGTCTTGTATGGATCTCTCCAGTCCTTAACTTCTCCACCCCTCCCCGAGTTGATTGGGGGCATCACTAACAGTGCTACCATGTGTACTCATGTGATGACTGACCTCAAGTCGGTTGCCAGGGACAGGCCGTGGCCTGCCAAGGCCAGAGCTAATGGTGGGTGACCCTCATGACCTCTGGCTCCAATAAAACAGCAAAGTCTAGTTTATTGAGCTGGAAATCTTGACTACCTTGGTCAGTCCAGAGCATGTCTGCAGGCATTCACATGCAGCTTTAGAGCTAAAGAAAAACAAGAAAAGGTTCATTCCTATTCCTCAAGGATCATTGTCTCTTTCTAGTGACTTGCCCTTTGTCCATGGACTTTCTTGTTTCTTTAAAAAAAAAAAAAAATCAAATACTTAAGGTATTTCTCTTTTCAACCACAATGGGATTCTTCCATAACTATGAGAAAATTGTGCCTTGTTATCTTGTTGGTCTACTGTGAGTTTCCAAAATCAAATATAAGGCAGTATGATTAATTTATCTCCTAAGTCATAGGCATAAACCAACAAGGAGTGAGCTCTCCTTACATCTTCTATGTGTGGAACCTCAAAGAGTGACAGGAATTCAAACAGGACCTTTCTTTCCCTCTCCCCGTTACAAATGGGGACTCTATCTGAGTCAATTGTCAAATATGTCTGGAAGGCCACAAAATATGCTCCTGGATTTTGTTTTATTGGCCCTCATCTAATATTTTACAAAACATATTTTTAAAGAAATATATAATTTGTCCCCCAAAGCAAGGGTTTTCCCATGCCATATAATTTGCTAAGTGTGGCTTTACTGCACTGTAGCCTATAATTTATAGTCAGCCTCCACAAGGCAAAAAATAACTCCAAGCTGTGATTAAGTAAGTAATGGGCAAGGTAACTAATATTCCCGGAAGGAAGCCCTTCCAGACACTCATTTTAAATGACAAAACAGGGAAGGTTGAGCTGTGTGGTCCTGCACAAATTTAACTGGGTTGTGCAGAATGGAGACGCAGCATGATAAACTGGCCTATCTGGGCAGTGAAGACATGAGCCGAGCCAGATTTTACACTTGCATTTTAACGAGCCTGCACCTCATCTTCCCCATGTCAGGCAAATGGGTCTGTGCCTAATTGTGCAACCAGTTTCCCCCCTAAAGTAATTCTTGGAGAATGAGTAGTCTAGTCAAGTGCAAACCGATTCTGAGGTAGCAGTCTATGTTGTGTGGATAGGGAAGTGTGACAGCGTGGGGAAGACTCAGACTTGATCATTTCTGGGGCTCACTGGGCTCATGAGCCAACCTCACCAGATGGATGAGCTCTAGTGAGAAACTCTGTCTCAAACAACAACAACAACAAAAATAAAACCTCAGAGTACAGTACCTCAGAAATGACTCTCTACTTCCACATGTACATTTACATGTACACACAGAGACAGATGCTTCAACACAGAGAGAGGGGGGGAGGGAGAGAGAGAGAGAGAGAGACAGACAGAGAGAGAGAGACAGAGAGAGAGAGACAGAGAGATGAGGGAGAGAGAGACAGGGTAGAGGGGAATATGAATATCAGGCTTGGGAGATATATGGCAAACTGTAAAAATAATAGTGTGTTACAAAACAGGAAAGAAGCAACACAGGTCTGCCCACTGCTTTGCATTCTGCCTACAAGAAAAGGTAAAGCCCATTCCTTCACCAGGTAAAGCAGCCTAATCATGTGACTTGCATTGGCCAATGGAACCTTAATACAGTCAATAGTCTCAGAGAATGGCTAGATCCTGGACCTCTCTCTTGCAGCTTACCACCCCAAGACCACTATAAGAACATGTCTGGTCTGGCCTGCTAAAGGATGACAGGCCACATGAAGGGGGCCTTGTACTGGTAGCTGACCCCCTATACATGAGAAGATCATTCTAGAATCATTGAGCAATGGTTACTAAGCTAACAGCAGAGACCAGCCAAGACCGCCCACACTCAAGAAGGAGTCCCTGCTCTTGTATAGTGATAAATAAACAAACTGGGGTCAGGGGAGGGAGGAAGGTTGTTGTTGCTAACCACCGAATCTTGTAGAACTTTAGTACATAGCAAATGCTAACAAATACAGAATCAACACACAAGAAATGACGAACTCCCTAACTCTACAAAATGAACTCTCAATGATTTAGCGTTTAGTTGTTGATGTTATTTCTGAGAAAACCACCAAGTACTGTGAGACTCCTCCTACCATCCCTGTCCATCTAACCAGATGAAGTGTGGTTACTGAGTGCTGAGGCGGGTCATTTGACTGGACCAGTGCCTTCAGGAAGAGCCCACGTAAGGATGAGGCTGCCTGTGTTCATCAGCCCTTGCCAAGGCAGAAACGGAGTTCTGTAGATTTGGGGCACATAACCACTGGGGATTGGAGAGACCTTTATCTGGTGTTGCCTAAGGGTGTAGGGAGCCTGGCCTGGTGTAAGGAGGAAGGAGGGTGCCCTGCAGAAGAGGGAAGCAGGAGAGAATCTTAGCAGGCCAAATTTAGCCTAATTAACAGATTTGCCTAAGGCTGACCCCGAAGCAGAAAGTGAAGCCTAGATCAGCCAGCTCAACTCCTACCAACACGGTAATGATGAGGTTGAACCTCCCATCCTTAACCCCATAGAAGAGTTTCCCAAAATAGACAGGAGCTAGACAAAGAACACCCCTACACTTCCTACCTCCTCTGAGTTCCTATTTCCTTAATGACCCAATGAGTTTGTTCAGCGCAGCCTTTGTCCCCACAGATAACTTTCTGCAGCTCATTGTCAGCTATCCATGATTTTGTTTCTACTTAGTAGCAAAGGTGCTGAGCCGACAGGGGTTTGCCAAGGTACCCCATAAAATCGGTATCCTCCTGTTGGAGATGGGTGGGTGGCTACTGTATTGTACTAAGCTTGGCTACAGGAGGAAGGACAACACTCCTGAGTGTGCTCTAGGATCTGCTCCGTAGCCCCTGAAGGGCACTTCTGTATGTTAACTCATCAACAACCATACAGCTCCCCAGTTTGGCCACACTTCTGCATATATACCAAAGGAAGGGTATGAGCAAGACATGGGTCTCCTCACGATTACTCTTCATTCTCTCATGTTACCAGATTTGACTACATTTCACTATTGAAATGTTGGGATGTACCCCTAAATACTTAAGAGCCTAGGATTGTCCAGACAAGGTGGGGGGGTTACAGTCACCAGCTGCTGAGGGAGGTGGACTCTGTGACCCTTACCTAATGGGTTACATGCAGTAGAGTGGTCTCCTCTTCCTCCGAACATATAATACCTTGGTAACTGACAGGGGAGTGATGTCTGAGGTTGAATGACAAGAGCTTGAGATGGTTGCCTTTTCTCTTAGATGTCTTGTTTTTAGGAAGACTATATACCACACTGTGAGGAGTTTCAAGCAGTACCAAATTGAAGTTCATGTGTCAAGGCCATAGACCTCTAGCCAAGAGCTGAAGCTTGCTCACTGATAATAATAATTGTCAATTTGGTAGGATCTAGAATCACATGAGATGCAGACCTGTGGGCTCCAGAGTTCCTAGATTAGGTTGACTGAGGGGAGAGGACCCATCTAAGGTGGGTGGCATCATTCTATGCAAGGGGGGGTGGGGATGGGGGGATCCCAGACTAAAGACCAAGCAGAGAAAGCTGAGCACCAGCATTCACTCCTCTCCACCTCCTGCCTGAGACCATGATGTGATCAGCTGCCTGCACTCCCGACACCATGACCTTCCTCATCACAGTGAACTGGGTGTGCTCTTGACCCGTGAGCCAAAGCAAACCCTTACTTTTCTAAGTTGCTTCTGTCAGATATCTTTATCACAATAACCAAAAAAGTAACTGAGACACTCACTGTGTTAGTGAGCCGTCTTGGAAGTCTGTCTTCCAGCCCTAGTTAGACTTGTGAGTGGCCACAGATGAAACCTCTTGACTTAAGGAAGACCCAAGCCAGATTGCCATGTAAGGTGCTCCTCAGTTCCTAAGTCACCCAATTTGTGTAAGGTAGTAAACTTTGGTCACCCTTTTATGCTTTGGAGTATTATGTTACAAACACTAAAGTTGGCTATCTATACTGCCCACAGCATCAATAATAGCAAGAAAGACATTTACATTTAAAGTGAGCCAGGTGTGATAGCTCACGCTTTTGATTCAAGGTCTGAGGCAGAGGCAGGCAGGTCTTTGTGAAGTTGGGCCTAGGCTGGTGATGCCGGGCATGGTGGTGCACACTGGTGAGGCAGAGGCAGGTGGATCTCTGTGAGTTCAAGACCAGCCTGGTCTACAAAGTGAGTTCCAGGACAGCTAGGGCTCTGTTACACAGTGAAACCCTGCCCCAGTAAACCAAACCGAGGAGGAGGAGGAGAAGGAGGAGGAGGAGGAGGAGGAGGAGGAGGAGGAGGAGGAGGAGGAGGAGGAGGAGGAGGAAGAGGAGAGGAGGAAGAAGAGGAGGAAGAAGAGAAGGAGGAAGAAGAGGAGGAAGAGGAGAAGGAGGAAGAAGAGGAGAAGAAGCAGCCTAGTGTACATGGTGAGTTCCAGGACACAGAGACCCTGTTTCAAGACAATAACAAAACCCAATCGATCAACAAAACAAACCTTAATTAGAATGAGGGCACATGCAGGACTCCCATACTACTTTTATCTAAACACTTGACTTTAATATTTATACAGTTATGGATGAAACTTTTACAAATTATTAAGTCCCCTTGCTCACTTTTTCCAAAAAAGGTGATTGGTGGCAATAATTTTTAATTTTTTAATTTTATGTTTATGTTTGCCTGTATGTATGTGCTCCATGTGCAAACCTGGTGCTTTCAAAAACCAGAAGAGGGTGTCAGATCTTTTGAACCTGGAGTTACAGATGAAAGTCCCCATGTGGGTGCTGGGAATAGAACCCTGGCCCTCTACAAGATCAGCTGGTGCTCTTAAGCACGGAGCCATCTCTCCGGGCCAGATTATTTGCCTTCAAGAGAAAGGACACTAGAAATCTAACAAGTTGATATCCGTATCCTCGCTCTGTGAGGTATCAACTAGCTGAGCGTAACATAGGTAATTAATGATGTTGTGCCTTGGCTTTCTCTGTGAAATGAGAATAACCAATCCATTTAGTGTAGGAATTCAGTCCAAGTGAGATGTTTATTCAAAGCCCGCAGTTGTTACAAACACATGGTCGATGGTATCTGCAGACTTCATTGTGATGTTCAGCATTTACTTAGTTATCAGCATTTAAAATCCAGAAGTGCAGTTGGAACAAACGTTCTGTAACGTGACTGGTCACGTGCCTCCTGGCTGGTGTCTTACTTACTTTTCCCATTGCTGCGATAAAATATCCAGCAAAAGCAATTTAGGTTACGAAGGATTTATTTTTGCTCATGTTCAGAGGAATACAGTCTATGTGAGTGTGGAAAACATGTAGGCAGGTAGTGGAGGCACAGCAGCAAGAGCAGGAGGCTGGCTGCATCTTATTCAGAAAGCGGAGCAGTTAATGCAGCCTGCTGCTTAGCACCCTCCCTCCACTTTCCTTCTATAGTCCTGGATCCCAGCCAGGGAATGACGCCACACATGGTGGGTGGGTCTTCCCACCTCAATTAACAGACTGTAGACCATGCCCCATAGGCATACCCAGAGGTCCATCTACCATGTGATTTCAAGTACTGTCCAGTTCAAAAAAAAAAAAAAAAAAAAAAAAAGAGTTACTGTTACACTCGGTCTCCATTTATCATGGATTTCCTTGACCAGGAGGCAGAGTCTTTGTATTTTTTTTTTTTCATCAGAGATTCTTATCTGAGATTCTCTGAAATTTTATCTTTCCTTTGATAGGTACAGAGGAAGAAAAACATAATTTAACAGGTGCTCCATAGCATGGTAGTGATGTAGTTGGCTCCCTGTTAGGAAGCTAAGCTTTTAAGAATGTACCTCTGGTCCAGGGTGGTTTTCAGTGAGCCAAGAGATACCACAAGCTGCCCTTGGTATCATAATTGACTAGAGAATCCATCAGCAATAACGTGTTCAGATACGACGGAGACTATCTAGCATACAAAATTCAGACACTAATGTAACTTAAAATTTTCAATATTATGGAGACATATATATTCCTTTTTATTTCTAAAAGAATTAACGAAATGTTAAAAATAAAAAGGACAAAACAGGAGCAGTGGTCCAGACCTGTAACCCAATCACCAGGGAGCTAAGGCAGGAGAGCTACCATGAGTTCAATGCCAGCCCGGGCTACATAGCATTGTCCTGTCTCAAAAATGGGACTGGGGACATAGTTCAGTAGGTAAAGTGTTTGCCTAGCATTCACAAAGCCCTGGCCTCAACCCTCATCCAGCATGACTCAAACCAGGTGTGGTGTTGGGAGCCTGTAAACTCAGGAATGGGAAACAGGAGATTCACAAGTTCAAGGTCACCCCCAACTGCAAAGGAGGGTAGCTTGAGCTATACTAGAGTTGGGGGGGGGAGAAGGGGGGGAAGAGAGAGAGAATGAATGAATGATTGAATGAATGAATAATCTTGACTTTCATTTCACTAGATTTCATTCCAGATTTTTCTCAGCAATCTATGACTTTGGTACTTAATTTGTTGATTTTTTTTTCCTAAATAAAACCACCACAGTGAACATTATTCTTCTTACTCTTTCAAATTGCTCACGAGGAACTTAGAGTACATCATAAGGAAAATTGGCTTATTTTAGAGAAAATGAGACGCTGCTGCTCAGGAAACAGTATTTATTATCTGGGCAGTCAATCAAATTGCATCCCTTTGTTCCACAAAATAAATCCTGTGTGTCTTTTAACACCAAATATTTAAAATGATCATGAAATGGATACTAATGAATTTGGGAGACCAAGAAGGCTGTCACTTAGATGATATTAATAGCTCGTAAGACATTTGTTTAGTTAATATTTTACTTCTGGTATGTGGGTCTCTCAAATTATAAAACAGAATTGGCTGTGTTAAGACACTCGCTGTAGCGGCGGCTAATTTTTGAGCCACTTTTGTTAAAATTAAACCTTAAATGTGTGTTATGGGTTTTATTTCCTCCCTGAACCAACAGCGTCTCAAATTCATCCTTCATTATTTCATTTAGGAAGGAAAGAGACACATGGTAAATAAATCAGGGCAATGATTGACAGTCTACCTAGAAAGATTAGACAATTGGGGGTGATGGACCCCTACTCCCCCAATTATTGCCTTTGTTCTTACAAGTGTGTTTAAATCTATTTCTGTTAATTTACAATTTGAAAGGTGGATGAGAAGCAGAGTTTGAAAAATAGATTACTGTCTTCATTAATACAGGTTTGACCTACAAAGTCTTCACGTACTCAATGATTAAAAACCAAAGTGCTAAATAATAAATTATAAGAATTTATAGGAGTCATCATCTTGAAATTAGCTTACTGAATGTTCTTATCATAATAAATCTGAGTGGGTGTCTAATTTAGTGTTAGCTGACTAAAATTATATGTTACGGGCAGGGGAAAAAAAACACCTTTGTTTGAAGACAAATGCGGCAAGTTTAATCACAGGTGATATGAAAGGCACCCATCTCTTGCTCGTTCCCTTCATAGAAACTTTGGCAAAACTGGTTGAAGGAAGATCAATTCCAATTTGTAAATCTGCCGTGCAAGAAAATTCCCCCCAAGCTCTAGGGGTGATGTTTATGTTACCGTCCTATGGTCCTATGTGAAGCTACACCTGCCAGAATCTCAGTGTAGACTGAGTTAACCATGGGGAAAGTATGCAGTCCTCCCCCGTGAAGAGTATGGAGACCACTCTCACAGTCATTATCAAGGTTAAAGAAACGAATGTGTGTTGGTGGACAGATAGGAGGAAGCTATTGCTTCCCTCTTCTGCCTCTGTTTCCCTCTCCCTGGGTAGAGGGATTTTAATCCAGCAACCTGACTGCTCTGGCAGGGGTAGGTCTCTGTAGTCCTGCTAGAATGCAGACACGCCCTTAGTACACACCTTTAAGGTAAAATTAGGAAACAGCTATGTTTGAAAAGTGACATCTAATTGAGGAGCTGACAAAGTGACGAATCAGAGAAAGATTTGCCAGAAGGAGTCAGAGATAGGACACGCCCAGTTCTCACAAGAACAGACAGACAGGAGAGACAATTTAAGAGCCAGGCAGAGTGAGTCAGTGAATCCTGAGCCATTGCAGTTGAGTGCAGAACAGGGGAGTTGAGTTCATGCAGTTCAGCGCAGGTCACCAGAGGCAGTTGTAGCCCGAGTAAGGAGCTAGAAGATTAGAACAAACTGCCAGAGTTAGTTTGAGGCCCAGCAGAACAATTCAGCAAGAAAACAGAGAGAAGTCAGATTGAATCAGTCACCTTGGAGAGAAGTTTGAGCCAGAATGAACCAGCCAGCTAGGGTTCAGGAGGCACTAGAAAGGGTGAACTCATTCAGCAATAAGCCTCCAAGACGACACTGGTGGGGAAGTGTTACGTTTAAACCCTGTGAGTCTCAAGCATGACTGTTCATCCAACACTCATTTTCCAGGCATTTGCCTTGGTCAGGCTATGCTATGGCAGAGGCCCCATTGTGAAGGACCTTGCAGCAGACCCTGGTTCAGTTTATGGGGGAGGGGCTAGAAAGAAAAGGTTTCCAGTGGCAGATGGCACAGTCTGTATCCTCAACTTGACAAGATCCAGAGTCACCTTGGAAACAAAGCTCTGGGCATGTCCCTGAGGTATTTCTAGATTGGATTAATCAAGGGGGAAAGACCCACCCTAAATGTTCATGGCAGTATCCTATGGACTGGGGTCCTAGAGTGAACTGAGCACCAGCATTCAACATGCCCGACTATGGGTACAGTGTGAGAGCCTTCTCATGCTTCTGCCATAGCCTGCCTTCTCCACCAAGATGGGCTGCACCCTCACGTGGTGGGCTGAAGACAGCTACAGTGTACTTATAATAAATAAATAAATAAATAAATAAATAAATAAATAAATAAATAAATAAATATATAAATCTTTTAAAAAAAGTCTCAGTGATTTTATAGTAAAATAGAAATAAGGTCAATCTCTTTCAGATAACTGTGGTAAGCTAGCATATAATTTAATGTTGTTTTCAAGTGTAGTATGTTACAAAATTGAATATGGTGTGTGTGTGTGTGTGTGTGTGTGTGTGTGTGTGTGTGTGTGTATGCTCAAGTACATACACAACACACACGTTGAATAATTTGCTGCAAACATACAGAGTTTGTACAGATTGAGGGGAAAAGTAGAATTCCTCCAACAGAAACAATAGCCAAAGACAACGACAAAGAAGCCTGGCAGTGGTGGCGCACACCTTTAATCCCAGCACTTGGGAGGCAGAGGCAGGTGGATTTCTGAGTTCGAGGCCAGCCTGGTCTACAGAGTGAGTTCCAGGACAGCCAGGGCTATACAAAGAAACCCTGTCTTGAAAAAAACAAAAAAACAAAGAAAAAAAAAGAAAGAAAGGAAGGAAGGAAGGAAGGAAGGAAGGAAGGAAGGAAGGAAGGAAGGAAGAAAGAAAGAAAGAAAGAAAGAAAGAAAGAAAGAAAGAAAGAAAGAAAGAAAGAAAGAAAGAAAGAAAGAAAAAAAAATGACAAAGAAATTAATGGAAAAAATAATAGATACACATTTAAAAAAATTCTTGATCATTAAAAAATATAACTATAGAAATTGAAAACTGAGATGAGTTTGCTCCAAGACCCTGGCAAAGGTTTTGCATGGCCGAGCAGTCATGCTACAAAATAAGAAGTGTTCCAATCCAGTCTAGAATCCACCTTTTCCTCCACGGTTTAATCTGCAGCCTCATTCCTGATACATTTCTTAAGCAACTTTCTGATAAATCTTCCTGGGGCTAAGACTCGCTTTGGAAGCCTTTCACTGCCTCCCCTCTGACTCTCAGAAGGCTGGCACCTTTCAGCCAGAGTTCTTAGCCTAACCTTGACCACTCCACTTCCCTATGTAGTGCCAGAGCAGAGAGAACCTCTAGATCTTTCAGTCACAAGCTTTCACCCCTAGTCGTGAAATTTCACTAAAACTCTGACTCATGCTCGTAACTAGATTTTCTTTAATCCCCCCCCCCCAGGAGAAAGCATTATCCACAGAAGCATAAATTCTTTTTGGACTTGGTGAAAAAAATATGTGGTCAGTTTCAGCCTAATTTAAATAACTTTTGACCAATTGCTTCCACTTTGAACTAGAAAATACAGAAATACCTGGGGGGAGGGGAATTCACCCAATTAGAAGAATCTATGTTTGTTTAGCACTTTTTTGTGTGTTGGTTTGTGGGATTGAACCCAAGGCAGTGCTGGGCAAGTACTCTGCCACTGAGCAAAGCCCCCAGGGCCAGCATCCATTTATGTTCACAATCGAATTAACTATTTGTTTGAAAAGTATGGAATCTTAAGGTTCTGACAACAGGATCTTTTTTACCTAAGCTTTTCAAAAGTATTAAATACAGTATAGAGAGAGACAGAAAAGAGGAGGAAGAAAGGGAAAGGAAGAGGGAGAGAGAGAGAGAAGGAGGGAGGGGAGGGAGCACAAGAACTTGTGTCTGCCTTATAGAACACACTTAGAAAGGCTGAGCAAAACAGAGTAAGTTGTCGACACTAATCCATTTTTATGACCTCTGTCAACTGCAAACAGTAAGGATCTGTGGAGCAGAAGTGTGAAGAGAGGCAGCAATGGAGGTGTTATTCTTCTTCCTATGCTCCTGTTGTTCTGAACTTCTTTCCATCCACATATAATATTTTTGAGAATATACGTGTGTGTGTGTGTGTGTGTGTGTGTGTGTGTGTGTGTGTGTGTGTGTGTGTGTGTGTGTGAAGAGAAATGGGGGTGGATCTAAAGTTCACATGTATTAATGGACAAAGTACCCCTGGCAGATGAGTCCCCTTCTCTTCCTGCGTGTCACCAAGTTCAGGCCGGATGACCAGGCCTGCTTTGCAGGGTGGCAGTTTTCTGTCTGTTTTTCAAATCTAAGCCTCCTGCTTGGCTGACTGCAAGCTGCCTGGGAAGGGAAGGAGTGAAGGCAGGAGTGAATTCCATTCTCCACCCCCTGCTGATCCCCCCAACTGCAATTTCTAATTAATTAGTAGAGTCGTGCCTTCCAGAAAAGAGCAGGCATACCTTTGGGAATCTCACCAGGAAGAAGTGGGTCTTGTGGTGCAAAAAAGGAAAGCTTCTCTCTCTCTCTTTTTTTTTTAATATTAAAAATTAATTAAAAACGGAATGTGTGAACGCTGGGTTTTTATCATTAGTATCCATTCCAGAAGGCCAACTGCTGTTTGGGAAACTTTAGTCGTTGTCACAAGAGGTTGGCTTTTAGGAGGGTAACCTTAGTGAGTCTAGCTCATCATTGGATATGGGGGTTCCTCATACTCCGGGTCTTCTGTGCTTGAGTTGGATTTGAAAAGCATTAAACACAAAAAGGTATTATTCATGGTCTGCTGTGTCTGAGGATGTGACAGGGGCATAACAGATGCATAAACTCTGCTCCAAGTGGGAACTGAAGTGGCTTCTAACATCAGTTCACTCCCCAGTCCTCAAGTGTAGACATTGTTAGGGGAGAGATCTTGATCAGTACTTTTTTTTTTTTTATAATATGCTATTGTTTCTATGAAAGTATACTATGTCAATTCCACCATAGTAAATGTTTAATAAATATTTGTGAATGAAAGGGTGAAAGAATAAATGAAGGTCTTTGTGTGTGTGTGTGTGTGTGTGTGTGTGTGTGTGTGTGTGTGAGAGAGAGAGAGAGAGAGAGAGAGAGAGAGTGGGGGGTGTTGGGGGAGTGGAGGAGGGGATGTAATTGAAGAATTTCTGTATTTTGTTCTTTAGATGGTTACTCCAGGTTCAGAGCGCCTCCTGAATGCTATTTTAATGCCTTCTAAAGACCTAATATATAGTAGGCAGTTAATGAAGGTAACAATGAATTGGCTAGATTTTGATTTTTTTCATTCATAAAAAATGGGTGCCGTGGTCTATAAGATAAGGGTGGGAAGATTGGAGAAGACAGCATTAAGGAGAGAATGAATATTATTTTGTGTAATTTTAGGCATGACAGTGGAATCAACAGAAACGTTCTTCTGTGGGACCACACATTCTTTTTTTTTTTTTTTTTTTTTTTTTTTTTGGTTTTTCGAGACAGGGTTTCTCTGTGTAGCCCTGGCTGTCCTGGAACTCACTCTGTAGACCAGGCTGGCCTCGAACTCAGAAATCCACCTGCCTCTGCCTCCCGAGTGCTGGGATTAAAGGCGTGCGCCACCACTGCCCAGCTAGGACCACACATTCTTTACTTCCCAGGAATCTCTAAGCCATGTGGTCTCAACTCTGAACATTAGACACTGACAAAGGGCCTGGGGATCTCCTCGTATCATCTGAGGTAATATGGAGCATTATGACCCATGTGTACTTTTGTGGGCAGACGGTCCTTCTGTCTTGCTGACTGGTCTGGAAGAGCTCATTTGCTCCTGTGGATTTAGTATGGTACCTTGAAACCACCACTGCTTCTCATGACCTTTCACCTTCATGAGGAGAATCCAAGAGTCACTCTGACAGTTGTGATCTCTATTGAGTCAGGAGCTAGGATGGTCCTATTTATTCAGTGTCCCTGGAGTGCATCTCTGTGTCTTCCCACAAGGCAGATACTCAACGGACACGTTGAACCAATAACTAGTTAATGATGGTCGTATCAGTTCTTTGTTGTTCCAGGAGCAGTTCTTCATAGATTTGGTGAGGTAGATGGTGAACAAGGCTTTTTTGTGACAGTTTTCTGTCACCTCAACCCCTTGTCCTGGGATCTTAAAATAAAACATCCTAGCCTTTTGTTGATAATAAATGAATAAGAGGCAATATAATTGTCCGTAACTACTTCCTGCTGACATTGGGGTGTGGTTATGGGGTGTGGGCAAAAAGCTGGAATATTAGCCAAGTCTTGGACGAGCTGGTTGTTTCACTGCTGTCCAGGTTGTGGGACCATCTCGGGGTAGAGTAGGAAGGAGTGTGTAGGCCCAGTTGAAGCAGCCTGTGACATGACGCCGGGCTAGAGCACCCATGGGTAATTGTTTTGGAGCGTTCCTGGATTGCCAGGTAGGGACTGAAGGATGTTGGGAGAACCGGAGGCCAGGTCTGCGTTAGTACATAAAATATGCACTTCTGCCTTTGTCCCAGGGTCTAAAACCAAACACCTTGTCCCACTAGGAGATCCCCAGTCTTGGATGGACAAAACAAAGCTTTTGTGGACAGATGACTGTTTCAAACTCCATTTGGTAAAACTAAGTTAGAATAAGCATTCTAGTGTGTGAGAGTGTGTGTGTGTGTGTGTGTGTGTGTGTGTGTGTGTGTGTGTGTGTGCATGTGCGTGTATGTTCTGGATAGTCAACAATTCCCAAGCTCCTCCTACTTCTGTCTCCCCTGCAGGGGGCTTATAAGTGTGTACTCCCATGGCACGGGTTTTTTTTGTTGTTGTTGTTGATTTTTTTTTTTTTTGGTTTTTTGAGACAGGGTTTCTCTGTGTAGCCCTGGCTGTCCTGGAACTCACTCTGTAGACTAGGATTTTTTTTTTTTAAAAGCTTGGGTGATGGGTGTCCAATTCAGACCTTCAGGCTTGCTTAGCAAGAGCTCTCCCTACTGAGCTGTGTGCCCAGCTCCTAGCACTCTAAAATTTTCAAGTATGACTTGGGTTTTGGTTAATTGGTGTTGGCGGTGGATAGATGGCTGAGCACACAGCTAAGCATGACCTGGAAGTCAGAGGACAGCTTTTCCGGAATAGATTCTCCTACTTTCACCATTTGGATCGTAAGGATCAAACCCAATTCATTAGGTTTAATGTCAGGCAGTGACACCTGCAGAGCCATGTTGCTGGCACAAGCACCTTAAACCTTAAGCCTGCTGGGGATACCATGTACTTTGATGATGAGCAGACATTCTGGGATGAAATTTAGGACACAGTCTGTGTTCTCTTGTCTTTTTCTTGTCCGGTCTTTTTCTATTTTTGTTTTTCCTTTTCTAACTTCTATCCCTTGCCATCCCCAAAACGAATGTAAAAATAGCTCATAGCACCCTTACTAAACGACTGGGTTTTGTTGTTGTTATTGTTTTTCTTTGTTTGTTTGTTTTTTAACAGAGCTTGGGGTAAAGAGAAAATAGGAACCAACACCATGACTAGGTCTTTGTGCTCTCTAACCCAAGATGAGTCTGACACACATCCTGGGTATCCCCAAGGACTTCTATACCAGTGAAGCTCAAGCACTTTAGAAAGGCTTCCTGTTCCTCAGCCCCCTCTGCCACAGAGTGACAAACCTCTATTTCCCAAGGTAGTTGTGAACATAAATGGAGGGAAGATGGATTAAGCTGGTGATTGTTACTTCCAAGTGTCAGCTTGAGACAACCTAGAATCACCTTCCCAGGAAGTCTTAAATCACTATTTTGGGTTGGTCCATGAACACACTGGGGGAAGGTTGTCTTAAGTTCATGGATGTGGGACAACCCAGCCTACTGTGGGAAACACCATTCCCTAGGCAGAGGGTCCTAAACTGTATGGGTGAAACAATCAAGATGAGCAGAAGCAAGCAAGCATACATGCCTTCTCTGTCTGCTCTCTCAAGTCTCCTGGGACTTCCCAGATAAGATGGAGTGTAACCCCGGGGAGGGCGGGGGGGGGGGGGGTAAGCTGAACTGTGCCTGCTAAACATGCTCAGCAAACCATACTATGATTTTTCCCTTTTAAAATAATGATTTGTTAAAAATAACGATCATGAAACGATTCCATGAATAACAAAAAGCAGCTTTTACCATTCACAGCATCAATGAATGAAAAACCTACTGGGCTGCTCCAAAATGCAAATTCTAGAGCCAGGGGAGGGGCTAAGCACTTGAAAGCACAAGTCCCTGAGTTCGGTCCTCAGAAAACCTGTGAAAAAGCCAGGTCTTTCTGTGTAATCCCAGCATGGCAAAGGGGAAGACAGGTGACTCCCTGAGCTCACTGGCTAGCCGGTCTACACTGCCTTGTGAGTGCCAGGCAACAAGACATCTCAAAAATAAAAGGAAGGTAGACAGTTTGTGACGAATAACACCCAAGGCTGTCCTCTGTTGTCTACATGTTTACACACACACACACACACACACAAGTGCACACTCACACATGCAAATGCATGCAAAGTGTACTTGTATCTATGCACAAGCACATTCTAGCTGGAAGTATTAAGTTCTTCACAGCAAAGCAACAATTGACCTCACCCTCTTCCATTGCATCGCTATCTCATTTACCTCCTGACTTAATATTTGTTTAATATGTGTGTTAGGAAAATACCCACAATCCCACTGCCACTCTCCCCAGCCATGACATAAATCAGAGCAATTCCACCAAGGCCTCGCTGCTCTTCCCAGGGCCTCCTGCAGGCAACTCCAGTCAGATTTCCAAAGGGCCATTCTCCCTTCCTCCCTTTGGGGGCCAGAGACACGATTAACTTGCAATTATTGTGGCTTTCTCATTAAAGAAAAGCTGTAGCAAGGGAGGGGGGAAAAAAGAAAGAAAGAAAAAAAACAAGACAAAACAAAAAAACAACAACAACCCAGGGACTGACAAGACAAGCTGTTTCTCTTGCACCTTGGCTGTGTGGGCACGCCTCTCATTCCTCTGCCCTTCAGGTTAGTAAAATCAAGACCAGTTGTTGAAGCTATGAGCTATCAATAAAAGTTAATGTACCACAGGAAAATGGGAAGAGGGAACAAAATCACTTAAGTGTTCAGGGCCACCAGGCCACCCATGCGTCCCTTTGTGAACTGATCTACACTTGGAGATGTCTCCGGTGCCCTGCCTTTCCGTGTGCTCGTGATTTTCCCAAGTAAATGGCAGCTTGTAAAGATCAAGGGCACTGGTGGGTATTCCCAGCGCTGAGGCCTCCAGAGAAGTAGGATCCGTCTGTCAGTCACATGTCTTGGGATAAGACCAAATTCAGATCACTGCCCTGGACTTCAACTGCTCAGGTCAGTTAAGTACCAAATCAGAGGCCCATCCAGGTTAGGGAGTAAAGCCTTTCTCTGGACTAAAGATTCAAGTCTGTCCCCTAGCCATGATCTGAAGGGTTACAGCTAAAAAGGCTCTATGTTGGTGCCTTACCAGGAAGTACTGACTGCAGGCTGTGCCCACTGTGAGCCCAGATTGGCCTACTGTGCACAGCTGAAGTTCACACAGCATACCTTCAAACAGCCAGGAGCAGGGGTCTTTGTGGGTGGAGTAGAAAGCTGTGGCTTCTGGAAACCAGTTCTCTCATGGCTCCCTAGCATGCTTAGTGACCTCAAAAGTATGGGCTATGACACTGAAGCATGCAGTCACCTCCGTGGCTTGTAAAAAAAAAAAAAAAGTCAGGAAAGTACTTTTTTTTTTCTTTAAATATTTATTTTGATGTGTGTCTAGGTGATAGGGGCCGGTGAGCCACAGCATATGTGTGGAGGCCAGAGATGGTGGGGTCTCTCCTTTCATGGGTATGGGTTGGGGATCAAACTCAGGTTGTCAGGCCAGGCAGCAAGCAACTTTGATACTGTAGCATTTAGGGCAGTCCCAAGTTATGTTTGCTTGTTTGTTTATATTTATGGTATATATGGTATGGTATACACACACACACACACACACACACACACACACACACACACACACACACACACCATGGCACTAGTGTAGAGGTCAGAGGGCAACTTGTAAGACTTAGTTTCCTCTTTCCACCATATAGGTCCCAGGGACTGAGCTCAGCTAGTCCAGATTGCTTACACTTGCCCTTACCAGATGAGCCATCTTGCTGACCCTAAAGCCAAGTTATTTAAAGGAAGAAAATAAAGCGTGACCCACAAACTCTCACTTGTGGGTAACCCCTGTACACAAGTTTATATATTTGCATTATTATAGATTACATTAGTTCAGGACATAATTATCCATGTACTAATATGTAATTATACACAAATTTATCTGTATACTAGTGTAGATAATTAAAGTTTTATATATGCAAACCCTGTCTCGAAAGAAAAAAAAGAAAAAAAAAAGTTTTATATATGCATTTTACCTAACCATCAGCTATCTTACTGGAGCCTTACAAATGCTCTGGATGGATGGGACTCAAGCTCCTGCAGCTTCCAGAGAGACTCTGATTTCTCTCAAGTACCTGACGGGCGGGAATGAAGAATTAGAAGGGCCACCAGTTTGTACCCATTTACCCAGATATCCAGGCTGCAGGTCCTCTCGGCTCACAGTATTTTCCACTGGCTAATGAACGTTTAAACCTGGTAAGCACACACTCCTCACCCTTCTGGCTCACCCAGTTTAGATGTAACAGGACAGTGTTGGTTTTGTGATTCAGATCTGGCCAGGAGAGTGCCCAATTGGAGTGGTGGGATAGGAAGGAGCCAAGGCTAGCCAGGCTCCTAGGAAAGGGTGTGTGTGTGTGTGTGTGTGTGTGTGTGTGTGTGTGTGTGTGTACACTCCTGCATATGGAAGCCAGAGGACAACCTCAGCAGTCATTCCTCAGGCCCCAGGACCTAAGTTTTGAGAATGACTCTCACTGACCAAGCGGCAGACATCCCCCTGACTTCCTCTCCCCAGCAGAGAGATGTCAAGTGAGTAGCGTCATGCTCAGCGTTTTAATGTTTGTTTGTTTGTTTGTTTGTTTGTTTGTTTAAACATGAGTTTCAGGGGTGTTGAACACAAGTCCTCATGCTTGTATGGCAAGCACCTTCCCAGCCACCCCCCTCTGTACCCTCCCCCCGGCACCCCATCTCCTATCCTATTTTTTAGTCTCTGTAGAGTGATGGCCTACTTACAGTGCCCCCAACTCTGAATGGATGAGTGCGTGCGCCTGCTGAGTACACTCCTGACTCTTCTACAGCAGGATTTGCCTCTAGATGTCTTCATAGTAGAGCTTACAGAGGTAAGATCCGAGCTGCCTGCTGGGGGTGGGCTCATTTCCATCTGACTCCCTACTCTCTCCTATCCAAAGGAGTGAGGGGCTGGCAGCACTGGAGAACACACTGGGTCTCTCTGACTTCACTGGCCCACGAGTCTGCGCGTGTGGATGTATTAGTTTTGAAAGCTAAGTTGTATGAGTTTGTTTCCTCACTGGCTGGTCTTTCCAGTCCTGGGGGGTGGGGAGGGGACCTCTTGCTTCAGCTACAACCCAAGTGTCTGTCTGACTCCTGTCCAGATGCTTGGACAAGACATGGCTTCAGAATACAACAGGAGGGATACATAGTCTCTCCATGTCTCAACCACAAGGCAGGTGGGAAGATCCTGAAGAGCCATTCCCTTTCCATTCAGGGGTCTGCTTTCGCTTTGGTTTGTTGTCAGTGACCTGGTTTCTTTTCGACTAAACATATAGACATAACACTGTGACTGTCTGTTCAGAGTCATGTTTCAAAGTTTAGAGGCCCAGGAAGGGACATCCCCTTTAACCTTCCACTTCACACATGGGCAGACAGAGGCCTGAGCTGCTTGAGTCACCAGCTCTCGAAATGATGGTCAGAACTGCCCCCAATTCATGGCTCTGCCCTCGTTTGTCTGTGTATATCATCTCTGTATGTTTTACATGAACCTAGGCTGTGTAATAGGACATTTTTCTTCCTCTTCTCTCTTCATCCACTCAGTGTTTTTAAAAAGGAAACTCTCTGCCCATTCAAGCTGAACCCTCCCAGGGACCCTGCCTGTCTCCACCCAGCCCAACATTTGTTGAATATCAGATAAATGAACAACAAAATCCAGCACCGGATGTAACCACCTTCAACAATCCTGAGGCTGTTTCATTTCTTTTAATGAGACAGTCAGGAATAATAATCTCAGCTCCTGTCACAAAACAGGAAGGGACAGAATATCCCTTCCCCTCCCCTCCATGGCTTTGTTCTTGTCCCTGTGACCTGGATTCACTGCTGAGCCTCCCGAATAACCATGTCACAGTGGCAGGAAGTGAGAGAGGGGTCAACTTGAGCCCGATTGTTGTCTTTATGAAGGTCCAGGGTGCGTGCCAGAGGGGGCACATGGCTGGCACAGTCTTTGATGCTCACTGGGCCTGAGTACCATGGCTCCTGCTACCTCTGCCACTGGTCCAAAGCCAGTCTGCATCCCTGGCTCAGCCCTAAATTGAGACCGACCGGGAAAGGGACCCGGAGCAAGTTGTAGGGAAACAGCTCCGAGCAGGCTGCACCGTGCAGTGGTCCTGCTCTCATTTCAGGTTGGTCTTCCTCAGTTAGCACAACACAAGCCTCTAATATGAATAAGCTCGTCATTGATTTCACCAATAGGAAAATAGACACCAACTTTTAAGGGGAGGGGGGATTTGAAAGAGATGCCAGGTTGAGAAACAATGCAGTGAATTGGCACGGTGGGTGAATACAGAACTTCAGTGCAGCATGGACCGGGCAGCCGTGGCCTTAACCTGTTGACCTCTCCTTGCCTTCGTTTCCTGGCTAAAAATGACAGGAAAGTGAGAGGAAGCAGGATGGCTCAGTGGGTAGTGATGCTCGTGGCCAAAATTTGATGGCCAGAACCCACTCAATAAAAGGAGAGCAACGACTATGGCAAGTTATCCTCTGACCTCCATAGGTATACTGTGACATGTAGACACTCCCTTGCCCCCAGACACACACACACACACACACACACACACACACACAGAGAGAGAGAGAGAGAGAGAGAGAGAGAGAGAGAGAGAGAGAGAGAGAGACATACTGATAAGTAAATAAATGGTTTTTTTTTAAAAAAAAAACTTTGAATAAGCAAGTGGTAAGTAAAAAGCAAAACAAACAACAACAACAAACAAAAACAACAAATGATAGAGAAAAGAAAAGAAAAGCATGTTTGCGAAATGACCACATGCTGTCTGGCAAGTGTCCCATAAATGCTCCTTTTCTATCTTTGTCCTTTTCCCTGCACTGCCCATTTGCTGGGAGCCATTACTGGAGGCTGTGTGCACACTGCCCTCAGTTGATGTCTAATCTACCCTCCTGTCGGTGGTCACCTCAGTGTCTCTATTTACTGAAGACACAAAGCCCCTTCAAAGGACAGCCCCCTTCTGTTCAGGTAGCTGGTGGCTGCCCGTGACTACGAAGCTTGTGAAATGTTCAACACGCGTGCTTCTTGCGCATGTATCTGTCTGCTGTGTTGCACACTTCTGTGGAGAGGCTTAAGATCTGTTTCTCATAAAGATGAAAACATCACCAGCTGTTCCCTCCACCCAGATCCTACTAAGAATCAGAACAGGCGGGCTCCTGTTCCACAGAGCTGCTGTCATCACCCTCCAAGTTCACGGCCTCTGGACGCTGATTTCACAAACGCCTCTACCCAGCAGAAGTCTTAAGAAAACTCAGACTTCTACCTTTTAGAACGCAGCCATGAGCTATCCATCCATCTAAATGCCTTCAGCTAAGGGCAGTAGCGTAGGTGATAATCCCAGCCACTCAGGAGGCTGAGGCTAGGAAATTGTAAGTAGCATGAGCAATGTGCCAGGACCTCATCTCAAAAGTGAGAATAACCAAGGCTGGTGACAGAGCTTAGCTGGTAGAGTGTTCACTTAGCCTGCCCAAAGCCCTGATACAGTCCCCAGTACAGCATACTTGGGTACAGTGTCACATGTCTGGAATCTCAGCGTCTGAGAGGTGAAGGCAGAGGATCAGAAGTTGTTCCAGGAGAGCTTGAGCTACATATAGTCCTGTCTCAAAACAGATAGATGATAGATTGATCCACAGATGATAATTATATAGATGATAGATGGATAGATGCTAGATAGGTGATTGATAGATGATAGATTGATTAGATAGTGTTGGAATTGAGACCTGGGACAAACAGCTGAGGCGCATATTTAAGGTACTAAAGTGGACTTCCAGGTTTTCCTAGCATCCCTCAGTCCCTACCTGACTTATTCCACCTTTTACCCTTACATTTCCCGCCCAGGGGCTGGGGTTCCCCTTCCCCAGAGGGTCTTTCCTATGGAATCCAGACATTTTTGGTCTCTCCCCACTTCTCTCTCTCTCCCTCTCTCTGTCTGTCTCTGTCTCTGTCTCTGTCTCTCTCTTTCTCTCTCTCTGTCTCTCTGCATGCTTGCACTTTCTCTTTTTCTCCTGTCCCTCCCCTCTGTCTCCCTCCCCATGGTGACTTCCCTGGCCTAATCCCTTGGGAGCAGTGAACTTGCCAGTACACCCAATAAACCTGCCTTTATATATATTCTCTAATCTGGCTTGAATTGGCTCATTTCACCAGTGGAGAAATAACTTATCAGATACATACATAGATAGATGGATGGATAGATAGATAGATAAATAGATAGATAGATAGATAGATAGATAGATAGATAGATAGATAGATAGATAGATACCAGCACCATGCTATCTGTACATGCCAGCCTCCAGAGTTAGGAGCCGAATTAAACTCTTTACCCATAGCCCAGCATTCACAGTGTCCTAGTAATGACAAATGAACGATGAGTAGGCTCCATCTCAGATGAGGTCCTGGTCTCTATGAAGACTGCAGTCTACTGCAACAAATGTGTGACTTCCCACCACAATGAAGGAACACCGTGGAGAAGGGCACGCTAGGGTGGGCATGTAATAGAGAGCCGGAACCTAAGGCGTCACCATCTGTGTGACAGTGAGAACTGACCCAGAGAAGGACTGAGCTCTGCCCTTCCCAAACTGGTTCTCTACTTTGCTGATCCCACCTGGGGCACTTGGAGGTTCTCTGTGCATACTGCATCACTTGCTTTTTTGCTAACTACAGTGCCTGGCTAGGAGGTAGGAGATGCTTGATGTCATTAATGGTAAAAGATTTCTGAGCATTCTTTTCAGCCCCTGTATTCACTTAAACATTTTTTGTTTTATTTTTATTATATGGATATGTGTGTGTCTATATAGAGGTGTGTCCATGTATATATGGGTGCCCGGGGAGACCAGAAGAGAGCTGAATCCCCTGGAGTTGGAGTTATAGGCCATTGTTACATGGGTGTCGAGACCTGAACTCAGATCCTAGGGAAGAACAGGAAGTGCTCTTAACTACCTAGCAAACTCTCTAGCCCCAGGTCTTACTTTTTAAAAATAGGAATTTCCTGAGCTTGGGAAATGGCTCGGGACTAAAGAGCTTGCCTTGTAGCTTAAGGCCCTTGGTTATGAATCTCAAGACCCAAGTTTTGGTTTTTTGTTTTTTGTTTTAAAGGCGTGGTAGCACACAGTTGTAATCTCAGCCAGGGCGAATAGGAGGTAGAGACAGGCAGATCCCTCGATCTCACAGGTCAGATAGTCCATGGCAACCTTTGAAGCTAATGAGAGACCACGTACTCAACAGAAGGTACATGAGAGACAACTGAGGTTGTTTTCTGATTTCCATATGCACATATAGATCTCTCTCTCTCTCTCACACACACACACACACACACCCCACAAATAAGAAGGTAATTTTCCTACCTCTGACAACTTTATAGAACTAACTTGGTGCTAACCTCTGGTCTTTCTTGCTCTTTAACCTGAGGGTACTTAGGAAAAATCCTGCAGGGTGTTGTTGTTGTTGTTGTTGTTGTTGTTCAGAGGAATGACCTCTCTAGGTCTTAGGCCTTCTTTTATTTTTATGAACAGGCTGCATGGAAAGTGCAGACTGACCACAGCCCACTGTCTATCTCGGCGCTGAAGACACATTCTTTATTCCAGCTAGTCATGTGCCTGTCTTACACAGCCTCCTTCTTCCCCTTTTGTAAATGTTAGTTTACTCCATGCACAGAGAAGGCACCCAGGTTTCCTTTCCTTGCATGGGCTGCCTTTAAAGGCAGTGCCAAAACTTCTTATTTTAAGCTTAGTCCCATGATCCTCCAGGGGAGGTAATGGCTCTCGTCGGCAATGTATGTTCTTGCTCACTCTGGCTCGAGTCTGCTTCTCTTTTGTAAGAAGGATGCATTTCCCTGTATTCTCCCATGACAGAAACCCACCAATTCTCTATTGTAATCAACAAATAGATTTTGAAAGTTCAACTCTTTTTTTTTTTCTAAAGGAGTTTCAAGGGTAAGATCTGCTGCCTCGTGAATGTCAAAGCATCTTTCTCATTGGCTCTTTCTTCTCCCCCCCTCTCCCTCGCTCTGTGTTCGCTACTTACTCAGCCTTAGATAATTTTCAAAGTACCGCTTTCTCCAGAGATCTCTAAACAGCAGAAACCCTGGCTGTTAAAGATTTGCCATTCTCAGAGAATCCCAGTTAAGGTACCCCCCCCCCAGGTTATTTATAACAAGATTTTATCTCTGAAAATTAACTAAAAGAAGATTAACCAAAAAGTCTAAGGGAAAAAAATGCCTTAAACACCTCATCTATTACGCTGTGCTCAAACAGACATTTTCATCTTAAGGGTTTAGCAAACTCAGTGGAATGTACTTTCTAGTTTGGGGCATGAAATAAGATACCATTCTGCACTCCTTCCGGAGATGCAGCATCCCTCCCTGCAAGGAAGATGCATGGAAGGAAAATGTGAATGGCCTCAGTGTGGTCTTATTGCTGTGCCTGTTAAGTGGTTCCCAGCTCTGCTGCTCCAAAGAGCCCCTTCCGGAAACAGATGCTTTTTCTCCAAGGCCCTCCCAGAACCAAGTCACCTGATGGAGGAAGCCTGTCTTACTTTTAGGCATTTCCTCATCTAAGTTATCCAGGTGAGCTGGAAAGCTGAAGTTTGCTGTGCTTTATCCAACCAGGGCTATGTCCATTGTATCCAATTTCAGCCTGAGTAAAAGGAGTTTACACCCTAGGATAGGAAAGCTTCCCTGTCTGACAGTCCTGCCTCTTCCCTCTGACTGCCTGCTTCAACCCTCTGGCCTTTGTGTCTCCTCCCTCTGACCTGCCTGCTTGCTCCTCTGGCTTGTCTGCCTCCTCCCTCTGGTCTACCTGCTTCATTTCTCTGACCTGTGTACCTCTTCTCTCTGACCTTCCTGCTTCATCCTTTTATCCTGTGCCTCCTCTTTCTGACCTGTCTGTCTCCTTCTCTCTGCCTCATCTTTGTCTCTTTTCTCATTCTTTGTTTTTTTGTTTTTGTTTTTGCCATTCCTCAGACATGCCAGTCATGCCCCTGTCCCCATGGCTTTGTCTCTGCTTTTCTCTCTTTTTGAAATGCCCTTCCCTCATGGACCCAGGGGCTGCCCTTCCCCAACACAGGGCTTTGCTCTCATGTCCCTTTTTCTGCGGAGCCTGTCCTTCCTACTGACCCACTGAAGCCAGTGCCTGTGACCCCTGTGCTCTCTCTTCTTGATGTACTTCCTAGACAATGTTCTGGATGGACAGAGGCACTCAGAGTTGTCCATGTGTTCTGCCTGCTCCCTTACTCTGAAGAATAAAAAAAATCCCAAGTGTCCAGCTTTTAAAATAGTTTTGCAAGTGTTGTCTGTATTGAATGACTCCAGAGGAATGTATGGATATACCCTGTCCCCCACTCTGCCAAGTGGCCACACAGTTTTTAGTGTATTTCATACTTTAGCAGAATTAGTTTCCCCAAACAGACTGACTTACTCATATAAGTAACTGGATGAGGGGATTTGAAACCAGCTCTCTGCGACTCTCAATATTGACTGGCAACAGGACAGGATCTAGATCAACCAGCAGACAAAGCTCTGGGCATGTCTGTGAGGAAGATTCTAGACTGGATTAACTGAAGTGGGAAGACCACCCTAACCGTGGATAGCATTGTCCCTTGCCCTGGACTTCTGGACTGAAAGGAGAAAGTGAGCTGAGCACCAGCATCTGTCTTTTCCACCTGACTGCAGATATAGTGTGACCAGCCAGCTGCCTCAAGCTCCCACTGCCCTGCTTTCCTCGACACAGTAGACAGAATCATCAGACCACAAGCCAAAAACTAACCCTTCTATCCTTACCTTGCTTTCATCAGGTATTAAGACAAGTACGTAATTTACAGTATTTGTTACTCTTCTAGTGCTGTGACAAAACACCGTGAACAGGGTAACTTATAGAATGAAAAGGTTTACTTGGACATATGGCTTGGGAAGGTTAGCGTCCATGATGGCCAGGAAAAGTATGGTGGCAGGAATGGCTGAGAGCTCACATTTTAATCCACAAGCAGGAAACAATACATACAGGGAATGGCTTGAGTCTCCTGAAACCTCAAGTCCCACATCCAGTAACACACCTCCTCAGCAAGGCCACATTCCCTAATTCTTCCCAAACAGTTCCACCAACTAGGGACCAAGTGTGCAGATATATCAGCCTATAGGGACCATTCTCATTCAAACCATCTGTATCAGAGATATTGAATGAATTCAGAGCTGATTGGATGGTCTCCCAAAGCTCTGTTCTCCCTTGTACCTATCATCAGAGATGTAAGTCCCACAGACAAGGCATGTCTGCACCTTACCCTTCCATGTATTAACCAGGCCCAAACAAGCTGAGCTTCTGAGATTAGATGAGACATGGTGCATTCATGTTAGTATAGCCAAAGACCCCTCCTGCTTCTCGCATCTCTTAGCATACATGATACCGGCACAAAACACAAACCTTGGAGATTTGACTGTCACCGACTGGTCTCAGGTAGCTGACCTTGCTAGGGTAGTGGTGCCACAGTGGTGTTGGATGGTCAGACTGTGTGGATGGGACCCAGAGCCACAGCTCTTTACCTTCATGTCCCAAGGTAGGCATCGACCTGGGTAAATTGTAACAGATAGAAGTGGCATGTTGGGCCATGGTCTCACAGATCTCACTACAATGAGCTCCTGCCCTCCCCTTAGTTTACTCTTTAGCTAAATGGGATGATAAACAGCGTTCACAACTACTTCATATGGTTCTGGAGGAGGAGAAAAATGAAACAATACTCCTGAAACTCCTGGTTTGTTCTCTGAGGAACACCAGGCATCAGCAGGTGTCAGCCACTATGTGTGTTTCCATGAACAGCTAGCTCCTGTGTTTGCTATGACAATAACATACAATAATGAGTGTAAGGAATGCATCTTGGCACACATCAGAGTTCCATAAATGTTGTCAATCTTCCCTTACTCACCTCTATGTCCTGCTTGCTTCTGAGGCTCAGCAGGCTGGCTTCAACTCCAGCAGTGCTACAGATGCAACTTACAACTTCTGTGACCCTCAGTATCGTGGGGAGAAGAGAATCCATGGAGGAAAATGGGAGATTGAGTATAAAGAATGTGGGCTTCGGGGTCACAGACTAGAGTTTCAATACTTGGAAAGGGCTGGTTAGCCCATTGGGCGGGTCTTCGTGATCATATGAAGTGTGTTAATTATTCCTCTCATAGCTGTTACAAAATACTCAACAGGGACACATGAAGGGAAGAAGCTTTTATCCTTGGCTCACAGATTCAGATGGTATCTTTTAATCACAGTCGGGAAGGCATGGTAGCTAGCAGCTGCCTCATCTGTGGCAGTGTGTGGTAGGTTGAATATGCTTGCCCCATAGGGAGCAGCACTGTTAGGAGACATAGCCTTGTCCGAGGAAGTGTGTCACTGTGAGGATGGGCTTTGGAGGTCTCCTTCTACACTCAGGCTCCACCCAGTGCCAAAGAGAGCTTCCTCCTAATTGCCTGCAGATGCCAGTCTCTCCTGGTTGCCTTCAAATCAAGATGCAGAACTCTCAGCTCCTTCTCCAGAACCACGCCTGCCTGCACGCTGCCATGCTTCCTGCTATGATGATAATGGACTGAACCTCTGAAACTGTAAGCCAGCTCCAATTAAATGTGTGCCTTTATGAGAGTTGCCTGGGCCATGGCATCTCTTCATAGCAATGGAAACCCTAACTAAGATGACATGGGAGCTGGAAGCATGGCTTATTTACATCTTGGTGGGTCAGAAATAGAGTAGAGACCACTTCTGAGGTCTGCCCCTTAGCAACTCACTTTTGCCAGCTGGGCCCCATGTCTCCATTTCACCTCAGGTAGACTTTTCAGACAAGGGCAAAAGGCAGCTTCATTTTTTCACCAAAACGTCACAAGAATTGTGTCTAGGCCACATTCTTCTGAAATGTTTTAAGCCAGGCCCTCACAGTTCAAACCACCCTCAGCACCGGTGTCTTCCATGCTCCTAGTCGTTATGGCTCATTAAGCCCTGCTTAAAGCATCCCACCGCTCTCCCAATCCAAAGTCTCACAGTCCACATTCTCCAAACAAAAGCATGATCGATCAGGCCTGTCACCAGGACCCAGTCCCTGCTACCAACTTCTGTCTTAGCTAATATCCTGTTGCTGTGAAGAGATGCCACGACCACAGCAACTCTTACAAAGGAAAGCATTTACTTGGCTTGCGCACAGTTCAGAGGTTTAGTCCATTGTCATGGCAGGAAGCATGGCCGCACACAGACAGCCATGATGGGTGTTGGAGAGTAGCCAAGAGTTCTACCTCTGGATCAGCAGGCAGCAGGAAAAGAAACACTGGTCCTGGCCTGAGCATTTGAAATGTGAAAGTCCACTCCCAGAAACACCCGTCCTCAAAAAAGCCCACACCTATTACAACAAGGCCACACCTCCTAATAGTGCCATTCCCTATGGGCCTGTGGGGGCCATTTTCACTGAAACCACCACTTCCCCCAAACACTTTGTCAGCTGTGGATGGGAGATTCAAATATATGAACCTGTGTGGGACATTTCCTCGTCAAGCACATCTTTGATAGACAGCGGCTCCTTCCACAATGGTAACGTAATATGAAGATGCTACTTGCTGTCATTGCAAAGGTTTCACGTTCTCCATGCGTTTGTTCGGTATTGAAAGGCGAGGTCTAGGGGCTTGCTTTATGGAGATCTCCTCACATCTCCAAACATCTCTACCCACCATGACTGTAGAGTCAGCTGCAACCGAGCTTGGTTTTGTCTTGTGTTTGCTTTGGTTTTGTTTGTTTGTTTTTACTTGTTTGTTGGGGGGGGGGCAGGGTCTTACTGTGTCTCCTTGGAACTCACTTCGTAGTCAGCCTTAAACTTATGTTGACACCCTGTCTTTCTGCTTGAGGATGGAGATAATCTAGATTGTGTAGATACTGGATCTAAGGTCCCTGCAAGATTAGAAAATAAGCCTCAAGATAAACCCCAGTTTTCTTCCTCACACATACAATTCACACAATATGAGCACGCGCAGCCAGGATTGGCTGCTAACTTTCATCAAAGAGGCGTCGTCATTGCGCCTAAGAGCACATCTCTAAAATCTTCTCAGACTCTTGTATGATTCTGAAGTTTAAGTCTTAGATTTTTCTAAACATTAGGGAGTCTGGGGTGCAGTGATTGTAGCCGACCAAGAGTTTATATTAAAAGGTAGTTGTGGGGGGGGGGGCTGCGGAGTTGGCTTAGTCGCTAAAATGCTTACTGCTGTGT
Organism: Uromys caudimaculatus; assembly: GCA_028551405.1. NCBI lineage: Eukaryota > Metazoa > Chordata > Mammalia > Rodentia > Muridae > Uromys > Uromys caudimaculatus. The sequence continues at coordinate 43,477,363 of CM052707.1, forward strand.
AAGCAAGACAGGCCCAAGTTTGAACCCCAGAAACCACTTTAAAAAGCTAGGTGTGATAAGCATTCTTGGAACTCCCAGTAGCTGGAGAGGCATAGACAGACAGACTTCTGGGGTTCATAGGACAGGTAGGCTCACCTCACATGCCAAGCCTAGGCTAATCAGAAACCCTGTCTCAAAATTAAGGTGGGAGCTCCCAAGGAACGAAATCCAAGGATGACCTCTGCTATTCACGCACATGTACACATACATGCACATAACGCCTGTTCATATATGCTAGGTGAGTATATTCACATACACATACATGCTCTCGAAAAATAAAATAAATAAGTAAATAAATGAAAGTAAGTACGGTTAAAGGGTAAAGCAGAAATGGCCCTGTTGGTGCGATCCACAATTCACCCAGAATTATATGTGTGAGGAAGAAAACTGGGGCCTATCTCGTGGCTTATTTTCCAGTCTTGCAGGGACATTAGATCCAGCCGGGCATCAGAAGAAACACCAGTTCCGAATCCCAGAGACTCTGCTGCCTTTGCACTTTCTCTCTTATTAACATGAAAACACCTTACACGGTCAAAAACATCTAAAGGCTACTTTCTACTTTATTTTCCATCACTTCAGCCTAATGCTTGTGTGTGTCGCCCACCCCCCACCCCACCCCTCTGCCAGCCCCATACCTGTGGAAATGAGACTGTCACCTGCTTGGAGCATCCTGTTTCCTTTCGAGTTTGTAATGAAGCCCTCCGGGAATTACACGATTACAAAAATGAGTTACAAATCCTCACCTGCGCTACCAAAGTGTGGAGCTGCTTCCCCGGCTCTGTTTAAATTGTCTACAAAACAAGAAATAATTAGTCAAGCGCTATTGGTAATTAAGCACATAAGACGAACATTAAACAAACTGCAATCTTGCATGATTTTGAAGGTGGATAGGCAGGTTTCCACACTTGGAATCCAGCCAGCGTGCCCTTCCTCAATCCCTATGTTTATTTATTACAGGCAAGGGAATTCTCTTGTCTGACTTGCTGATGGTCCCTGGACAGCGGTCCATCTGAGAGTTCACAGACTTTTGAGCAGTTATTTTCTTTTTTTAAAACAATATCACCACCCGGACAGGATGAGCTCCAAGAGGTTGATGAATTAATCGGAAAGACACTTTTCTCTCTCAACATGATCTTATGTGTCTAAGCTGGGGTCATTTCATGATTCAGAACACGGTGTGTGTGACATTTGGCTCTGTAGGGTGCTGGCTGTTTGAGAACCCAGGCCCTTCAGCTAACCAGACCCTATGAAGCCAGCGCTGCAAACAGGGCAAGAGCCCACCCAGCCTGACCCACACTCCTACCTGAAAAAGACATCCCTGTCAGGGAGCCTAAATCATGTGTACCCTGCTCTATCCCATAGCACAAGTCCCATATTAACTGAGCCATCTTCCTCTAGGTCAAGGGCTGAAACTCCTTCATACTGCCTGTTGGAGGCCATGATAACTATCGAATCTGAAGGGTGGTTCCACCAGATGGCCTTCTGAGCCACTCCTTGCCCTCTTTCCCTCTCTCCTTCTCTTCCCTCCTTCCCTCCCTTAAACCCTAACAGCCCCCTTTCCCAAAACAAATTCTCTTAGAGAGTCTCCTCTTCAAATCACCAGAGCTTCTTTTCACTGACTTTATTTTATTTTATTTTTTTGAGAGAAGAGTCCCACTCTGTAACCCAGGCTATCCTGGACCTCACTATGTAACCAGGCTGGCCTCAAACTGACAGTAATCCTTCTGCCTCAGCACCCCACGTGCTGGGATTACAGATCTGAGCCACCATACCCATCTTCCTTGGAGTTTCTTAGAAAAGTTCATCTATATAGTCATTACTTCACTAGAAAAATCTAAAAACCTTTACCTTCTAATTTAGTCTGGTTTTTTACTGGAGGTCAGAACTTTTAGAAAACAGATTCATAGATAAGAATGAATAAGAATTCATGGATTAAGATAGATAGTTTCAGAGAAACTCAGAAAAAAGATCAACGTTTCCAAACTACTCAGATTATAAAGTTAAATACCCATTCAACAAACACATTGGGCTTGCTTATAAAATGAAAAGTATCCTAAATTAGATTGCTTAAAGGAATGCCGTCCACTGGAAGACTTGCAAATACTTTATAACACTAGTTATAAAACAGACCTGTCCACCTAGAGATTCCACTCCCAAATCTCTATGTCGTCAAAGAACATGCATGAAAAGAAAAAGAAATCAGACATCCAAACCAGCTCTCTGTCTGCTATCTGTGGTATGAGAAGAACAAAGGTGCTTCCTACATCTTATTAGCTATGAGGAGTCTGATAATGATCCTTACATCAGAAGCTGGGCTTGAGATTGGACAGAGCAGGAAGTCACTGTCATATGCCCCTCTGCTGTTTCCTTTTTCATGCTCGGGGCGTGTGAAAGTCCACCTGCAAGTTCACGTATGGGCATCATTCCTCAGGAATGAATGCTGTCCACCTAGTTTTACAAGACAGGGTCTCTCACCAGTCACTTGCCACGTAGACTAGGTTGGGTGCCCAGTAAGCCCTTGGGATTGTGCCATCTCCACCTCTCCATCATTGGGGTTACAAGTGCATGCCACCACACCTAGCTCTTTTCCGTGGGTGCTAAGGAGCAAGCCCAGATCTCCATGGTTGTGTAGCCAGTGCTTTACTGATAATACTATCTCACTGGCCTGTTCTCTGGGTTTTGCTGTGTAGCCCAGGCTGGCCTAAAACTCTTGCCTCTCTGCCTCAGCCCCACAAGGACTGGGATTCTGGGTGTGCACTTCCACCCGTGGCCCTTGCAAGATGCATCTAGTGACAGGTACATACCCAGTGCTCTTGTTCTCTGTGTGTCATACTCGAACACAAACTTCCAGGGAGATGCAAAGTTCACCGTCCCTTAGAGAGCTCAAGATAAGAGGCGAACTCAACTGCATGTATTTCCTTTATTTCTCTGCTCTCGGTACCCTGAGTGGCACCGTCTTCAGTTATAGCTACTGAACTCCCCCCCTTCACCCCCAGCTCTTGACTGTGCTCCTGGGGTCCTGCTTCTTCCAGTGTAAGGTGTGTGTGGTGTTCTTGACTGAAAGAGCACCCCAATTCATCAGCATGCTATCGAGAAGTGCCTGGAGATCTCTGTGAGTATAAGTCATCAGCTTTTGGGAGCTCACTCCCGTGGCAGGGGGATACCAATCACTCTCTATACTTTTTCTATAGTTTTTCCATTTGTAAATGGGAAAGGAGCATGGAAAAAATCCTCTTGCCTCTTTCCATCTGTATTTTCTTTACTAAATTATCCAGTCTTATAAATATTTGAATAACATTTGGTCGGGATAAAAATCTTTCCTGTCAGCTCAGTACAAGAGCAGTTCTGGCTCCTGAGACCGTAGCAGTCAGAGAAATTAATATTGATTTGTTAGAAAATAGTTTTCACTCTGTCTAAACATCTTATTCTGGGGCTCTTGAACCAAAATTATGAATTTAAAAGCAGCAAAATACTCCTTCGCAGTTGTCCCAGTGAAACTAATTATGGGCAGATTGTGAAAAAAAACGTATTGGATGCGATTTCTAACGAAGAGTTCCACTAACCAAAATCCGAGAGGGCCAGAGATGGATGCCTGATTTATTTGAGCAAGCTGGAATCTGGTAGCATGGAAGACTTATGTAAATAGTTTCCACCGTTTCTGTATGGGTAACTTGAAACATTAACATCTCATAAATGGAAGAAGATGAAGGGGGGACTTTTTAAAAGCTTCTAATTTAATTTACTTCGTAGAAAGGTCAGGGAGTTTTTCCCTTCTTTCTTAGGACTGTAAGTTTTTTGCCTTTTTTTTTTTTTTTTTTTTTTTTTTTTTTTTTTTTTTTAAGTAAGACAGCTCTTTCCTCTGCTACATAAATGTACAACATTTGAGAATTTGGCTTTTAATTACATGCACGTTTAAGGTTTAGGTAGAAAAATTTTTAAGGAAAAAAAGAAGAAAAAAAATAAATTATTACCCATATGCCTATGCCCATTTAAAAACCTATAATATATTTTTCTTTAAAAGATGCAATTGCTTTTTGTCTCACGAAGCCCCCAGCACATCTATCACTGTCCTGCAGTGTTTACTCAACATTGAATGGGAAATAAACCCTAAAATATGATTTTAAATAGTGGGCTAGAAAAAGAATGTCTCTTCTTTTGAACATATAAATTGTTCTCGTGTGTGTGTGTGTGTGTGTGTGTGTGTGTGTGTGTGTGTCTGTTGGTGCACACAACCATATGCACAAATGCAGGTAAGAGTAGGATGTGTGGTATCAGCTGTCACTCTCTTATTTCCTTCAAACAGACTTTTCTCACCAGTCCTGGAGCTGAGCCGACAGCCAGCACACCCTGTGTTTGCCATCTCATCACCTCTCCCCAGTGCTGGGCTTATAGGTGCAGGCACAGGAAGCTGCACACAGCTCTTTGGGTTTTGTTTCGTTTTGTTTCGTTTTGTCTTGTTTTACATGGTACTGGGGATTCAAACTCAGGTCCTCAAGTTTGTGTAGCAACTGTTCTTACCCACTGGGCCATCTCCCTGGCCCTGTTTCCCATTTTAAGTGACGTATCATCGAACATCTCTGTGCAGAATTCCTTATCTGAACTGGAGAGACTTTCTTAGATGCCCGATGCAATTTCATCTTTCCACCTGTTCTAAGATCCCGATACATACATATTATCTGATGCATTCCATAAATATGAGATTATAAACAAAACACACACATGAAGGGAGAAATGTATATGCAGATAGACTGACTGGAAGAGAAAAAGACAGAGGAATATATAGAATGCAAATGCAAAGAAACCTGGCTCTGCTGGCTCATGCCTGTCATCCGTTCCAGCACTCAAGAGGTAGAGGCAGGAGGATCAGGAATTCAAAACTGCCCTAGCTTACGTAGTAAGTTTTAGGCCAGCCTTGGCTATGCAAGACAATCTCCAAAATAAATAAATAAATAAATAAATAAATAAATAAATAAATAAATACCAATTAAATCAAGGAAATTCGAAGAAGCTGCAAAGACAATATAATTAAGCCCAAAGAAGTGCAGCTGGGGTCCCACTGGGCAGAGCTGTGGGGATACAGGGCAGGTCCATAGTTGTCTCTTTTTTGGAGAGCACCATTAGAGCCTTGAAGGATGGAAACACAGCTAGGGAGTCACAGCAACTTTTTCCTTGAAACAGTTCATTAAAGCGTCACGAATATGGAGTCCTTATAGTTCCTAGGCTCTGTTGGGTTGAGGAGGGCCAAGTTCAGTCTTCAAGTTTTCAGAAAATTAAAATGTATGTATATACACACATATGCACAAACATTTATACACACACATACACACGGGGAGGGGGGAGAGGACAGAGACGAGTGCTGAGTTTGAAGAATGAACTATTTTCCTACCACAGAGTAAGCCGAACCAGGCTGTGTATCAGAAGAGGGTTTCATTGCCAACCAAATCCACTGTCACTTTGTAAAATGCCTTTTATTTCATAAGCGATTCCCCTATGGCTCCTCATATTTCTGAGATGCTTGACTTTATTGTCAACCGTTACGGCTTTCTTCCCTTTCTCCCAACTCCAACCATTCTGGAGTTGTTACGTCATTTGCTCGGGAGGAACCTGTTTGATATTCACCCTAGCATCAGAGTAACATAAGTAGTGCATAGCAAAGAAAGACAACAGAGTAATTTAGAAAGGAGAAAGCAAAAAGAACGGTAAGAAGTTACTAAGAACAACTGAAGAGGTTTCCAGAGCATTTTAATCACTTTCTCTGGGAAGCTTAAGTTCATGGGCAGATACTGTCTCACGGTGTGTGCATAAGCACTGGAGACAGACCTGGTGACACCTGGCCCTATCCCATGGATTAGCCGAGTCGAAGTCCCCCCAAGTCTTTTTAAAGATGGGGTCTTCCGGACATGACAAAGGAGGAGACATTACCAAATCACAATTCCCATTTGCCTTTCGAGGTGTGGGATTTTCCCCCCCTCCGCACTTGTGCAATTAAGGGTTTTGCTGAGTGAGCTCGGGACTCTGTCTCTTTAAGTGTTTAACAGTAATTGGTTCATGTCCCTGCGTTCATTGAAAATCCTAGACATTTCATGTAGAATCTTCTTAATGAGGGAATGAATTTTTCATTCACATTAGAAAGCTCACTCTGACAAACAATTTCTAAATAAAACTTTGGCGACATGACATCCCACATTGGACCTGACACCGAGGACAGGTGCATTAGAATATAACTCCGTGGCGATCCTTCAAGCTGTCAGCCATGAATATTTTATTTCTTAATGAATCATCTTCATGAAATGAACTTTCTTGTTGCGGTGTCAGTGCCATTTACAACAAAAAGCCGGCTCCCCTTTCAAAAGGTGAGCCCGGGGAAGATGCTGACGTGAGCACAAGCTGCTTCACCCCACCTGAGTGGCTGGGGACCCAGCTGCACACTTCCCACCCCTCTGCTGGAATCAGGGACCCAGGGAGAAGCTGGTCCAGGGCTGCTGCTTCTTTTATCAGGACTGAGTTCTGGGGAACCCAACTAGAGGCCGGTAGGCACCTGTAGTCAGGTACCACGGGCCATCTGTCTGCATGCCACAGATGCTAAGGCCCGTAGCATCTGTCCTGTGAAAAAGCTGTTATGAAATGAAGAGAGATATCAGTCTGACCATACACTTAAGTTTCTCCATATAGAATGTTCCAGAACATGGGTCAGAGAAGATGGCCCCTAGAGGTAAAGATACTTGCTGCTTAGCTCGACAGCATAAATCCAGCCCCAGGGACCCAGATGGCAGATGGAGAGAACCAGCTCCCTCAAGTTGTCCTCTGACACCTCTCTCTCTCTCTCTCTCTCTCTCTCTCTCTCTCTCTCTCTCTCTCTCTCTCTCACACACACACACACACACACACACACACACACTCACACATATACCCTCATTGGGTGTCTCTGCCTTTGGATGTAGTCTCTGGTTTCTGTCTAGACAATACAATTGCTTCCCCTACATAGCCTGGGGTTAGTTTTGAGGCATCACCATTGGAGTTGTGGTGCAAGGGTACATTCCCCCCACCCCACCCCCGCTTCTTTCTCCATTTAAATTCATGTTTGCAACCATATTCTCCAGACTGCCCTGTCGTCCTGTTTCCTGGATCTCATTTCTTTTCTCTTTCTTCTAGTAACAGTATCAGTCTCTTTCCCTCAGGGCTTGCCACTTCGCACTGCCCTCCCTCTTGATTCACTGAGGTGCTTTCTCCAATTCAGTCCCCAGCACTCAGTCCCCAGTACTCAGTACTCAGTCCCCAGTACTCAGTACTCAGCACTCAGTCCCCAGTACTCAGTACTCAGCACTCAGTCCCCAGCACTCTCCCTATCTGTCCTAAGAACAGGATTACTATCTCACTATTCTTCCTTCCTCAGCAGCTCTAGCCCTCTTTGAATTTGACTCTCAGGTTGATGATGCCTGCCTCTCACATTGATGACACCTGCGCTGTGCCTCTTGCTTTTTATTTCTCACTTCAGAAACTGCTAAACTACAGATCAATGTCAATTGAAACCTGGATTGGCAGACTACAACTGTTGTCTGTTTAGGCAGAAAAAAAAAAAACAAAAAAAACCCAACCCTCTATTCTTTTGTTGCGACAATGTCAGAACTGAGTATTTGCCACAGACCCTGGCTCACAACCCAGAATAAAATCCTCGCCTCGGACACTGGCTCACAACTACAGAAATCATTTCCAACGGGCTCCTTATAGATTACACTTGCCAGGTAGAGTGGTGCATGCCTATAATCAGAGAGGCTGAGGCAGGAGGATTATGAGTTTCAAACCAGTCTGGGTTACCTAGGAAGATTCTGCCAAGGAGAAGTGATGGGGAGAAGGCCAGAGAGGAAGACAGGAAAGGGGGGAGGGGAAGGAAGGGCATGGAGGGAGAAAAATGGAGAGGGGAGAAAAAGAAAAGGGGGGAGAAGAGGAGGAAAGGGAGGAAGAAGAGGGGGAGAGGGAGGAGGAAAGGAGGGGGAGGGGAAGTGGCAGAAGAGGAGGGGAGGAGAAAGGAGAGCAAGAGAGGAAGGGAAGAGAGAAAGGTCTGGAAGGGAGGGAAGGAGAGACGCCTAGGGGAAGGGAGGCAGGAAGGTGGGGAGAGGAACCGAAGAGAGGGAAAGAGAAGACTGCTGCCAACCCCTGGCGTCTACCCTGGATCCTGAGCCTGAATCCTCCCATCCAATCCATCCCCCAGGCTCCGCAGTGAAACTGACAGGGAGCGCCCCTGTCTGTGGGCAGCATGTGCTATACTCTCTCAGCTCCAAATATGTTCTGGTGGGATAAAATAGCCATGAGAACTGCCTCTCAAGAGAAAACACGGCTGAGTGTCAGAGTGTTACTTGGGCAGGGAGGAAATGGAAGAAACTCGAAATTTAGTGAGAACGGCAGTGGTTGAGGGAGCTCTCAGTGTGGGCAGGTGATGATTTTCCCCCTTATCTTCTACCTTCCGAGGCCTTAGCTCTGAGCTTTGGTCTCCTAGCCGTAGCGATAGCGGTCACATGACGTTTCCAGGACCATCCTCGCCTTCAGAGCAAGAGTTTCCTGCGTGGTCTCCATTGAGCTTCTGTGCCCCTGTTAGTTTCCAGGCTTCCAAGATTATTTGGATCACAATCTATGCGCCGTTCTATCCCCCCCCCTTTCTTTATTCTTTCTGTCACATCAGGAGCTTTCTATTACCCGAAAGCATGTGTCATCAACACAGTGTGTTCATTCTGTAATCTCCACCGGAAGGACATGGGGGTATGGGGACATGGGGACACTTTTAGGTTTTAATAATTTTTTAAACAGTTTTGTAGCAACTGTACACTGACAGACGGGATCTCTCACATAGCCCAGGCTAGCTTCCATCTTACTCTATAGCTAACCATGACCTTGAACTTTTGCCCCCACCTCCTGAGCAGTAGGATTATACAGCCCTGTGCCTCCACCCGGGGTGTATTCAGTCCTGGGGCGTCGAGCACGGGGCTTCATACATGCTAGGGAAGCATTCTATCCACCGAGCCATGGGCCCAGCCCAAGTTGTGAGAATAAGTTTTAAACAAAAACCTCTGAGCAAAGATCCTCCATTGTTCTCTTCGGGAATGGCTCTTTGCTCTGATCTCTCAGGCTCCCACTGGATACTCCTCCCACCCTTAGTCCCTGAGTCTTGGGCAGTTGTCCCCAGAACACAGGTCACAGTCATGGTGGCTCATCTACATTCACCTGCCAAACTGGCCTCCCAACAAAGGTACCAATTCGATCCCTTCCTCTTTGCAGCCCTGACAACCCAGTCTTACCTCGGTGAGCAAAGCCAGAATAGGAGGTGGGGTGGGGGGATGGTAGGATCCAGACTCTGTGTGCTTACTTAACTGTGGGTTCCAACCAGTTCCCTAAGCAGATCGACATTATTGAAAAGTTACTTTCCCATTCACTTTCTGTTTGTGGAAACACGAGCCTCAGCCTCATGTCAGGTACTGCTTCACTGAGAACCGGGTTTCAGTTCTTTTTATCACTACTCAATAAAACGCACCTAGAGCTATCAGCTGTTCAGGCCTGCCCTCACACTGCCAGGCTCGCAGAATCTTGACCTGAACACTCTTTATGGTTCCTGTTCCTCAAGGCTAAGGGGAGAGCAAACCTCATTTGTCTCCATTTTTAGTATATTACCGTCTTCCCCAAATCCCTTGAAATGACTCTTAGTCTCTTTCATAGAAAATAAAAATAAAAAGTCACCCAAACACAGGATTGGGCAAATAGTCAGGAAAGCACTCAAGAGGACCAAAGTTTGGTCCCAGAAACCATGTTAAAAAGCTAGATGCGGTGGTGGCAGTGTGTATAAGCTCAGTGCTGGGAAGCAGCGGCCAGGGTCGCACGCAGATGGATCTCTGGGGCTTGACGGCCAGCACACCTAGCTGAATCGGCGAGCCCCAGGTCCCTCTAAGAAACCCTGTCTCACAAATAAGGTGCACAACACCTGAAGCCCCAAAGTTGTTGTCAGGCCTCCACACATGTGCATGTCCGTTAGTATCCTCTAATGTACACACACCACATGCACGCGGACATGTCTACAGTCATGTGCATGCATACCCATGCACGCACAGAGACATGTCTACAACCATGCAAACACATGGCACAGTTAGCCAACATCTTCCTGTATCTTTTTATTTTTTTATTTATTCTGGTCATCCCCTGCTCCCTAAGCCCCGCTTTTCACCCTCACCTTCCTATCAGTTAGGCGATAACAATCTGCAAACTCCGATTTAAGACCTGTTATCTCCATCATAGCACAATGCTTGGCTGCCTTAGAAGTTCAGGTCTCCAGTTCTCCTCACCTTCATCTCTGCACAGACCCTAGAAGATTGCACTTCATTAAACTATTCTTATAATGAGTCCCCGTTACCAGGGAATATGGAGTTAAAAAGGTGATCGCACTAAAATTAATTAGCATAAGACCTGCTGGACCCATGGAAGTGACTGGACCCTAATCAATAGCAATATGATTACATCTGTGCCACAATTATAAATTATTTAAAACACTACCCCTAGGTTACTGACTAGTTGCCTTTAAATTAAATTCTCTGTCAATAATTGATGCAAAGAATTAATGCAAGAACACCTTCAGTTACTGAAACTTTTTTTAAAGGTGGCATAAAATATTGAAGTGTGTGGCCCGTCATTAGCAGCCAGGCTGTCTGTTTGCCACAGCATCCCTCTGTTACAAATTGGTCAAGAAAGATTCTCGGCTCTTGAAAGATGACAAGGACTCCGAGTCCACTGCTGGGCAGTTTTCTAAGGACACTGAGAAGCCCCAGTAGAAGTTCAGGAGACCACGGCAAGGGGCTGGGGAATCGCTAACTGATACTCCATTTTATTTCTTCAATTCTAATAAATACGTAACTCTCCTTGTTTTGGTTAATTCTTAGACATCACCACTCTTGGTGAGGGGAGGTCTTAAGTGACTTGAAGAATCCTAATCTGACATAGGTAAGCAGTGAGGATTTCAGAAAGAATAAAAAGGAAGAAGGGAGGGAGGGGGAGGGGATCGATAGGGAGAAGGGAGGGAAGAGGGAGAGGAGAGGTAAGGAGGGCGAAAGAGAGGGAGGGAAGTCAAGTAAACCTTTCTGTGATTACTGTGTCCTTGCTCATCTGTGTCTTCTGCTTCCGTTTAAACAACATCACCTGCATGGCAGCTCCCTCTTCTACGGCAATACTTTGTATGCTCAATAAGCACTGGAAGATGCAGGACACTGAGTAGGGAGTTTCAGGAACCAAGGGAAAGGGTTGAGCCATCTATTACCAGCCCAGGCTTTTGTGTGATTCCAGAGACAGAGGCCACTCGGGTGGCCAAGTAATGGTGAGAGCGAATCTGGAGATAGAACAGGAGCCCTCCCCTGAGCATGCACGCACACCTGTGTGCGGAGGAGGGCAGCAGGGATGCATGGGATACAGGAGTCTGAGAGGATGCTTCTGGTAAGCTTGTCATCTGATAATCTAATTTCTTTATATGGGGACAACAGGAGTGCCCCCCTTTTTTTATTGGGAATGGTGAATTTGAACGGGTCACCTGGGCTTACAGCAGAAGCGTGAGGGGCCAAGCAACGTTGCCTTTTGCCAAAACATCTTTCCCCCGAATTTATTTAAGGGTTTGTTTTTGTGTTATGCGCAGGGACGGTTACCTGCATCTGTGTAAGTATGCCGTGTTTCTGCAGAGGTCAGAGGGGGTGCTGGATCTCTAGAACTGGAGTTACAAACCTTTGTGAGCCACTGTGTAGGTGCTGGACTCTGAACCCCGTTCCTCTGGCAGAGCAGAAAGTGCTCCTAACTACTGACCCATCAAGTGGTTCTGCCTCTCCCTGTTCAGTGCTTTAAGATGCTGACTCAAAAACAACAACAACAATAACAGAATAAACAAACAAACAAAAACCCATAGTCTCCTCTGCCCCAAACCAAACAGCCTGGCCAATGAGTCCAAGGTACAGCATCTTCAGAGCAAGGGATTCTGATACCATGTGTGCTGTGTCCTCTGTTTTAATCTTTTGTCACACATGGTCTGGACCATTTAAGCATGCTGGCTTCACATGTTTCTGAATGTTCATGCTCTGAGTTCAAACTGTCAAGTTGTCATGTCTGTACTCCAGTATCCAGAACTCTCTATTTCTATAGAGCTCAGTCAGTAGAATTCTTGCCTGGGATACAAAGCCCTGGCTTCTTTCTCTAGCACTGCCCACACTGACTAAGTGTGGCAGTGTAGTCAGAAGGTAGAGGCAGGAGGATCAGAAGAAGTTTAAGATATTCTCAGCTACACAGGAGTTCAAGGCCGGTCTGGAATAGATAAGACTCTGCCTCCAAAACAAAAACCAGAAACAGGAACAAACCCAGGATTATCTGGCAGCCCTCAAGGTCAAAGAGGCTTCTGGAATCAGAGTTCCCTGTCTCCATTTGATGGATGAACAAGTTACAGATTAAGAAGCTGGCTACCATGACGGGACACCTCACACCTCAGCTGGATCCCACCTGAGACCTAAACCAGCAGAACTCGAGTCCCCACTGATGTTGGCTGTCCTTTGACCAGTTCCTGAGGAAGCCAAGCCCCAGTGTTCTTCTTGTCACTCTTGTCTGTGCCTGGGTTTGTGAAACTCTCACATGAGGTTCCCATAAACAACATGTACCATTTATTTTTAGCAAGTCTAGATCAGCTTTCTTTTATTTTTTATTTTTTAAAATTTTCTGTCGTTTCTTAGAAAACTATCTCCAGGCAAACAGCCATGGCAGAAACAGAGAACACCCCCACCCCCCCAACCAACCACACCCACTCCTCTCTCAGACTCTGCTCCCTCCGTCTGGTTCCCACTCGCATGCCATTTGCTTATATATTTTTACCTTCACTTCATATTCTATGTCTTTTCCTGTCTTATTTGCTCGCCCCTTTCTTTCTTTCTTTCTTTCTTTCTTTCTTTCTTTCTTTCTTTCTTTCTTTCTTTCTTTCTTTCTTTCTTTCTTTCTTTCTTTCCTTTCTTTGTTTCTTCCTTTCCTTTCTTTCTTTCTTTCTCTTTCTTTTTCTATCTCTCTTTTTCTCTTTCCCTCCCTCCCTCCCTGCACGCTCTCTCTCCCTCTCTCTCTTTCTCTCTCTCTCTCTGTCTCTCTGATTCTTTTCTCTGGGACTCCCTGCTATGCACCAAGGGAGGCTGTCTAGCCCTAGGAGTAGTTTCTGTGTTCTAGGAAGTGCCTCTTCTAAGTTATTCATCTCTTTCCCCTTCTTCCCATGTTTGCCTCACACAGGTAAGGGGAAGCTGAACTCATGCCTGTTGTTTTCCAAGACAGAGCCGCAGGCTTTGTTTCCATGGGTCTTTTTGAGTTGAGGAACAAGAGTTTCCTTGACATGTTTGTTACCGGATGAGCAACTATTTGTGACCTGTCCTGAGTGCCCTAGCCTGCCAGGTGGTGCAGAGTAATTCTCCTGGAGTGGTAGTTCTTTTTTTTTTTTTTTGGTTTTTCGAGACAGGGTTTCTCTGTGTAGCCCTGGCTGTCCTGGAACTCACTCTGTAGACCAGGCTGGCCTCGAACTCAGAAATCCGCCTTCCTCTGCCTCCCAAGTGCTGGGATTAAAGGCGTGTACCACCACTGCCTGGCTGGTAGTTCTTAATGTTTACTTTCATTTCCACAATTAGCCATAATTGGTATTTCTTTTACATTTTAAATTTTCATAGAAGCTTGACTAGAACATGCCAGTAGTTCCAGCTACTCTGGAGGCTGAGGCAGGGATCTTTTGAGTCTAATAGTCCAACGTCAGTCTGGGCAACATAATGAAACTGTCTCAGAAAAACAAAAAAGTTACAAAACCGTCTCCCCCCCCCCCCCCCAAATCTCCCCCAATACACATCTGGTATGGTGTTCAGTCATGGGAATATTTGGGACTCAGTCTGCTTTCTTTCCTTTACTGCAATAGGAAAATGGATAGGATCCCCTAAGTGTACTTTGGGATCAAAAATTACTGTTTTTCAATGGTGCCTGGCATGTATGTCATAAATCCCTAAGGAATTGTTTGTTTAAGTCATCATCGTCATCGTCATCATTTTAGAGATAGGGTCTCCTGTACCCATACTTGTCTTGAACTCACTGTTCAATAGCAATGACCTTGATCCTCCCGTTTCTACTTCACCAAGTGCTGGGATTGCAGGCCTCACCACCAGGCCTGGTTATTCAGTCCTGGGATCAAACCCAGGGAGTCCTGCATGCCAGACAAGCACACTACCAGCTAACTTGTTTTAATCCACAGCTCCTTGTTTTAATTAGCATTTGTACTGTTTCTGCTCTTAGGACCAGGAGCTCTTAAGATCTGCTCTCTGCTCTCCGCAATTCCTCGTGGCTGTCTCCATCCAGCCTGGTTTCTGGCCCCCCGGCCCCCTTTTCATTTCACAAAAATGTTAATGTATCCAGGAACCAACCTGAAATTATACATTCCTGCCCAGCCTGCTTAGTGTATCTTGGGCTGGCATGAAACTGTGAAAAACCGCCTGAGCCTGGAGGGTTGTAACACATGACAACATGACACTGACCCCCATGACCCCAAAATGGGCTTCGCATTTTATGAAGTACAGCTCTCTTGAATC
>CM052707.1:43499953-43647427 GCA_028551405.1 Uromys caudimaculatus
GGGGGGGGGGGGGGAGCAGCTGACCAGTTGACACTGTTGCTCTCTCCCCATGGGGCTGCAAATTCCCTCAGTTCCTTCAGTCCCTTCTTCAACTCCTCCATCTGGGACCCCATGCTCAGTCCAACAGTTGCTATGAATTGAATCATGGGTGTTTCGAACTTTTGGACTAATATCTGCTTATCAGTGAGTACATACCGTGTTTGTTCCTTTGTGACTGAGTTACCTCACTCAGGATGATATTTTCAAGTTCCATCCATTTGCCTGTGAATTTCATGAAGTCATTGTTTTTAATAGCTGAGTAGTACTCCATTGTGTAAATGTACCACATTTTCTGTATCCATTCCTCTGTTGAGGGACATCTGGGTTGTTTCCAGCTTCTGGCTATTATAAATATGGCTGCTATGAACATAATGGAGCATGTGTCTTTATTACATGTTGGAGCATCTTCTGGGTATATGCCCAGGAGTGGTATAGCTGGGTCCTCAGGTAGTATTATGTCCATTTTTCAGATGGTCCGACAAACTGATTTCCAGAGTGGTTGTACCAGCTTGGAATCCCACCAGCAAATGGGACCTCATAAAACTGCAAAGCTTCTGTAAGGCAAAGGACACTGTCAAAAGGACAAAACAGCAACCTACAGATTGGGAAAAGATCTTTACCAATCCTACGTCCAATAGAAGGCTAATATCCAATATATACAAAGAACTCAAGAAGTTAGATTCCAGAGAACCAAATAACACTATCAAAAATGGGGAACAGAGCTAAACAGAGAATTCTCAACTGAGGAAATTTGTAGGGCTGAGAAGCACCTAAAGAAATGTTCAACATCCTTAGTCATCAGAGAAATGCAAATCAAAACAGCCCTGAGATTCCACCTTACACCAGTCAGAATGGCAAAGATCAAAAACTCAGGTGACAGCAGATGCTGGTCAGGATGTGGAGAAAGAGGAACACTCCTCCATTGCTGGTGGGATTGCAAGCTGGTACAACCACTCTGGAAATCAGTTTAGCCGACCCTCCGAAAATTGGACATAATACTTCCTGAGGACCCAGCTATACCACTCCTGGGCATATACCCAGAAGATGCTCCAACATCTAATAAGGACACATGCTCCACTATGTTCATACAGCCATATTTATAATAGCCAGAAGCTGGAAACAACCCAGATGTTCCTCAACAGAGGAATGAATACAGAAAATGTGATACATCTACACAATGCAATACCTCTCAGCTATTAAAAGCATTTTTATTTGTAAAGAACAGCTTTTACCTGGGGCGGGTGTGAGTGTGTGTGTGTGTGTGTGTGTGTGTGTGTGTGTGTGTG
Organism: Uromys caudimaculatus; assembly: GCA_028551405.1. Classification (NCBI taxonomy): domain Eukaryota; kingdom Metazoa; phylum Chordata; class Mammalia; order Rodentia; family Muridae; genus Uromys; species Uromys caudimaculatus. The sequence continues at coordinate 43,501,279 of CM052707.1, forward strand.
TGTGTGTGTGTGCAATTGCTATGATGCAGCTCCACTCTGTTTCTTTAGCAAGGAGCTCAGTGCTGATCTTTCTAGAAAGGTACCCTGGTTTCAGTGAGCACTCTGTGCTGAGGTTCTGAAGAATGCCTTCTGCATGGTGACCTGCTCTGCTAGGTCCTGAGATAGCCCTTCCCTCTGGAGTGTACTCACATCTCAAAGCCCTTGTGTATGAACACCTTCCTCCTTCAGGCAGGTACTCAGGCCCCATCTTCAAAGCACCATGCCTCATTCCCCAGACAGGACATAAAGAGCCTCAGGATGTGAGGAGGCAGACTGGAGGAAACACTTTAGCAAGAAAACAAAAGTTTGTGGGGAGGCTGAAGGTCAGAGAGTTTGAATATGCAAGGACAATATAGTAAGCAGCACCTCAGAGCCAAACAAGCTGCAGAATGTATGTGCTGCAGAAAGAATAGGGCTGAGTTTTGATGTGAATTCTTTCTTTTTTCTCTTTCCCTTTCCCATCCCTTTATTGGATTCTCTCCCTTCTGTTTCCTCCTCCTCTTTCTCCCCCCCTCCTTCTTCCCATTTCCTCCCACTCTTCCCCTTCTTCTTCCTCCCTGTCAGCTCACACTCCTATCTGTCTAGTAGTCAGTGTTCCTAACATCCAGGCACATTATAACTCTGTTGACGTCTGATCCCGAGAAAGAAAGACACATTCTCACATGTGTGACCCACGCATCTGAGGACACATCCAGTGAACTGTGTCTACCCCACCTTGGGAGTGACAGACCCCAACCCTTGGCCAAGATTCAGGGCTTTCTGTACTGCAGCATCTGCTTTAGCAAACGAGAAGGAAAGATGTGACAGGAACCAGTGCCAGTCACAAGGAGTATGATCAGGCCACCTTCTGCTGTAGAGCTCACTGCAGCAGACTCGGTGCTGGGAGGCGGAACTCTATTTCTGAATCTCAGTGAACTCGGAAAGCACCACTTTCCCAGAGAATTGAGCATTTTGGCAGTGGTCCAGGTTGTGTTTGCAGCGATCTTGCATCTTGCATCTTGCATACAATGGTGTCAACAGCCGAGCATTCTCACTTTGCAACAAAGCCCCCCACCACCAAACCCCGTCGCATCTTTTTCAGAGTCGCATCTTTTTCAGAGCAGCTCTTTGCTGCATAGTTGATATTACAGGGACAGAATGTGTTCTGAGTCATATTATTCCCCCCGGCAAAGAGTCACCGCTGATTAATTACCTCAAGGACAGTGCCTGGTGACTTTTTCTCTCCCCCCTGAATTCCTTTGTATCCCACAGCTCCACGTGAGGCTGGGAAGATCAGCAAAGCATGAGAGGTCGGTGGAGAACCAGGGTGAGCATTTCAAAATACCAGACAGCTTGCTAGACCGCAGTGCTCAGACCTATGAGTGTTGCAGAGGCCCAGGCCAGAGCTTCCCCAGGAGCAGAAAAATCTAACACCAGATTGCAAATAGTCCCTTCTGCTCTCTTCAGCTACAGCCCACAGGCTGGAATAAAAGTATCCTTGTAAGCTCCCTAGCTCCTGCTGGGTAAGAAAAGATAGCCCTTTCCTTAGTGGAGGCCCACCATCCTCTAGAAAGGAAACCCATCTGAAGTGCCCTTCTGCTTCCTAGAATGGCATGATTCTCACCCCCTACCCCCACCCATCTAATTTTACTTTCCCTTCTAAGTATGAGGGGAAATCCAGAAAGGACTGAACTATTTCTGCCTGGTTGCTGTGCTGAGCAAAGTCACATGAGAGCCTGCCCAAGGCCAGGGATTCGTGTTCTAAGGGCTGCGTGCTACCACTTGCTAGTGGGCATGAGAAGGCTTTTGAGGTTGCTTGTCTGGATAGATCACCCATAAATTTCTGAATGGTCCAATCACAGCAAGAGTCCAGAATTTGATAAATGTTCATTGTATGTTCATACATTAAGAACCTACTTTGTGCTCGTGTGTGTGTGTGTGTCATCTTTCAACTTGTTTTTTGAGACTGTTTCTCACTGGCCTCTTCCCAAGTAGAAAGGCTGACTGTCTAGGGAGCCTCAGTGATACCACGCCCCCTCCCCTCCCAGCACTGGGCTTATAAATGCCCACGAACCAGCACACTCAGTTTTATTTTTGCTTGTGGGGATCAAATCCAGATCCTCATGCTTACAAAACTAGTGCTTTGCCAGTTGAGGTATCTTCCTAGCTCCTTGTTTTAATAAGCACTTTTGATAGGGAAGATTTTTATGTTTCAATCTAGATACTTCTTTTCAAACGCAGTGGGCTTATTAAATATGTGCATAGTGGGAGAGAGGTGCCAGTTCAACATTAGTCACTCTTTGGGCTCTGTATTTCTCAGTTTTTTTATTTTCCCTTCTCTGCTTCTCATCAACCTTGGTAATAAAAGGTAATAATGTCACTGACCTGCACAGGTTTTTCTGAAGGCTCAGACTTCTTACACCACCCAGCACATATCTAATAATTGCTTAATAAATTAAATAAATAAATACATAAATAAATAAAATTCCTATCTGTTATTATTATTATTATTGGCATGAACATCTATACTGATTATTTTGCTTGTTGTTTGAACACCTTTGGGCAGATCTGTGAGGAATTTTCTTGATTGTATTCATTGATACATGCCCCCACTGCACCCCCATCAAATGTGGATGGTACCATTCCATGACCTGGGGTCCTAGATTGAAATGAAAAGGAGAAATTGAGGGTTGGTGAGATGGCTCAGTAGGTAAAGGTACTTGCTGATGACCTGAATTTCATCTCCAGGATACATGTGGTAGAAGAAAAATAAAATCAACTTTCACAAGTTGTCCTCTGACTTCCACATACAGGTTGTAGCTTGTGGTGCATACCCACAAACATACACACCTAACAATGTACACAAAAACTTAATACTTAAAATGTTAGTGTTTGGGGTTGTGGGTTAAGGGGTGCTGATGCTCAGCTGACTCACAGACTGAAGCTATGACTTCCTTGCTGTGGTGGACTGTATCTTCAAACTGTGATCCAAAATAAGTTGCTTTGTCAGGTATTTTTGTCATAGCAAAGAGAAAAGTGACGATCATAGGAGTTTGCACCTTTTAGTTATAGGAAAGAATGAAACAAGAGATGATACTAGGACACTGGATATGAATCAGGATATCTGGTCAACCCCACTCTACTCCATTATCTTTGGCTACTTTCTGAAATTCCGGGATTTTTGTATCTTGGAGTTGGTAGGTTTGTTTATTTGTTTCTGTCTGGTCACTTTTGGTCTTCTCTACTGAATCCTATTCAGAAAAGTTAAGTGTAGGAGCAACTTGTTTTTTCTTAATCTGTCTTTAGAACAGCTTCACATTTTTTTCTTTTTTAAACTGAACACCCCTTTGTAATTTAGTGCTTGTGATGGTTGATGCTCACTGTCAACTTGGTGGAATCTAGAACCACCTGGGAGCCTGGCCTGTGGGGGATTACCTTTATTATGTTCACTGCAGTGGAAAGATGAGCCACTGTGGGCGGCACCATTCCCTGGCTGAGATCCTGAGTTATATAAGTAGAGCAGAGGAGCTGACTAGCAGTGTACATTCTAACCAACCTAATTGTGAATTATATGTGACCAGCTGCTTCGAGCTCCTGCTACCTTGACTTCCCTGCCATGAATTGAGGGCCAGAAGGTACCCTTTCTTTATTACTTTGTTTTGGTCAGAAGGTATTGTTACAACAATAACAAAATAAGTAGCTGATGCAGTGGTCTCATTGGTTCTTTGCAGATTCTACCCAGCCTCCAGCATGCCTCAAGAGAGCCCATCCTAGAGTTATTATGACAACATAAAATTCACTTTCATTCTTTCTATTCCATACTTCAAATAGAAGTATTAATCTCTCCTTCCTTCCTTCCTTCCTTCCTTCCTTCCTTCCTTCCTTCCTTCCTTCCTTCCTTCCTTCCTTTCCTTTTCGAGGGAGTGTATTTTAAAAACTGCCATGCTAAAAGATCTTTAGTGATCCTGACCTAGGTCTGATCTTATTTGAGGAGTTGTACCAAGCCATTGCCTTGGACATAAGGAGAAAATTGCATCTTCATTTTGCTTATGTGTGCCACACATATGTACTTACCACTAGAAGGAAATCAAAGTTAGGAACATTCCTTTCTAACAAAAGAAACCTAAGACAGACTAAGACCGAAGATGGATCTCCTCTTTACCCCAAGAGTTCTAGTAGTAAGAATTACATAGACATGAACCTTTTTTTTTTTCCTGAGACAGGGTTTCTCTGTGTAACTCTGGCTGTCCTACAACTCACTCTGTAGACCAGGCTGGCCTCAGACTCACAGAAATCCACCTGCCTCACCCCCGAAGTGCCAGGATTAAAGGCATGGGCCAGCACAGCACAGCGAGCCATGAAATTTCAAGATGTCAGTTGCCTCTGGCTAGGGAGAGGGTTGAGTTGGTAAGGGTCCTGTCTGTTCTTGAGGACCTTAGTTTGAGCCCTAACACATATGTGAAAATACAGACAAGATTATGTGCACCTGGGATTCTGGCGTTGAGGGAGGTGAAGAAAGGATCCATGAAGCTTGTTGACCAGCTAATCTATCAGAATCGGCAAGTTTCAGGTTCAAAGGACCTGGCACAGCTCTGTGCATCTCTAATCCCACTCCGGGGGCTAGACAGTGAGTCCCAGGTTCAGAGAGCTCTTACCTCACAAAATAAATTGGTATCTCACAAAGCAAGGCTATAGATAAGGAAAATTTACATTCCAGCCACACCCCTCCACACCCACACAGGGTGTGAGCCACCAGAAAGCAAGAGCAGAATCCTATTCATGAAGCTCATTTTACAAAGAGCTTCTTAGAAAGCTGGGGCAAAAGGGCTCTGAATTTCAAACACTGGTTCCATCAAATGCATCTCCCAGATTGTCTAAATTGGCCCAAGTTATATCTGTTGGAGAGGCCAGCTCTCCCTGATGCCCCCTCCCACATGTTAAAGGATCAAAGTACCATTAAGGAGACAGCTTTTCCATAGGCACTGAGTATCTATTTAGTCAGTGTTTGTAGGTTGAGTGAGAAAATGAAAGGATTTATGAATGAATGAATGCCATAGACTCCAATGTGTCTACTCTCTGGGTAAGCACAGCATACTTCGGAGAGGCCCCATGGGAGTCCATAATCCCAGGATTCCTATGAAAAGTTCAGCTACCTTAGGACAGTTGGTTCCTAGGAAGCCCCAAAGAGGCTTGGTGGTGGTTTGTAATAGAGCTCCTATGTAGATACCAAAGAGTGAGAGTGGGTTCAGAATTAGGAACGCCTCCAGGCTGTGAATGGGAGGTCTTTGAGTGGAGCCGCCCAAGGGGAAGAGCTCTTTGATATGTAAATGAGTCTGATAAGGATTTCCTTTCATTTAGCTGTTTGTAGAGACACACTCCACACCCTCTCACCCAGCCCTCCCCGTAGCCCCAACTGGAATTCTCTTGAAGCATACATGTTGCTTAGCTCTGCTCTAGAATCCACTCTGAGCTGTCATTTGTCATCTTTTCTTTTGTGTACCACTATTAAAGTGCAGAAGTCCCTTTAACTCTTTTGTTAAATTAAATTTATTATTATGTTTTTACTTACATTATGTACTGGCTAGGTTTGTGTGTCAACTTGACACAAGCTGAAGTTATCACAGAGAAAGGAGTTTCAGTTGAGAAAATGCCTCCATGAGATCCAGCAGTAAGGCATTTTCTCAATTAGTGATCAAGGGGGGAGGGCCCCTTGTGGGTGGTACCATCTGTGGGCTGGTAGTCTTGGGTTCTATAAGAAAGCAGACTGAGCAAGCCAGAAAAAGCAAGCCAGTAAGGAATATCCCTCCATGGCCTTTGCATCAGCTCCTGCTTCCTGACCTGCTTGATTCCAGTCCTGACTTCCTTTGGTGATGAACAGCAGCATGGAAGTATAAGCTCAATAAACCCTTTCCTCCCCAACTTGCATCTTGGTCATGATGTTTGTGTAGGAATAGAAACCCTGACTAAGACACATTACATCTCACTCACTGCTCCCCTCCTGGTCACCCCTTCCCACAATCCTTCCCCTTCCCCCAACCCCCTTCTTCTCTTAGTGGGTGGGGGTTCCGCCTGGGTATCCTTTCCACCCTGACACCTCAAGTCTCTTCAAGGCTAGGCACTTCCTCTCCCACTGAGGCGGGACAAGGCAGCCCAGCTAGTAGAACATATCCCACATACAGGCAACAGCTTTTGGGATAGCCCCTGCTCCAGTTGTTCAGGACCCACATGAAGGTCAAGCTGCACATCTATTACCTATGACCGGCCCAACTTGAGACCCATCCCATGGGCAAGCACTTATCCCTAACACTATTAATGATACTCTGTTATGCGTGCAGACAGGAGCATGTTGTGCTCTGAGAGGCTCCACCCAGCAGCTGACTCAGAAGGATGCAGACACCCACTGCTAAACAGTGGATGGAGCTTGGGGACTCTTATGGAAGAATAGGAGGAAGGACTGTGGGTCCCAAAGGGGATAGGGACTCCACAGGAAGACCAACAGAGTCAACTAACCTGGACCCTTGGGGCTCTCAGATTCTGATCCACCAACCAAAGAACATACACGGGCTGGACCTAGGTCTCCCTGCACATAAGTCCCCTTAACTTTTAATCATGTGCTGAATTCTTCTGATCCAGCGTATCACCAGGATGCTGTATGCAGGCTCCTTGACTCAGTGGTGGTGGTGGTGGTAGTGGTGTGTATGTGTGTTTAAATAAGGGACATGTACACAAAGACATTTTCCCTGTCATCAGAGTAGCAGGAGAGATATAACTTCAGCAAAGGCCTAAGAGCTTTTCTTAATAAATCCTATTTAAGCAGTAGGAGATGACATGGAACCCATTCCAGGGAGACAGAAGAACTCAAACGATGTACCAGAGATACTGAGGCCTAGGCAGAACTAGAGTTGGTGCATTCATCAACAAGGCACTGGAGGTTCTAACCACAGTAAGGAGATAGAAGGCAAGGGGACTGGGAGCTGCTTGCAGCCTTGAACGCCATAGGAAGGAATTTGGAGTTTGTTTCCTTGTCTAGCTGTTTCCAGAGATATCAGCCCATGGTATATCAACCCATGGATGTTTATGGTACCAAATTTGCAGGCTAACTAAGCTTCATAACTTTCTCTTCTTCAAAGTTTTAAGCCAAGATAAGGCCAACTACGAGCTGACTCCATAATTTAAGAGCCAGTAGAATCTTTTCTTATTCCTTCATGCCATGTAGCCACTTTATATGGCCAACAATGATAGACAGGCAATTGTGTATGATGAAATGTCAAGAGAGAAGAAATAAAAGATCCCAATCCTCTTTGTGAGAGTGGCCTTCGGGCATCCTGGATTAACTGTTCAGCTGTTGAGCCTGTTATTAAACTTTATGGACCATAAGCGCCACAGACACAAGGAGAGGGGACAGCCATGTTATTACATGAGTGTCCCAACTGGAGCTGCACTGCCTGCCTTGTAGCTGGTTTTAGCACTCACCCAGCCTCTCCATTAGCCCTGGGAAGAGCTCAGCTGCACATGGAGGCTTTCTGAGAAAGACATTCCCCTTAAATGCAAGCTCACCTTCAGAAATCTGGGCACAGGATCATGTGACATCTGCCTCTGTTTACTCTGATAGCATGCCTCTTGCCAGGATCAGATAGCTCAGTTTTCAAACACCTGTCTCTTATTTTGAGTGAGAATAAGGTTATTCTGTGGATTCATTTACTCCAGATATAGAGTCAGGCAAATAGGCACGGGTCATGTCATCCATGTCCAAGCCCGTGGCTGTTGAGAAGAAATGCTAAGTGCCTTTGGTAAAGGACACATTGCATGGGAAGAGCCAAGACATTCATTTAATAAATAAGATTCTGTACTTGGTGCAATGATATTTCCAACTTTCATCTTCTTTATACATCAGAGATACAGTGTCATTTCAACTTTATAGTAATATCAAAAATTTCAGATACGGATGCATTTGATTTAATAGTCCAAGAAACCCTCATGTCAGGAAGTTACATACACCATTTTATTGTTGTTATTTATAAAAACAGTCACCCTTGGTGTTTCTGCAACTATTTCTCCCTTCTCTGTCTGGGGATAACAAGTCCCTGGCTCTTTGAAGTCAAGCACAGGCCTATCTCCTTGTGTCAAGGTGTGAATGAAAGTATCACCTTAAGGAAGATATTTAAAAGCCAAAGTGTGGCGACGCACTGTAACAAAGAGTCACTGTTGTCTGTAACAATGTGGTTGTGAGCTCACCTGGTGAGATGTTTCTCCATCATCTGGGGGCCCTACTGCCCATCTGTTTAGAGTTACAGTGTGACCAACAATTAAGCTTTTACTGAGTCAGGTCCCTGAATGAGGTATGGTGATAACATTAGATGCTCTCCCCACCCCACACACCCACACCATTGACTAAAATTGCTGAAGGGAGGGAGGATTTGCTTTGCCTCACAGGTCAAGGTGGGAATGTTGTGGTGGCAGGAGCCTGAGCCAGCTTCTCACAGTCCGCCATAGCCAGAGAACAGAGAGTGATGGATGCCAGTCCTTAGCTCACCTTTTCCTTTTTGGTCAGTACCACAGCCCAAGGAGCTCTCCCACCGGAAGTTAAGGCAGGTCTTCCTACCTCCGTTATCCTAATCTATAGGACGAGTCACAGGTGCACCCAGAATCTTGTTACTTCGGTGATTCCTATAGATCCTGTCAAGTAGATAACCAACATTAACCACCAGAGGGACTATTCCTCACGGCAGCAGAATGTTGTCCATCCTTCCAGGGATAGGATAGGGCATTCTACGTCGGGACATATATGGGGCTTTTATGTCTAGCATAACATAGGCATTCTCGAAGTAAATATACTGGGAACATGTTCTCATTCCATTGCATAGTTCACCTTTATAACAAATCACAGCATTTGTAAAATATATCCTTTTTTTAAAAAAAAAGTAAAAAAGAGTGAATTTTGTCTATACATATTTGCATGTGAGTGTAAGTGCCCTAGGGGACTACAGGCATCAGACGCCCCTGGGGCTGGACTTACAGGCGGTTGTGAGCCACCTGATGTGGATGCTGGGAACTGAACTCACAAAGTATCTGCTCTTAATCTTGCCAGCCCCTTGAATCTTCATGTTTTATTAGGAATGGAGGAACAGCCGGGCAGTGGTGGTGCACGCCTTTAATCCCAGCACTTGGGAGGCAGAGGCAGGTGGATTTCTGAGTTTGGGGCCAGCCTGGTCTACAGAGTGAGTTCCAGGATAGCCAGGGCTATACAGAGAAACCCTGTCTGAAAAAACCAAAAAAAAAAAAAAAAAGGAATGAAAAGCCCTGGCAATGGTAGTGAGGCCTTCTAGCCTTCAGAGCCTTGAGAGCCAGATTCCGAATCCGGTGACGGCTGTCATGCATCGTATTACCTCACACAAGTTCTCCACTGTCTTTGAACTTCAATTTCCTCGTCTATGAAACGGAGATGGTACTTTTTTTCTTGAAGCTTTTAAAAGCAATTAACATGAAAAATAATGATCACATGAACTGCAGTTCCGCTGTAAGCCAGGCACTGTGTGAGAGAGTACTTTTGGTGTGTGTGTTTGTCAGGGTTCAATAGTAGGAAAGGAGAGAGTTTATTATATTGGCTGACATCATACAGTCTAGGTAGCCCCAAAATAGCTGCTCGTACTGGAGAAGTAAGAATCTGAGAGTTTCTCAGTCTATGAGGCTGGATATCTCATCAGTCTCAATCTGGTACTTGAGTCCTGAAGAGCCACTGGTCTTTAGTTTATGCTGGGGAAGGACTGCAGCGGTAATAGGATAGGTGGATTTGCCAGCAAGAGTGAAGGCACTCAGACTAAAAGCAAAGTTTCCTTTCTCACCTCCCTTTTATTTGGATTGCCCCTGGAGGACATTGCCCATTTAGGTGGGTCTTCCCCCAAATAATCAGATCAAGGAAATCCCTCACGGGAATGCTCATCCTTTTTAGTTGATTCTAGAACTAGTCAAGTCGACAACCAAGATTCCCCCTCACAGTTTATTATTTTATGTATACCTATACAGTGACTCTCAGAGTGGTCATTGCCATGATCTGTATGTTGCAGATGACAAATCTGAGGGTTAGTGAATTTGCCTAGGGTCATATGGTCAGGATGTGACAGGTAAGACGTTTCTTCTCTATCTTATGCCACGCTCCATATGTGGAGTCTGTTCATTGTAATGTGAGAGATCGTGCGATGTTGGTTCTCTTCTTCCTTCTTCCATCAATGCCCTTGGAAGATATAACCAGTGAGATCATATCCCAGCACTGTAATCCAGGATGGCGGGCCAAGGGAAACACCTTGTGAATTCCATTTCTTACCGTTTTATGTCCCCTTTAATATCACTCAAGTTCTTCTCTGTAAAAGGCAGTCCCTTCAGCGCTCATAAAACTTTACAGTCTTTCCTTGTGATTAGGCAATAGTGAAATTGGTTCTCTAAAACCAACTTCTAGTCGAGTTATGTAATTGGCCAATGAGAGAGGCCAAAGAGAGTAAGATGTACAAAGTTCTCCCTCAAGAGGTCAGATGTATTATCATTGGTCAGATTCTGTATCTTTAAAACACCATCAGCTTGGAAAACACTATCCATTAAGAAGAGATCAGAGCAGTGAGAAACCTCAGAAGGTCACGAGGTCCATTCCGAGGGCTCTGCAAAGAACTCAGCATCCCAGAAGGACAATTAGCCTTCCATCCTGGGGGCCATCTGAGAGCGCAACACAGTGGAGGCTTTCCCCTTAGTGAATTAACCCATTGGGCTTCAGCTCTAGGTTTTGCTTCCCACATCCAATGTTCTGCCTCCCACTGAGCCAAAAAGATAGATTAGACCCTGTGGTTTCTGTAACCGGACTCCATGTAAGGACTGAAACTCCGAACTTGAAGAGAGAGCGCTTCTCATTGTCCCCCTAGCAAACTCATTTGGACAGACCTGGAGACACCCCATCCCCATTCCTGCCACTTCCTGCTTTACCTTTCTCAACTTCTCCCTGGGGTAGGCATTGGCACATGGCCAAGTTCAGGCTACTGGATTGTTGGATAAAACTGACTTACAAACATCAGCCCCCTACAGCTCCCTCCCCTTCTCCTGCAGGCGAGATGCGAATGAATGTAGTGACTCGGAAGCCTAAGGTCAGGGACCTCAGAGCTACAAGACAAAAAGAGACAGCCACAGAGCCACTGTGGAGCAAAGCTGCTTACTCATCAGATGTGCTAGCTCTGGGCCTGGGGAGGTGACTCAGTTGGTATGTAGCTTGCTTATTGTGTAAGCATGAAGAGCGAAGTTTCTTCCCCAGAACTGGAGCAGTTGGTGAGCTTCAGATTCAGCGAAAGACTTCCAAAGCAAGGTGGGAATCAGAGGTGGGCAGCAGGTAAAAGCTATGGTATACAAGGCCAGGATCCGAGTTCTATCTCTGGGACCTACATAAATGTGAAGGGAGAAAATTGATTCCACAAAGCTCTTCCCTGACCTTTATTTGTAACATGGCAGGTCTGCACATGCGCGCGCACGCACGCACACACACACACACACACACAAATATAATAACAGCAACAATAACAATAGTAATAAACAAAAAATTAAAAGCAGGGAGGTAAGCAACGGAGAAAGACACCTGAGGCTGACCTCTGGTTTCCATATGCACGCACATACACACATGTACCTGTACACACAACACACACACACACACACACACACACACACACACACACACACACACTGAAGAAAAAGATAAGAAATAAATACCAGTTGTAGAGTACATAAAGATCTTGAACCAAATCACAATATCTGCTATCACCCCAGCTGATACCTGTGCTCTTTCTGTCATTTTGGGCAGATACTGATAGCAGTACATTCAGCCACATTGCTGGGGAGAATGAAATTCATCTGTACTAAGAGTGAATGCAGTATGATCCCATTTTCCTACCGTGTGGATCTTGTCCCTTTGCTGGCATTCCCCCTAGCCCTTTGTCCAAAGTAGCCACTCATATTTTCTCAGCCCAATGGCTGTTTTACTTCTCTGCCCAGCACTTGTCACTGCCTGCTCCGATCCATCCATCTGTCCGTTCATCCATCCATCCATCCATCCATCCATCCATCCATCCGGTGGTTCATTGATTGCTTTCTTGTTGTTTTAGTAATTCAATGGCCATAATCTGCAGGAGAGCAACAACCTCATCTGACCCATCTGTCCACTCTTTTAATCTTCAGCAGTTAGAATGGAGTTTCCTAAATTTATTGGTTTATGAGTGAGTGAATACATGAATAAATGAATGAATGAATATGTGAATGAATTTATGAATGAGGACTTTCAACTCGTACATTTTACTTTTATTTTTTTTCCCTAAAGGTTTGTTTTTATCTTACTTGTATGAGTATTACCTGCTCCATGTGAACGCAGTGCCTACAGAGGCCAGAAGAGGGTAGCCGACCCTCCTGAAGTCGGAGTTACAGACAGCTATGAGCAACCGTGTAGATGCTGGGAGCTGGAGCTGGGTCCTCTTGAAGAGTAACAAGCGCTCTTACCTGCTGAGCCATCTTTCTAGCCCCCACTTGACTTTTCCAATAGTTCCAGGTTTGTGTAATTTTGCTTCCTTTTCAGTGAAGGAGATTTCTGAAGTGAGTAACTGAGACAGAGTGATCTGTGGTTAAACTGAGAGTAGAGTCAAGTGAAGGACTCAGGTGGCAAGATTGTGGCTCAGACCAGACAGACAAAGAATAAGCATCCTAACCCAGTGTCCTATGAAGTTTAGAGAGGGGCTCTGGGGAAAATGTATGTCTACTCACTTGGGTCAACAGAAATCCAGTGACAGCTCAGACTTACATTGCTGCTAAAATATTGTGTCCCGTTTCCCTCCACCTTTCCTTCTTCTACCATCTACTCCTATGGCTTGTATTATACAGATGCGGGCATTTACAGCACACACAGGACCTCTGCGGTCATCACACAGAACTTAGTTACACGGTGACTAACTTGCCCACTTAAATCCCATGACAACGAAGAGCTGCGTACTATGTGACATTCCATAGAGACCATCCCTCCATCCAGAGAGGGTAATAGTAAGTGGCAATCAGAGTGAGTAGCTTGTGGCTTGTAACCGCTCTCTTCCTCCGGACATGCCCACCAATGAGCCTACTCTGAACTCTGCAGTTGCTCTACCCTGTAGATCATGATATCCAATGTTCGAATGCTATCAAAGTACTGAGCATTTTGGATTTAAAAAAATAGAAAATTGTACTTGATGTCGCTGGTTCCCAGGAAAAAGAAGAAATCCGATGATGTTAATTTTAATTCATTGACTCAAGATAAATTATTTCATTCACCTTTTGGGAGAAGCATCTACGTCTCTTCCTTCTGCTGTAGAATTATTGTTGTTTATGATGTTTGGGGTGAAAGCAAATGTTCCATACAAGCTCTGCAATAACACCTGCCCCCCCCCCCCCCCGCAGTCCTATGTTCTCGTCCTGAGCACCCTCACCCCTTAACATTTCTTTTCCAATTCTCCTCTAACTGTCTGCCCTGTTCAGGCCTTTGCTTATTAAGTAATTTTGAAAGCAAAGCTGCTCCTGTTCACAACTGTTTATAACTCTCCCATCCTCTACTTCCTATTTTTAATCTCTGTCACCAGAGCTTTATAACAAGATTAACACTCAAGGAAGAAAAATGGAAGAAGGCTGAATTTTAATTTGCTGTTTCTTCACACACACACACACACACACACACACACACACACACACACACACACACACACACACACACAGCCTAAGCTCAGCCAATGCCCAGAAATGAAGGCCAATAGATAAAGATAGCAGGGTCCCCTATTTCCCACCTATTGTCTCTAATCCCAATTAGGAAAAGGGAATCTGGGCCCATTGTCTTCTGGAAGTGTGCGGACAGGATGTTATCATTGTGTTTACAGAGGTGGTTGGATTCCCAGTGCTCTGTACACCCCGCAAAGATAACTGTCCCATCTTGATAAAACAGTGTGTCAGCCTGATCCCCAACACACTGCACACGGAAGGCATCGCAGTGACATTGAGAGGAAACCCCATGTTAACAAACAAGTTTGCAGGCCAGGAAGTGTTAATCAGTTCTTTCTACCCAGGAGCTATGATGGATGGAGGCCCCATTTCATAGGGGTTTCCTTCAGATAAAACAATAGTATCCAGCCTTCGAGAACCCAGTTCCACCAAAAGCAATGATTAATTCCACAAAAAGTCAAACATGCAAAGACTGGAAAGAAGATCTCATGCGTGGGGTATAATTAGCCATGGTTATCTCTGAGAGGAATTCAGAGTGTTTTGCTCTCAAGGAGAGTAACGATCTTTGTAAAGCGGACCTGGCAGGAGAGTGGCCTGCCGTTTTATTATCCTATTTCACTCTGGATAGTTTTGAGAGTGGAAAGACACTGACATGTGTGCTGGGACAACAGATAGGAACAGGACTGTCCCAGACTAGCTAGAATCAAGGGTGACTCTGACCATTAGAAGGAAGACAAGGCCAGCCACCATGTTCTTCTTAGATAGGAAAATGAATCAAAGCAGTCATGGTTGCTCAAAGCTCTAAGCTAAATCTCTGAGAAGTCCTGGGAAATGTTACCTGAATAGTCCAGAGTCATGAAAATTGTTTCCCAGTTTCCACTATATACATACTTGTGAGCAAAGACTTGTGAGTGCAAATGGAAGAAAAGACCATCCAAATAGGATTAACTGGAACATAGCAAAATATATATGATATATGACAGTGTGTGTGTGTGTGTGTGTGTGTGTGTGTGTGTGTGTGTGTGTGTGTGACGAATGAATGACAGTTGTAATGAAGATTAATCAAAGATTACTCCAGGGGAGGGGGTGAATGGTCAGGACCCAGGGTTGTACTTCCTCGGCATTAACATGGAGTTATAACGATGAATTCTATACTACATTTCCATGTTTAAGTCCATGAAAGAAGATCATTGCCTTTTCCTGGGATTCAGTGTGACTTGGAGTGTTTGTCAGCTTTCTGTACTATGATAAAATACCTGAGACAAACAACTTACAGGAGGGAAGATTTCTCTTTCTTTCTTTCTTTCTTTCTTTCTTTCTTTCTTTCTTTCTTTCTTTCTTTCCTTCCTTCCTTCCTTCCTTCCTTCCTTCCTTCCTTCCTTCCTTCCTTATTTATTTTTTTCTTTTAATGTTTAGATACATGGTCTTATTGTGTAGCTCTAGTTGGCCTGGAGTTCACTGTGTCAACCAGGCAGCCTTCAAACCCATAAAGGCTCACTTGCCTTTGTTTCCTGAGTGCCAGGATTAAAGGCCTGGGCCACCACACCTGATTTCTTTTGGCTCACAATTTCTGAGACCTCATCCTATAGTGCTTAGCTATGTGTTTGTGTGTGTGTTACAGCATCAGTGGTGGGACTGGGTAGCAGAGCAATGTTCTTCACCATCAGGCAGCTCAGAAGGAAGGATGGGAGAACAGAGAGAAGGATAGGAGAACAGAGAGAAGGATGGGAGAACAGAGAGAAGGAAGAATACAGAAAGAGAGAGAAAGGAAAGGAGGGAGAACTCACAAAACCATGTTCTTCATCTATCTTTCTAGAAGTGCCCCTTGTCATTTCAGCTTGCTTTTATTGGCCCAAGGAAGTGAATAGACGTATTGATCATTTTTCAGTTGCTGTGATAAAGCTCTATGACCAAAGCTACATAAAGAAGGAAGGGTTTATTTGGGCTTACAGTTCTGGAAGGATGGGAGTCCACGGTTGTGGAACAGGGGCACTGTGGTAGGAACAGGAAGCAAGTCTTTAAACTCTCAAATCCGACCTCCAGGAATGCACTTCTTCCAACAAGACCACACCCACTGAACCTCCCCAAACAGTGCTCCCAACTGAGGATGAAGCATTCAAACACCATAGTCTATGAGGGACACATCTCATTCAAACCACCACACTAAGCCACTTTTAGTCAGAGGTGTAGAGTCCTCCATAGAGCAACGAGGTAAGCAGCCATGTGCCACAGTGTCCCCTCCCACAGTAGGTAGCCAGCTGCCTCTTTCTGGCCTTGCTGTCCCATGTCCTAAGGTTATGGCTTCAAACTGCTTTTGGTTGACTCCAGATGCTGGAAGGTGTACTGTCTTCCTCAGCCCTCCTCGTCTTGCAGCCTCCTAGACAGCAGTCTCCGATTCCAGGTACTTGGCCTTAGTAAAATGTCAGCCCTGAGTGGCGTAAATGCTCCTGGTTTTAAGAGTGCAGAGAGTACCCGGTCGGGGGCCTGGCCTGCTTGCTTCAAGTCTTCCAAAGTCTCCTTTGTCTTTCAGGGAAAGTTAAAGAGAGATGGAGACAGAGAGAAAGCGTGACCTACTTTTTATTATCAGCCCCATTTCATCTGCAAAACACGACTTTCCTCTTCTTATTACGCTGAGCATGAAAAATAAAATGTTTTCCAAAAGACCTGGCTTCAGCTGTCGTGAGGACGGCCGGGGACTTGTTCAGAACTCCCATGAACTCTGTGAACAAATGACTCCAATTTTTTTTCTAAACCACCATAATTGACTTTCAGGCCGTTCTCACTGGCCATGAATAATACGAGGGGGTACTTTCCTCCAAATACCAGCAGCCAGGGAGGACAAAAACCCTCTTTCCACCTAGCTGTTTGCATGATCTGAAGCTTTCCCCAGTCCCAATATAGGTGACATTTCCAACCAGATTTTGTGCTTATCTCTACATTACACCTTGTAGCAGAGGGGAGAAAGAGAACTCCTTGACATCTTTTTGAAGAATGGCGCTCTTTAAAAAAACATAAGGGAACTTTTTTTTTTTTCAAACACTGTAATGAGGGTATTCAAGTCTGCAGGCAAAAACAGAGCTGTTTGAAAAGACATTAGCCTGGAAAGCGCTGTGCCAGAACAGATACAGCCCCGTCAAAAGGCCTCGGCTCACCTTACCATTCCTTTCCCCTCACTAAAATCACCCGCTAATGAAAGTTCTCACTGACACAAGCCCAGCACCTGCCGATGGAGTCAAGATCGGGTTCCCTCAGCCCACAGAAAGACGAGAAAATGAACAGGCCGTGTAAGTCTGAAGGCGTTTACAGTCTGAAGTAATAGTAACAATGGTTGTAGTATCTTATAATTGGAACTGAAGTGACCAGTTCCAAAGAGTTTTCACGGTCATTATCTTAATTGAGTCCCATAATAACTTTGTCACGTGGACTGAGCGACTCCCATCCTTGCTTTTTTTTTTTTTTCCTGATGGGGAAAAGGAGTGTGGGAGGTATGGTACAGACTGTGGATGTGGGGTCTGTCAAGGGTTACGAGGAGGAAGGTGTGTTAGCTACCTTTCTTGTTGCTGGGATCCAATACCTGACCAGAAGTGACTTCAGGGAGAAAGCTTTATTTGGGCCCACAGTTCAAAGAGCTATGAGCTATGACTGGGTAAGGTAGGGTGGTTCATTCAGCTTGGTCTGTGGAAGCGGTTCCCAACCTTCCTGATTTGGCAGCCCTTTAATACAGCTCCTCACGCTGTGGTGACCCCGACCTTGATTCTCTGCTACCTCATAACTGTAATCTTGCTACTGTTAGGAATTATAATGTAAACAGCTGGGTTTACCAATGGCCTCAGGTGACCCCTGTGAAGGGTGGTTCAAAGGTGACAAGACCCACAGGTTGAGAACCACCGAGGTTCTCAACTAGGCTAGGGTGCTTCTGATCAGGAAGCAGAGAAAGGGAAAAGCCAGGGCTCAGCTGCAGTTTTTTTTTTTTTTTTTTTTCTTTTCAGTCCAGGACCACCCCAGCCCATGGAGCGATGCCCCTCACATCCATAGTGGGTCCTCCTTCCTCATTAGACCCCTGGCAAAGACAAAGCTGTGCCGCTCACTAACTCCGTGGGTACTTCCCTTCTCCTCCTCCCTCCTTCTCTTCCCCACTTTCTTCCCCTCCCCTCTCCTTCCTCCCTCTCCCTCCCCCTTTCCGCCCTTCCCTTCCCTTCTCTCTCCCTCCTCTGTCCCATCCTTCCTTTCCCAAATAAAGCTTACCACATCTTCTATGTCCCACGTGCTAGGATCACAGTATATGCCACCACACCTAGTTGTCGCTACGCTGGGGGATCAAGTCCAGGGTCTCCTGCATGCTAGATGGGCGGTCTATGTACTGTGCTCTACATCTCCAGGCGTTTCTTAATCCGTTCAGGCAGATATTAGAACGTAACCATCAGACATGGCTTCCCGTTGAACAGTTTTCCAACACTGATGACCCCAGTGAGTGGAGGGCAGGTTTAGACTTGCGGTAGGGTCCTGTTAGGAGGGAGGGGACAACCTCGTTAGTGGATGCAAAGTGTCCTCATTTCTGACACCAAAGGCAAATTTGGAGGGATCCTGCAACTAACCTCATGTTTAATAATTTGCTAGAAAGACTAATAAGGTTAAACTGGAAACTGCTAAGTGATTGATCCTAGTTTACTGCAAGGGCAGAAAGGGCACAGATCACAGTGACTAAAAGAAAGAGGCACAAAAGGCAGAATCCAAGAGAGTAGCAGATGGTCAGCTTCCACCATCCCATTCCGTGAAGCGAAGACAAACTATCTTCCTGGTATCAGTATGTGACAGCACTCTGGAGTGTTGCCAGCCATGGAAAGCCACCAACACCCAAGGTCCAGGGTCTTTACTGAATCCTCATCACCTAGGCATGGTAGATTGATTGGTTGGTTGATTGACTGCCAGAGAGTTAACCTGAGCCTCCAAAACAGGTGATACCATATGACAAAATGTTCTTCACCCTAAACCTAATTGTTGGTGGTTCTGCAATGGCCTGTCTTATCCTAAGACTTTATGGATGAATTGCCACCACCATTACCACCACCGCTGCTGCTGCCGCCGCCGCCACCACCACCACCACCATCACCATCACCACAACAGCCACTGTCACTATTGCTACCATTACCACCACCACAACTGTCACCACCAAGTAAGCTTAAAACCATGTCATTCCATAGATTCCCCTAAATGTAATCATCAGTTTATGTGCACCTTTAATAGGACATATATATTTAAACATATATTAAATCTCTGTCTCTCTGTATCTCTGTATCTCTGTCTCTCTGTCCCTCTGTCTCTCTCTCTCTCTCTGTTTCTCTGTTTCTCTGTTTCTCTCTCTCTCTCTCTCTCTCTCTCTCTCTCTCTCTCTCTCTCTCTCTCTCTCTCTCTCTCGGTGTGTGTGTGTTGGGACAGCACATGCATGCCAGAGCCTGTGTACACAGAGGTCAGATGCCTTGGGGATCAGTCATCACTGTTTACTTTGAGAAAGAGTCATTTTTTTTTTTTCATGGTGTTTGGGGATTCTCCTGTCTCTGTCACCCACCTCAGGGCAGCAGAGCCAGGATGAGAGATGCGCCTGCCACACCCAGCCTTTCACCCCAGTTTAGGATCCAGACTGGGGTCCTCACTCTTATGCTTCCCACTGACTTGCTAGGCCAGAGCATCTTTCTTAAGACCTTTATCACAGGATTTTGCAGCTGCCATGTGGACACAGGTCTTAATGTACACAAAGCATCTCTGGTGGCCCTAACACCTACTGGGCTCTCAGTGTTCATTTTATAAAAGTAAGTGCAGTATTTGACGTCTGTACGATGTGCCACATCACCAAGGCCATTTTAGGCCCCACCATCAAGGCATATCCCTGTTGCCACTAGATGGCAGTAACCAGGATTGAGAAAACAGCCCCTCAACTGTTCAGAACATAAAAGGGGGCCTGAATGGCAGCTTCCTTTTCTCCACAGGGGCTAAGGCTGAGATACCCAGCACTATGAGGCTGCATGGCAGGTGCCTGTCACAGGTTGCTACGCAACTAGTTTGGGCTTTTGCAAGACTTGACGGAGGCAGCCCAGGTTGCTGGAAAGAGACAGGCTATCCACCGGAGAGCCAGGTCTTACTTTGTCTCCAACTAGTTCCGGGGAGCATGACGATGTCACACTGACCCATTACCAAAGCCCGTCTTTCCCTCCTTCGTGAAATGAACCTCGTTTCAGTGAAGGAATCAGGTAGTGTTTAACTTTAAGCAGGATTTTCAGTGCTTTAGATATTCCGTGCTATAGATAGTTATTATGATGTAGAAATCCCTGGAGTTTGAGCTTTGACACCAGCCTCCAGCAGAGCAGCTCTAGATCCCTTGTGTCTGCGTGGCCTTGGTCAAGTCTTTAATTCCCCATAGCTGTTTATCTTTTCTTCTATTGCATGTGAGTATGGAGTAATAACCCCAAGGACAGTTGGTGGGTAGCTCCCAGCATTATCGGTGATAGGACATGCCAGGGCCCAGTGGTGTATTGGCCACATAACAGACTGTCGATCAATATTATTCCATTGTTACGACACGTGTCTGTCTCCAGGTCTGTTTGTCGCTTCTCTGGGTGAGAGATTCGGTCTTATCCCTGTACTGCCCCAGCACAGAGGCCTCAGCCTGGCCTGTAGGTATTCAATACCTGGGTATCAAATAGAAAAGTAGATAGATTTGGGTCTCAGGAGTCTAGTAAATCCCAGCACCATGGACCACATTAGTTGATCTCCGATTGGCAATATTTTCCTTTAAATCCAAGTCAGAGGGAAGGGTGGTAATTAAAACATGCTTATCGGACTCTTTGCCACACTTCTTGGTGCCAGGCTTGTATCTTTTGTCCCTGACTTTTGGTCTTGTCTGGCTGCCTCTCCTGTAGTAGGCAGATTAAGTAGGGATTTCTCTGACTACTTGCTTTTCTTTCTAGCTCCCACCTTGTAGTGAAGGGATTCTTCTGCCTCTGTTCCTCACACATCTTCAGCTGCCCCATTGCTAAAATCAAGTTGCTAAGGTGTGCGCTTCAAACTAAATCAAAGGTCTTGTGGGCATTTAGATCTTGCTAAAATTCATAAATAAAAACAAACAGAAGAAATCGCACTCCCCGATCCTGGATACTGTGTTCTTCTGGCCTTCAAAATCCCTTTGTTTGCCCCTGACTATTTATGCATTCTTCATATTTGAGTTTCATTAACCCCTTAAGTGTAAAAACAAAGTGTCAGGGGCTCTGCTCTCCCTATTCTTTTTTCTTGACATGAAGATTGAATTTTTTGTTGTTGTTAGATATTGTTTGCTTTAGAGAGAGGACTGTCAACACAGTTATCAATACACTTCCTAAATAGGTGACACGAAAGAAAGTCTGAGACGAAGATGCTTTGACTTATTGGGGGAAATAAATGACGGAATAGGCAAAATAAAAGCGCTTGGTAAGCCCGGGTCCGTCTCATCACCAGTTTTATGGGCCGCGCTTCTGTGTCACTGTAATGCTGGGGATAAAACACACTTTAAGTCATCACGCAAAACTCAGACTTAGAAAATGAAAAGATATGAATCCGAACCCGAGTTTTCCTGCCAAGAGAATTATGGTGTATTTCAGCCCACTGCTTCATTTGAGTTAAATTTACTATTATTTTCCCTAACAATAATAACAACCGCGTGAAGTCCTCCATTAAGTCAAGATGCTTGTTATAAACCCCATATGCTTATAAATGTACGTCTCGTTGTATATATAAAATGTCCGTTCTCATAGAGTTACATTAGATTTTTAAGGAATTTCCTTTTGGCTTTCAAATCATTGCGCAGAATATCGGAGTAGGCACTGTGTCAAAATAATCAAAACGTATTTAACACTCTCTCGAAAAATCCATTTAAAAACAAGAACAAGGTCCAAGGATGATTTTCAGACCATAAATTGAAGTGTAAATATTCAAATTATTTTCATAAACTATTCCGTTCTGTCGGGCTTTTATGCTATCATACAGTGATTTTTTTTTTTTTTTGTATTTAAGTTTTCCAGCACTTCTCTTTTTTAAGAGCCTCAAGTGTCCCATAAAAAGCAAACACTTGAAATTTCAGTTTCTAGGTACTGCATATTTTTCCTTCTGCTTGCCTTATTTTTATAACGGTGATTTATACGGACATTACTAAAGAAAAGGAAAGGCGGATTTTGAAGAGGAACTGCTATATAACACTGCTTAAAAAAATCTATTTCCAATGCTAAGGAGCGGCCTGGGGTCAGGGGGTGGGGGTGGGGGTATCCTGGCACCGTATCAGAGCACGATCCAGTTTCCGAGGCCGCCATTTCTGAGTCACTATCTTCCAAAAATATTTATTGAGCCCAGCGGAGGAGGGCAGGAATAAGAGTGCCAGACGCCATTTCCATTTCCAGGGGGAGGGAGGAGTTTGGAGGGTGCAGAAAGGCCAGCAGGGACTACTTGTTGGGGTTCCTGGAAGAGCCACCACCAAGGAAAGAGCTAGAGAGTCAGGCCTGGTGGCACAGGCCTATAATCCCTGCAGGCTGGGAGGTGCAAGCGTTCAGATCTCAAGTTCACAAATTCAAGGGCAGCCTGGCCTACTGAGCGATTTCAAGGCCACTGCTAGCAACTTCCCAAGGACCCCAACTTAAAGGTTCGTGACCGGCTGCTTGCCTAAGGTGGGAGACCCTTGGCTCAGTCCCCACTACTGCAAAGGGAAATGAAAACCAAAATAAATACATGAAAAGGGAGGAAGGAAGGAAGGAAGGAAGGAAGGAAGGAAAGAAAGAAAGAAAGAAAGAAAGAAAGAAAGAAAGAAAGAAAGAAAGAAAGAAAGAAAGAAAAAAGAGAAAGAAAGAAACAGAAGGAAGGAAGGAAGGAAGGAAGGAAGGAAGGAAGGAAGGAAGGAAGGAAGGAAGGAAGGTCAGACAGAAAGACAGACAGACAGACAAATATTCCCATGACAAAGAGTAGGAGGAGACAACCAGGGGTCTGGCTGACTTGATGGAACCTTGACTTCAAATGATAAAAGCCAAGAAGGACCATCATTGGGAAACCTCATCCTGCCCCCCCCCCAAAGTCACAAAGACAAACCAACTTTCACCCTGAGGGAATCAATGAGTTTAGTGGGCTTGCTTTCAACAGACCCTGGGTGAGGGCCTGTCACCAGGAACATGGGGGATCCCAAATGACCAGCACTGTAGATAGAGCCTCCTCTCCCTAGTCTTTCTCTGCCTATTTCCTCTACCCTGGGAGGTGAGACCCAAAGGCCACCTCTGTGTGCCATTACAGCAGAACTGTAAGCAGATGGCCACAAAGAGTGTCTGGATAGTGCCAAGAAGCAGCTTTCCTTGGTGGCTTCTGACTTGGCTTCTCCCTGAATTCCTGTGCTGACTCTCCTCAATGATAAGCTGTGATCAGGACATGTAGCCAAATAAACTCTTTCCCTGTCGGGATGGTTTGGGTCAGAATTTTATCACAGCAACAGAAAACAACTTAAGATACTTACTGAGTAGAGTTATTGGGACAAACAACAGGATGGAAAAAAAATGAGAGAGAGAGAAAAGTGAAGGAGAAGCACTCACTGAGAAGCTCTGGAAAGTTCTGTGCTACAACTGAGGTAACCACCCTACACATCTTTGTTGAATAAGAGATGAACATACCTAGACCTCTGAGCCAGAACTATAAACCCAGCTAGACACAAAATGCTTTGCTGATCTGGATGCCTTCAGTTCAAAAGCTGCGTATGACTGGCCTTGTGCTTTAAGGACAAAAGGGAGACACAAAACGGCCATCTTCTCAGGATCTTCAAGTTTGGGAGACCTATAGTCATGTAGACACAGGTATTGAGGTAACTAGATAGACCCTGATGTGGAATCTGCAGACGTGGCATTACTGGTGGAACTGGCTGGAATACAGAGAGACAGGGTTTTGAGTCTGCCCAGTTGGACAACATACAGAAAAGGATTTATAGAAGAGCAGGGACTGAGGTGAAGGTAGGAGGAACTTCCAGCTGGTGTTGCTTGTAGGTCTGGGGACTTGGACCACAGCCTCTCAGACATACAGGGGGTCGGGGGAGCCCTTCCTCTAAGCTGCATAGAAAGTAACAGCATGGAAACTTGTCAGAAGGTATCTGGGTGTACCTACCCAGCTGTTTCTTAACTGACCACCTGATGACCCATCCCAGGTGCCCCTGCCTGTGGGTTATTTTTCCAACCTTGTGTTTTTCTTCATATAGACTGGGATGATGCCTGGGTAAGAACACGCTGTGTAAGGGAGTTCTTCTGCACCTCACCCTGAAAATGTGCAAACCAACAACCACAGATAGATCCCAGATGCCGTTTTCCTGCTCTTGACATCCTTGAAGTGGGCCCCGCTGGCAGGCACACCTGCCAAAGAAAATGCTGTCCTCGAAATGCCCCTGGTGTGGTTCTCGATAGGTGCCAACCAAGGAGGCTGGAATTGCTGACTTCCCTGAAAGAGAAGCCAGGGCTGTGGTCACCAGGGTGAAGTCCCTCCACAGGAAGACCCAGCGCAATTAAACACACTTTGTCCACATCACAGAGAGCCCACCCCACCTGTCATTCACACCCCAGGAAGTACTGGTTTCTAGGAGGGACCTTCCCAGAAGGGAAGTGACTCAGTTTGGCCCCAGGCTCCTCCCAGAGCTCAAGCATACAAGGTGAGATGCAAAGAAGCATTTGGAGGTCACCTGGTCCAGCCCTCTTGTCTGGAGGACAGATCTTAGCTACCTAAAGTCCTCCAGCAGAAGAACATGGTGGGAGCTGACCCCTGAATTGTCCCTCTGGGTGACAGACTCTGCTAAGAGTTTCTACAATATAGAAAATGGGGTTAGAGGATCAAGGCTCAGGAGCCAAAGGCAGTTCTTCCCTGGGAGCAGTTACTCACACAGGAAGCATGTTTAGGGACTGGGGAGTCTAGAGAGTGTTTTCCTAGCTTTCAGGAAGCCCTACTGACCCCATGCATCACACAAACAAGGAGTGGTGCTAAAGATCTGTATTGCCAGGGCTCGAGAAGTAGAGGCAAGAGGAAGTTCAGGTCACTGTCTGCTTCATGGTGAGTTGGTGGCAAGCCTGGGATAGAGATCTTGTTTAAAAACGAACACAGACCCGCACACATACACACTCACACACACATATACAATCAGTCAATACAAACACACACACACACACACACACACACACACACACACACACACACACACACAATCAATCACAAGACATAGCTTTTTAAAAGGTAACATGTTGGCATGATGCCTCAGAAGACCAAAGTGACAGGATAAGGATGGGCAAGGATGGCCTGCACTTTGGAAACGAACTGGTCAGACCATCCAAGCACATGGAAGACGTGATGGGGGAGAGAGCGCCGTGTTTCCATGTTTTCTCACCCCACCAGCCACTGCTCAGACCTTACAATTGCAGGCTCTTCCATGGCCACTTGAATGTCATCACTGAGAGTTTCTACTCATTCCTTAGGTGAGACCACAGCAGATTGAATGAGACAGTAACAAGATTTAGGGCGTGTGTCTGGAAGATTTAAATGCAGGAGTATTCATGGCAGATCTCAAGGAATAAGGGATAGCGGTCCAGAGACAAACTTGAAATCCCTGATAGCATTTCAGTCAAGGGATGCTGTTGGTCTAAATTCAGTTGATACAGTGGGTTTGGAGAGGAGAGATGGATTGGTCCTGGATGGCAGAGACAATGTGGGCGTAGGTGCTGATGGTAGAGAAATAGGTCATGATGACTTTTGGTCTGGGAAACAGAGAATTAGTGGTCCATAGAATTAGGGAAGGTAAGATACAAGCTGCAGCAGGGGAAGGCGGTGAGTCTCACGGATGATTTCTGATACTCTCTGCATGCATCCTCCATTCCTCCGACCTGGGTCCTAACTCCTTGTGTGGTCCTCCAAATAGCTTCATATGGTGATCCAGCCCAAGTGAGTTTTCCCAGTCTCTTCCAAATGACCCCAAACCTTTTAAGGACATCTCCTCAGCACAGATTAGAGTTCTTAATATTGAGACGTAACATCCTTGGGCTTCACCACACAACACACAGAGCCCTCATGAACGGGAGCTAGCAGTAGCAGAAGCAGCCTGTAAAAAGGCCGTGCTTGGATGTTAACCTGCTATTCAGTAGGACCTTCTGATTTCCTGGCTGGTGTGCTCTGGGCAAAGTCCACAGACCGCATCAATTTTAGACTGAGCCTCGGTTGTTCTTTTTCCTCCTGGTTTAGGAGTCTACTCACCCTAGGCAAGGAGAGAATTCTGAGGACAGCTCAGCAGTTATTGTTTGCAGCAAATGACTGTAGCAGATCAACCGCGAGTTAAGAAAAGAAGTCAGGGCTACTCTTTGAGGTACTGCTGGGGTTTCCTTCTCATCCATCACTGTCAGAATCATATACGATTCCAGATTTTGTAACTCTTAAAGTATTACAGGGTGCCACGTACTAAACGGAGGCTGAGAGGAAAAGCGTTCTGCGAGCAGATCAGTCTCATAAGGATTCTTTAAAAAGCATATTAATCCACTAGTAAATCCATTTAGATTTTAAAATAATGGTCATAGACACTTGGTACAATCCGTACTGAACCTGGTCCTAGGAAATGATACAGAAACACAAATTTAAGCTGTAGGAGCTTCACAGTAGGCTTGTTGTAATCTCCTCCACTACTATTTGTGTTAAAAAAAATTATGGCTACATCAAGGATCCATCAAGAGAGAAAATGTAAGTCAGATGTGGCACACACCAGTAATCCCAGCACTCAGGAGGTGGAAGCAGAGAGATCAGGAGCTCCAGGCTAGCCTGGGCTTCATTTGAAGATCCTGTGTTAAAACAGAAACTTAGAGAAAAGAGCAGTAGGGAAGGTTTGTGGCATCTTTGAGGGCAGGGAGGGAGGCAGGCAGGAGAGAACGTTTCATTTAATGGCATTTCAAATGTACTACACAGCTACCAGAATAATACTCTGACTTATTAATGGGCCCGTGTTTTCAATTGGACTGATTTGATGCAACTAAGAAGACATATTATCAGGACGATATTTGAGTGTGTGTTTTCTATCCTTATGCAAATTAAAATGGAGGGTGCTAAATATACATCTTTATTTATTAGGCTTTTTAATACACCCAGCACTGTGTTGCACATTTTATCTATGATTTAAATCCCAGAGGTGTCTTCTGGTCTTTGCAGATGGTTCAGTGGGTAAAGCATCTACACGCACGAGGACCTGAGTTCAAATCCCAAGGACCCACACAAAATCTGGAAACAGGTGGGGCGAGATGGCGCAGAGGGAAAAAGCACTTGTCTGACAGGCTCGCTCCATCTCTAGAGCTTCCATTAGAGAGAGAAGTGATTCCAGCAAGTTCTCTGACCTCCACAAGGACTAGTAGAACACATACATCTTTATGCACACACACACACATCATATGCTCATATACAAAATGATAATATATAAAGTTAGACTTTAAAAAACCCAGCCATGGTAGTGCATGTCTGTCATTCCACTGTTCCTGTGGTGGGATGGCAGGCAGAGACAGGAGAATGCCTGTAAGTTCTTGGGACAGGTACTCTGGCATATGCAGTAGCAGACATCAAGTTGAGCCTGCTTCTTACAAGATAGAAGGGGAGGGCAGAGATTCAGTGGCACCCATGCACCCTTAGTCACACACACAGACAGACAGACAGACAGACACAGATACACAGACAGACACACACATACGCACACACACAAAGAGATGCACACACAGAGATACACACATATACACATATACACACAGATGTACACACACACACACACACACACACACACACATACACACACACTCTTAAAAAGTTCTTTCCTGAGGCCCTGTTGTCTCATGGTCACTGTGGCAGAAGCACACCTTATCAAGGTGCTGGCCTTATAAAGGCTGGGCAGTCAGCAGTGGGGCTGGGATTACCATTTAGACCCTGGGACTTCGAATCTTAGGTCCTGCAATGTCATCATCTTGCATACTATGTCAGAAGCTTCCTAGATTACTATTAAGAATGAGAATGGCTGATTTGAGGAGCATTTGTGAAAACGAATTTCAGATCGTTCACATTCCCTGGAGTGTGCGTGCAAGGCAGGAAGAAACGGGTCAGCGCGGACCATACTCTGCTTTGCTCCTTTAGTGTTTGGGCAATCCTTCGGTACCTGACCTCAAATCAGATCAGCCAGTACCTCTGGCAATATTTACTGAGTCCTTCAAAGTCTTCATCCCATGACCTGTTCTCGACAGCTGTCTGGGTGGAGCTGAACTACCAGACACTCAGAGTCTGAGTGTTCAGGCTGGCCAATACCAGGATTCTGAAGTACTGGAAACATTGAGAGTCATTGCTGGGCCTAGCTGTCCATTCATTCATAGGGAGCACCCATGTCTACTGGGAAAACAAAGCAAAACAAAGCAAAAAACCCTCTAATTTCCAGATGATACAGCCCCTTTGAAGGGCGATATTTAATTTTCCAAATTTCATTTCAGACTGTCTTACTTCCTAGTTGCCTATTAAAGTGACATGGCTGTGATGGCCTATTTAACACTAAGGTGTAGTTATTGATTTTGAGATCTGTACACACTTTTGCTAAATGTTCCTTGTCTTGTTAGATAAATCTAAGGTTATCCAATTCAACTGCAACTGCACATATGCGTATATATATATGTATATGTATCCCCAGTTATGAATATGTGTGTGTACCACAGGCTTGAAGCTTTTAAAAATAACATTATTTCCATCCCACTATACGAAAAATATTTTTGAGGTGGTCGTCATTTTATTTGGGCCATGGTCTTTGGAGACTTGGGACAATAATATACTTCTTTCTGTCTTATGCAAATATATGCAGATCTTAAAGCATTCATGCATGTATTACACACTTTATAAATCCAAGTAATAGAAATGATTGTGTCTATAAATAGGTAGAATCAGGAGTATACATTCTGTATAAAATAACCTCTATGGTATGTGTTTACCCTGATTTTTTTTTTTTTTTTTTTGATTTATGAGTCGTCATTGCTCACTATGGAAGAAAGAAAATAAATATGCAAAACACTGCTGGACTTTTAATGGGGTGCCTTCCCATCTTAGCTCAGTGTTTCTCCATGGAAGCTGACCTTGAAACTGCTTTCAAAACACAAGTCAAAATATGCAAATTCCAGAATATCTGGATGAGAATCCCGTGTTGAGAGTTTTTCAAATTCACATTTTTTTTTTTTTGCATCATTTTTATCTTATAGCCTGTCTTTCACCTGCTCAAAATCCATCTCTATTTGACTGGGAGGAATGCGGGGGTTCTCCCAGTATGCCAATCCTCGCCAGTGAGATGGTTTTTTTTTTTCTTTGCTCAATAACCCATGACTTCTAGAATCAACAGTATCCCCCAATGCAGGGTACCCCCATTCAAACTCTTTTTTCTTAAGTCACAGTTTTTCAATTAGTTTGTAAAATCCTAGACTTCAGTGTGGCTTCTTCACTCATCATTGATTTTGGACTCCCCCACCCCCAGGCCCCATGCCCATCCCCGTTCACGCCTGAATATCGCCCCCCTCACGCTTTCAGATCACAGACATTCTTCCTCTCTCTTGCTCGTAGCGCCTCTTCTCCCCACCCTACACACTCTCTCTCCCTTCTAAGTTTGTACAGGCATTCCAAGTTCAACAGACAAAGCTTCAACGATTCAATGGGGTCGGGAGGACACGGATGTTCATTATTCTGGCCCTGGATCACCTCGTTCAGTATAAAGGATTCTAGTTCCATCTGTTTTCCTGCAAAATCCATAACTTTATTTTTCTTCGCCTCAGTAAGATTCTGTTGTGTTCATGTCTCACACATTCAGGGTCCGTTCATCAGGTCATGGGCATCTAGGCTGATTCTTTTTTAAAAAAGTACTGTTTAATGATCATAAGATCTTTCCTGCCCGGTGGCCTTAAGTTCTTTCCTTTCGCTATGCACGCCAGCTAAGGTCCGTGTGATTGTTCTGTGCCTTTTGTCTCATCTCTCGGGAGTCTTTGGTGAGGAGCTGATGCCGGTGTCACACGTGGCTCTCTTGTAGTGAGCCACGTGGCATATGCATATGTAATCTGTCTTCACGTTGGTACTGTCCATTTCACTGGATCCCAGAGAAGCCACTTTCTGTCCCCTGCTTGTATTTCATTAGGGTTTCAGGGAGCCTCCAGGGCATGGTGGCATATATATCACCGTTGTCTTCTTATGACCAGAAAGACTCACAACCATGAATTTCAGTGAAGTTTATGATTGGTCCCTGACTGCTTCTGCCATCGCATTTGGCAGAGAATCCTCTTCGTGCAGTTATACGAACCAGCAGATATTCTGAATGGATGCATGAATGAATAGGAAATATACCAGTTCCAAAGGATAAATCTCTCCTGTGCTAGAGAGCGAGCAACTCTGGGCACACTGTCTTGTTGTGCTGTTTCCGGAGGATTGGGCCCATGCTGTAATTAATGCTACTAGTAGCAAAAGGGCCTCAAGGATGTTGGGAGAGTTGATTATTTCTTCATTTTGTTTGTTCAAGTTTCCCTGCTTTGGAAGCTCTGTGACCATTGCCACAGAAAGCCCTGGAGATGGAGTATTAGCTTCTGTTCCATGTAAGGGCATTGAAACTCCTCCAAACACAGTCTTCCTCTCCTCCTCCTCCTCCTCCTCCTCCTCCTCCTCCTCCTCCTCTGCCTCCCCCCCTTTGTGTGTGTGTGTGTGTGTGTGTGTGTGTGTGTGTGTGTGTGTGTGTGTGTCAGTCCATCACTCTCATCAATAGAGGATGAAAACATTATTGGATTCAGGAGTTCACAGGAATCCTGGGTGTAGCTGGGGACTGGTGGAATAGATTTATGAAATGGACCATTTCAAATGGCATTATCTTCCCACAGTGAGGTACACCTTTCATAAATCATGGGCGAGTGCTCAGAAACCCAGCATTTGTTATTCCTGCGGTAGACTGTCTTTGCAACCCCCAGCATTGCAGACGAGGAGAATGGCTGGGGTTGCCTTCCCTAGGTTTGAAAAGGCAATTAATCCCCTTACAGTGAGATTGCAAAAGAAGAAAAATTATAACCAAACAGAAGAGTACTTCATAGCAGCCAACTAGTGCGTTTTTACTGCTGGATTTTTGTTTTCTAAGCTTGGCTTTCTTTTTGCTTATTTAGGCCTTAATTAATTATGGCACAAGTTTAATTTTTTTCATTTTGCTAATTTTCACCTTAATCCTTGTCATGTATTAGGATAAAGTAGGTGAACAAGGAAGAGCTGGAAAAAAAGTGTCAGCCCTGGAGACCTGTCCCGAAATATACCTGTGGTCACATTGTGCATGATTGCACTTGTAACGTGGGGCTTCCTTCTGTTCCAGTAGCCAGATCTGACTGGCATGGAGAGGCAAAAAGGATCCTTCTTCATGTACCCTGGGCACCATAAGTGTACCCAGTGGTAGTCAGTCTTCATAGAGCACCCAGTTCCTTACACGCTACCCTGCTCGTTCCCTGCACCTGGGCCAGCCCAGGGTGAAGAACTGCCCTTTGGTAGAAATTAATGAAGGGCCTCAATCCTGTCTGATTAAGATCATGTTCTATTCTCTGGATTTCTTTCATGCTCTAGAGAACAGCTAGAAGCCAATGGACAATTTCCCCAAATCACAATAGCAAGAAAGAAAAAAAATTGGTATCTCTTCTCTCCCCCTCTTCTCCTACCTTTCCATCTTTGAATTATGAATGAATTAGTAAACAACATACCAAAAATATATTCTATCAGACACTTGCAGAAAAACTTTACTATTTATTTATTTTGAGACAGGGACTCACTGGATATTCAAATCCAGCCACAAAGAGAGCGGTCCCTCTGCATAAGCTTTATAGCTCTGGGATTTCAGGCGTGAGCACCGGATCCAGCTAACGGTGGTGCACGCCTTTAATCCTAGCACTCGGGAGGCAGAGGCAGGTGGATTTCTGAGTTCGAGGCCAGCCCGGTCTACAGAGTGAGTTCCAGGACAGCCCGGGCTATACAGAGAAAACCTGTCTCGAAAAACTAAAAAAAAAAAAAAAATTTTAAATTTTAAAAGTAGTTCCATCTCAGGCAGTTGGAAGCATCTTTTCCCCCCCTTGCATGAGTAACCTGAGAAAATTAAAAAGTGAATGCTTACATGACCTCAGATTCAATGACCTGGAATCAGTGATCACTCTAAGGGTTTCCATTTTAATGGAAAACCCCTCATCGAGAGTTTTGCAGGTGTCTGGAAAGTGAGAGGTCTATTCACACACTTCAGTTCTCTCCACTTGCCTGGAAGGGATGAATTCCAAAGCCTGTGACTGAGCTCCCAGGTCAAGACCAACTCTTAGAAGATGTTCCTTGTTGTCTTTTTTCCTCTCCCTGCCTGTCCACCCACTCCTCTTACCCAGGCATAGGAGATGTCCATTTGCAAGCACATATTAGCAAAGTCTTTCGGGTTCACATCAGAGCAGCTTCGGTGCAGAGCCTTACTCCTATTCATTCTGTCTCCAATATGGTATGAAGACAGTGGCGGCAGCTCCTCAAAATTGTTAGGGAAGGTCAGCGAGGGCCAGGAGGTGGCTCGGTGGGTAAGCTCATCACTGCAGAAGTAGGAGGACTAGGGTTAGGATTCCCAGCTCCCACCTGAGAAACCAGGTGAGGTTATGTGTGCGGATAACCCCAGCACTAAGTGGAGTGGAGAGAGAAGAATCGTTGACGCTCACTGACTGTCAATCTAATTTCAGATACAGTAAGCGATCCTATTTCCAAACTATAAGGAGGTGACATACTCCTTTGTTCTCTGTGTATTCTGTCTTCCTACCTCTGTCTCTCACATGCATATACCTGTATATGTATGTATTTGTATGTGTATGTGTATATCTGTGGGCATATAATATATAATATCTAGATAATGAATCAAGGGAAATCACATAGTGGAAATTTAAAACAACAACAACAACAACAACAACAACAAACACCAGTTGCCATTTACAGAATATTTTCTGAGTGACACACACTTAGCTGTGACTGTTTATTTGTTTTATTTTAAGATTTGTTAAAGCGTCTTGGTGGAAGCAAACGTGAGCTAGAAATCGAGAGATCTATTCATGCACTCCTGTCTATTTGCCCAGAAGGGATTAATTTTAAATCCTGTGGTTGAGGTCCCAGGTCAAGAACAGCTCACAGAAGATGTAACCTGAATTCAGTGACTTTTTCCCAATTTAGAAATTATGACAGGCCACTGAGCCAACGGCCTGACTGAGAAAGTGTAAGATGAGGGTTCACATCTCACATTATCCAGGGAAGGTCATCTGATGACACCCCAGGCACCCCAGGACAACTCTGTGCTTATAAAACAGGCCTTGATCCAACCCTTATCAATAAATGACCATGGACCACCCCCAAGGATGGAAGCAGGGATCTTGACCCCAATAATTGAACTAGGTCCACAGCAGAGAGAGAATTCTGTCTCCTAGGTTATAGTCCCTGCTGGGCCTAAGAGTTGATTTTTGTTTCTAAGGATTCTTTAAAGTTAGAATTTTTTTGACCCTTCCTGTAAACCATTCTTTTCCTCCCCTAGTCCTAAAATCTTGTTGATTTGTTTTATTTATTGCTTTCTAATATCTGGAGCGTTATTGTTCTTCAGGGCTCATGCTGGACGTGTGTTATGTTGTCCGTGTTGCGTTGTCTGTATACAGAAGCTGGCTTTGGCAGACCATGGATAGGACAATGTCTCAGTTCAGAGCTACTGGATCTGGAGTCACTCCTGGCTTTTAATTAAATAGCTCTCATGACCTTGAATATATCATTTGGTTTTAATTTTTTCATCCACTCCTCTGGGCTATTTAATATCAGTCCCACCTCTCTCACAAGCTTCTTGAGCAAGAGAGCTGTATAATGCTCTAAATGAAGCCGTACACTAAGGATGTACAGCAAGATCATTGATTTATTTATGTAAGACAATGATTCAAGAAATTTTTCAAATAACTGTACTTTTCATTTCCTCCTCTAAGAATAGAGCCACAACTCCATTTTCCTTTCTGATTTTAAAGAGTCTAGGACTCCCTTGCTAAGTGGAAACTCATCCTTTCTTTGAAATCATGCTTACCTGTGCACGTGTGTGCACTCATGTGCAAAGACAGAAGTCGGGGACAACTGGAAGTCTGTTGTCTCAGTCCAGCATGTGGGCTCCTGGGGAATCAAACTCGGGTCCTCAGGCTTAGTGGCAAGTGTCCTTAACCACTGAGCCATCTTGCCGGTCCCCCAGAAAATTCTTAACACATATCTATGCCAAAAGGAGAATGGCCTTCCAACCAAATGTGGGTCTCATGTTCCCCTGTCTCTCCTGCCCTCCTTCCTTTCCTCCTCCACCCTACTTACCTTCCTCTCCTAAACTGCAAGAGGGCAGGACAGTAGTTAGTATCATAGAGCATGCAACCAATCAGGAGGCAGGCACAGAAAGTGTTAGGTGCATTTAACAGAAGGACCACATGCATAGAAGGTTCTGTAGGCCATGTTCATGAGTCCCCAGTCACGGGATCCAAAGCCAGACTGTGGCTTCAGAGTCACTGTGGCAGAGGGACCTCTGGAGAAAGAGAACTCCAGATGGTTCTGTTGTCTGCAGTACTGCGTGTGTTAATCAGATTCGGGGGCAATGACTTCCTCTCGTCCTTTGTTCATCTCCTCACCTCTGTGGAGGAGTAAGTTAAAACAACAAAAAGAGAGATTCTTTTAAAAAATTTAAAAAGCCTTCCCACTCAATAAAGCCCTATATGGGGAAAAGGAAAGAAGAAAAGAAAACACATTAGTCTTCCATTAAAAAATGGATATTTTAGGGCTGGAGAGATGTCTCAGTGGCTAAGAGCATTGACTGCTCTTCCAGAGGACGCAGGTTCAGTTCTAAGGACCCACACGGCAGCTCACAAGTGTCTATCACTCAAGTTCCAGTGATCCAGCCCCCTCACACAGACATACAGGGAGGCCAAACACCAAATTTACATACAAATTAATTTTAAAAATGGATTTTTAAGAAGTTCCCCCAATAACACAACAATGAAATAAATTGGGATAAAGCAACCAGAGTCCTATAAATGAGCTTACTAAATTAGATAGATAGATAGATAGATAGATAGATAGATAGATAGATAGATAGATAGATAGACAGACAAGCAGACAGATTGTTTTTGAGACAGTGTTTTTCTTTGTAGCTCTGACTGTCCTGAAACTCACTTTGGAGAGCTGGCTGGCCTCGAACTCACAGAGATCCGCCTGCCTCTGCCTCCTGCGTGCTGGGATTAAAGGTGTGTGCCACCACCACCCAGTTGAATATTATACTTTCTTAAGCCACTTAGTTCTTTTACTTTGTGTTACTGCCTGAAGCAATAAAGGCAGGGACACTGCCATTAGCATCAAAACCTTATTTATTTGTCTGTCTGTCTATCTTTCTATTTATATTTATTTATGCCCCTAGCTACATGTTATGGAGCAGGTACCTCTCTCTCCCTTTGGAAGTTAAAGGAGATGAAAGGGGTGGGGGTGGGTTTCCTCTTCCTGCTTGCAGGGTCATGGCGACAAAGCCAGGGAATAAAGGGTACAGGATGAGCTTGGACTGGCCTTCCCCAAAACTGCACGGTTACCTATGGCTGCGGGGTTGCAGTTCAGCCCCAAGTGGCGCCCACTTACCTCACAGGGCACAATCTGACAAACTGGCCAATCATAAGCCATTGCTTGAGTTGTCCAATGGAGTGATTGTGCTGCGTCCTCTTAACTCCTAGTGAAGCACCCCAAAGACAGTGTGCCACCTCCGTGTTATTTATAGCCATTTGTACCTCTTGCCTCTGGGACCTAAATTGGAAACCTAATTTTAGATCCATAACAGCCAAAAGCTGAATTTAAAAAAAAAAAAAAAAAAAAGCTTCCGAGGTAGTGCATAAGTATCCTCGGAACAAGTTCAGGTTAATTTACCTCACCGTGGATATTTAATTATGTCATTGAGAAAACACCGATAATTAAATCATTATTTCTGAGGTTGTTGGAACAAGGACGATTTGTGAATAGGCAAAGGCAGACGTGGGGGAGGGGTTGATTTAGAGCAGGGCTGAGCTTTGCCTTTTCAGTAGAGGTCGGGGCCACTCAGGCAGCCCAGTCACCCTGCTCTCTCATCCTCTCTGAGCTTTGGTCCCCCAAAATTTCAGAGAACAATGCCTGCTCGCCTGGCCTGCAGTGGCACACAGGCACGACGGCTTGCTCCTCCTTCGCATCCCACCCTTTAGAATTTTTTAGAGTGTTGCATGTAGCATTCACAACGAAGGGTTTCCAAGGTCTTTGCTGGGTGGCCAGATAGAAAAAGCAAATTCTCTCCTGAGTGAAGCAGAATTAAGACTTAGATGGTGTTTGGCTTTTGAATTATGCAGGCTCCTGAAAGGCCCCAGTCCATGTTGAAACTTTTGTTACCTGCTACATAAATAAATGCCTGGGACAGCCTTGCCCAAGGTACTCTTTCTTGCCGTTTCTTCCAGAATGCATTGCAACCTGTAGTAGGTTTTCAGAGAAAAGTTGGGAGACCTTACAAGCCTGAGAGGAAGTGAGATCGGAGCCAGAGCTGCGACAAGGAGAGAGAGATTCCACACTATTGCAGGCTTTGAGGGGAACTTTGTCCAAGAAATGCAAGTGTGTGCTAGAAGCTGAGTCCTAGCTTGATGGACAGCCAGAGAGAAACAAGCACCTTCATCTTACAGATGTGGAGAAGATGAGGGCCAAGGTACTGCAACCATGAAGAACTAGGTCCTTCAGATAACCTGGGAGAGCTGGGAAGTAGATTCTTTCCTGGGGGGGGGGGGGAGCTATTTTGGGCTTTGTGGGTTCCTCAGCAGAAAACCCAACAGAGAGCCAGGCAAGATGGCACGTCCCTGTCATCTCAACTACTCAAGAGGGTGAGGCAGGAGGATTTCAAATTCACACCCAGCCTTTGGAACTCAGTGAGATAATATCTCAAAAGAAAATAAAAAGGATTTTTTTTTTTTTTTTGGTTTTTTTTTTTTTTTTTTTTGTTAAGTGCTGAGGATGTAGCTCAGTGGTGGAGCATTTGCTAGCATGCAGAAAGAAGGTCCTGAGTTGGGTCTCCAATACCACAATAAACAAAGCAAAAATGAAAGAGAACCCCTCCTAGCCTCACCATGGTGCCCACACTTCTGTCCCACTGTGAGGGTACAGTCATAACAGGATAGTTATTCTAAGTGGCAGGCACATCTGATAACAACTAAGCATACTGATACATAAACTGGGTTAAGGCTCTCTGTGGGGTGAGCCCAGCTAGCCTTCAGCCCACCTGGCCTGTCACCCCATCTATCATCATACTCTTTGTCCCCCATTCCCCCATCCCCCCCAAAATGAACAGCCTTACACACTCCCCGAAGTTGCTTATTTGATTGTGAGCGTGTTCACAGTCCTCCTCAGCCTAATTATTGCTTTTGACTAAGCCCAGCACACAGTACTGCGCATCATGAAGAACTACGTTTAATTTCACAGATGAACACATTCCAGTCTCTGAATATCCCATTCCAGGCCTCGCTTCCACTCTCTCTGTACAGAGCACTGAGGTGTAGGTGGGGTCTCTCGCCAATGTAATGCCACCTCTGCCCCCCAGGTCACCCTGTGAGGCAAGAAGGCATGTTCAAAGCGCTCCTGCGGGGCAGTGAACGTGTAGCGAGCATCTCTGTGTCGAGCATGAGAAATCTCAAACGGTCCACTGTGACATGTCCCATCGTCCGTCCGAGTCTATGTGTCATGGCTTGGGCGAGCCGGCTGCCATTCCATTAGGAAGCTATGGCCTTGGTGCTTTTTTTGTTCAAATTCATTGTCACATTACAAGATTCACAATTCCCCATCCCCAGTCAAACCACACTGATGCTCCTCTACTGCTCTTGAGGTAATCAGACTCAGGAGCATGGCCAATGACCTCTCCACCTAGTGAGCTCACCCCACCTGCCTCCTCCTCCTCCTCCTCCTCCTCCTCCTCCTCCTCCTCCTCCTCCTCCTCCTCCTTCTCCTCCTCAGTCTCATTTATAATGGCCTCTCACTTTCGCTCCCCACCTGCCCCCACACCCACTCACTTTCAGCCTTTGCACTTTTCTTCTCACCTCTTTCCACAGGGACTGTGACCATGCGGTGGCCCGGCTTGGTTCACCTCTGTTTATTCTCCATGTTCTCCCATAAGGCTCTGAGCTTTTCCTCCTGGCAGCCACCCACCAAGCTCCAGTTATTCATTTGCATTTTATGTTTAACTCATCAATGACCTTCCCCCACCAGATAGCTATCTCCACAGGACACGTGTTCACCGATGGATCCTTAGAGCTGATAGAGGACTTAGCAGTCCACAGATCTGTATTAGATCTGTAAATGAGGGGACAAGGCCAGGCTTCTGAGGCACTGGCTTGGACTCCTGGAATCACTCTACAGAGGGAAGCAGGAACAAAGGTGACCGTTATCATGGGACTCCCGAGATTACACAGCACTTCACAAAATCTACATAATGCTGGCGGACATCACCTCTTCCCCCGAATTTGCTTTGTGTCATTGAATTTCCCCTACCCCCAACAGGGGTTGTCAGTAGTAGTTGTGAATATGGCCTGTATGCGGAGTTAGCTGATCCTATCTCTAGAGCCTCTGGAAAGTTCAGCCTTGATTCTGCCTATGCAGGGCCAATGCCAGAGAAGTGTCATTCTGCACTTGGCCTGCCTGGCGACTATCTTTGGCCCACATCACAGGAGATGGATGAAACAAATGAATAGTGCAGACCCAGTGGCAGTGGAGGAGGTGGGGGTATCCTTAACCTACTTTAGAGAACAAACTCTTTTTAAGGGCTCTGCACACTAATTGTATGCAAATGGGTGCTGCTAATTGCAAACACACATTCAAACCTAGTCAAATTAGAAAGCTATTCATCAATGGTCCCTTTAGGACCTCTACTTCGTCCTCTGCAGTGTAAATTGCTGTCTTATGGCAACACACGAACACATCATCTTTCTCCCCCCACACTTTGCCATCAGCTTCCCCCAGAGAAGTTGCCCCAGGAGACTCAGTGAGACCAGAGACTATGTTCCATTCTCTGTTGCCATAATGCCCAGCTCAGCCCGGCGGGTACCACACTTCAAAACAAACACTTAGAGAGGGCCTCCCTGCTCTGTGGCTAGCATCTCCGTGAGCAGGGACTGCATGCACGGATGCACGCACGCTTTCTGGGGAAGCTATCATCTTGTTTCTCCATGGGAGGCAGCTGTCTCCTTCCATCTCAGCTCAGATTTCACCTGCCCTGTAGTACCCAGCTGCGCATGACCAATCCAACCCCACTCTTCTGTAGCCTTCTATCTGTTGTATTCGGCATGCTCCTCTCACTGCTTTATATAATATTTGTTCTTAGGCATTAATTCAGCAGTCATTTTACTGATTACTTCTGAATGTGAGTCCCTGTGCAAGCCACTGCAGGTGACAAAAAGATGGACAACATAGGGTCCTTGCTTTCATACATTATTTATCTTATTAAGCAGTGATGTAAGGCAAGGCAAGGACCACGTCTTACTCATTTTCTAGTCTTCTTTTCTTTTCTTTTCCTTCGAAAATCCCATAAAAGGCCTGCCAGAGTAAGCAGGATTGCTTAATTTCTGGATGTATGCATGGATGGGGGATGGTTAGATGATTGAATACATGGATGGGTAAGTTGGTGGATGGGTGGATAGATTGGTGAATGGATGGATGACCAGATGAATTGATACATGGATGGTTAGGTGGGTAAATGGATGGTTAGGTGAATGGATATATAAAATGGCGGGTGGCGTAACAGATAGATAGTTGTATAGTTAAATGGATAGTTGGTCAGATGAGTGGATATATGTGTGGATGGATGGATGGATGGATGGATGGATGGATGAATGGATGGATGGGTGGATGGATGGGTGGGTGGATGGGTGGGTGGATGGGTGGATGGATGGGTGGGTGGATGGGTGG
The DNA here is from genome assembly GCA_028551405.1 of Uromys caudimaculatus. NCBI lineage: Eukaryota > Metazoa > Chordata > Mammalia > Rodentia > Muridae > Uromys > Uromys caudimaculatus. The sequence continues at coordinate 43,541,089 of CM052707.1, forward strand.
ATGGGTAGATGAATGGATGATTAATGAACGGTTGGATGGATGATGGGTGAGTGGATGGATGGGTGGGTGGGTGGATGAATAGATGAATGGATGGGTAGGTGGATGGATGAATGGATATTTGGAGAGTTGAATGGATGGATGATCAGATGAAGAAATACATAGATAGATGAATATATTAGATATATTGAATGGATGGGTAGCCAGATGAATGGATTCAAGGTTTTGATGAGTGAGTGCCTGCCTGGATAAATGATGTATATGTAGGTAAATGGTGAAATTTTATATTTGACTATCTGCAGTCATATTCTAATGGCTTGCCAAAAATAATATAGTTGCCCAAATGTCAATAATCCCATATGTTCTTAGGAGGCACCAGTCAACTACCAAGCCCAAGCAGTTGGAAATAGGGGCAGACAAGATACAGACCAGACCAGACCTCACTGAATTCTGTTTCTAGAAGCAAAGGCACATGATCATGCAGTGAAAAAAGGGTTGTGTTTGTACCAGGACAAAACACACACACACACACACAGAGAGAGAAAGAGAGAGAGAGAGAGAGAGAGAGAGCGCTGTAGAATGTCTAAATTCTCCATCACTGTGTTTCCAAGATCAAAAAACTATTGAGAGGTGAGAGGCAAAGGTTGTATTGAGTTTTCCTGAATATAAAGGGAGACATTACATTTGTGATCAACCAGAAGGGAGAGTTCAGGTATCGAAGACAGATCCCAGAGAGCCCTGTTTAGTGTGGCTCCCCAGATGAGCTACCCCTGTCCCTCAGGAGCTGAGATAAATTATCTTCACAATAGGAAATACAGTGTGAGAAAAACCTGCCCAAAAGATCTTTGGGAAACGTGGACCAGGTGTGCTGTGATACCCAGGTCACATGAGGCAAATGGGGAGGGGGTACAGGGTTAGAGTTCCAGAGAGCTGGGACCGAACCGTTCATTTCTCGGCCTATATCATCCACAGTTTCTGTCAAGTTTTTGCACTTCGAAAGTGTCACCACCTGTAAGAAATCTGTTTTTACTGCAGTGTGTGGGTGTAAATCATCGTCAAGACCTTGAAAAGTTTATCTCAAATGGGTAGAGCATGCATGTCAAACTGGACATTTTTGCCTTCACTTTTTATTACTTTTTTTTTTTTTTTTTTGTAGAGGGATGGCTCAGTGTTTAAGAGCATTATGTGGTCTTCTAGAGAAAACACCCGTGTTGGGTGGCTCAAACTGCTTGTAACTCTAGCTCCATGGGACCAGACATTCTCTTGGGGCTTCTGTAGGCACCTGCACATGCATGGCAAACACATATATTTATTTTTTAAAAAATTAAATCAGAGCAAGGTTACTTATGTTTTAAGAGTATTTGTAAGTTCAGAGTTCCCAAATACAACTGGCCTGCCTTCCCATCTCCCGCTCTTTGATCTCCTGATGCAGAGCGGAGGCTTTGTAGCCACCTAGGCTCCTGTACCAATGCATCCTGACTACCCAAAGCCTGCTGTTTGCATCTAGGTGACCCTGAGTGCTAGGTACCCTGTGGGCCTGACACACATGAAACCACAAGTCTCTTCTGTGTGGTATGATGTCACCAATCACATCCTATATCATCAGACAAAATAACTAAAAATTTGGTTCTCAGGCTGGAGACACAGCTAGATGATAGAACATTTACCTCATATAAACGAGGCTTAATTTTGTTCTGTTTTCTTGTGAGAGGGACTTAAACCCCTTATGTAGCTGAGGATGATTTTCAGTTTCTGATCTGTCTGCCTCCACCTCTCCACGCCTGATGTATGTCCTGCAGGAGTTGAACTCAGTGCCCCCTGCTTGCCAAGCAAGCACATGACCAGAAGGGCTACACCCCCAGCTCACAACTGTTCATTCCTCAGCATACGCACCCAAAGTTCCTCTCAAGTTTTTGTATTTCCAGAGGGTTCCCACCCATAAGAAATCTGGCATCTGTCAATTACTGCCTCTGCCTTGTAAGGAGGAAAAGATGAAACAGAGGGGGTTGCTCACTGGGTTGTGATGGTGTGGGGAGCTATGAGAAACGTTCAGGCCGGTAGGTTCAAGCTACTCAAAGTTCTGGGAACTGAGGTGTCTCCTATTAACAGTTCGCCGTTATATCTGACTAGCCGTGATGCTCCAGGCCCCCGCACACTGGGAGCCATAGTGACTTTCCCTGTGGCTGGAAGGGATTGTGCAGGCTTGAGGACCCCTGTTCCACATATCCACTCTCCACATGCTTATTTAATAGACCTGCCTGGTGGTGGCCTTTTATGTCATGTGTCATCTCTACATGGTTTACCGCGCGGAAGGTAGTAAGTTCTGCACGTTTATGCTCAGAGAGTCAAACACACCCTGGAAGTTGTACTGTGAAGGAGGCACGCTCCAAGATGAAATATTTACTGGGGTGAAAGTGGAGAAGGTGACTTTCCTCCAAGCCACACCACTGTCCCTTCTGTGAGGAAATAGTCACGTGGGACTCACAATATGCACAACAGCCAGGTGAGCTGTCTGAGGCTACAGTAGCGCCTGGCAGTGTCCCGTTGAGATCACAGGACAACTTCATCATCATGAGCTACTCTCTCTTTCTCTCTCTTGCTTTCTTTCTACTTCCTTTCCCCAAGTATGAGTGCATTGGGTTCAAACATGTCAACAGCCAGTGGCCTTGCCACAGCCATAGTTGCCTGTCTGGGGGCAGAGACCCCAGAGCAGGTGTCTGGGAACTAGGGTCCCCTTCTGCCCCACACCTCTCATCTTGAATCTTCTCATGGCTAAAATACCCATGATTCATAACCCAGTCACGTCGTCCCAGCACAGCCCTTCAGATAGATCCCATCTCTAAGAGCTTAAGTCAGGGATTTTTCAAACTGCCACTTATTTGGGTGAACTTCTCACTCAGAAAAAGCATTAAAAAAAAAAAAATTTGGTAAGTGCCCCATGAACAAAGGCTCCGAGAGGAAAACCATTAGGACTTGACTCTCAAAAACTTCTCCCTACACGGGGCTGGGAGTGTACTGTCTTGCTTGAGAATCTGCAGAGAAGGTGGTGGCCGTGGCATGGTGGTGGGTGGGTGGGTGGGCTGCGGGAACGTGACTAATCCTCCCTCCTCTTTGTTTGTGTAACTGCTTTGCTTACCGTCACCTCATCAGCACATTCGCTGCCAGTCTCAGTACCCTCTCTTCTCACTTTCATTCTCCCTGATACATCTCTACATTTTCCCCAGGCCACAGAAGCTGTTTGCTCTGCAAAGGGACACGCCTTGCTCAGCTAACTCAGATTGCCTGGCTCTTGGACTCTGAGCCTTCCGCCTTCTACCATGTAGTATTTAGCCTCATTGTTCCTTAGCTTACCTTATCCCTCACAAGGTGAAAGAAATTCTGTTTGCTCCCTTTTCAGACTGCCGGACTGGCTGACTGAAAACACTCAGCCCCAGCCACTTCTAGAAAATCTGGTTCCTTATTGAAATGGTCCTTTTAATGTCATCTTTAATTTAATCAGATAGTGTCATCAAAATAACATTTACTCTATTACAGCAAATTCCCTGCATTATTAACTAGTATAACTAGACTAAAAAAAGGGGAGGGGGGATACAAACCCCCATGGAAATATAGACTAACTGTAAAAATGGCTACAGCTCATAGACATTCTATATTTAATTTGCAGTTTCAAAGCACTCTCTATGGAGAGGTTTTATGGTTCTGAAATAATTTAAAAACACACTTTACTACAATTCATAGCAGGTAGGGTTTTTTTCTTCCCAGTTTGGAAGTCATGGCATCTTGCAGTTCCCTGAGTAACTGAAACAGTGGTCTGTTTTTACAGTAGTAACGCACTTGTCTTTCATTAAAAATGGTGGTCCGTTCCCACACCAGGAGTAGCATGGCCAAGGATTTCTCAGTTTTCCTTTGGCAACCCCCCAAAAAACCCAAATATAAAGCACAAAGCACATGATGTTAGCTGGTGTCATCAGGATCCGGTTATTTAGATAAAAATAAATACCAGCTTGTCAATGGCAATTGGGATAGTTTAATTAGAACATTTTGGTCGTGGTTAGGGTAGGATCTATAGGCTAGAAAGGGCTATGCAATTAAAAAGATCTTCTAGTATAGGGGGGCGGCAGCGGCGGTGGCAGTGGTGGCGGTGGTGGTGGTGGTGGTGGTGGTGGTGTGTGTGTGTGTGTGTGTGTGTGTGTGTGTGTTGTAGAGATAGGTGGGTAGCTAGGGTTTGCTGGTCACTAGCCTAGTTCTAGATTCAGTGAGACCTTGATAAATGAATAAGGCAGAAGGTGACAGAGCAGGACACCCAAGATCCTCCTCTGCTTTCTACATGTCCTTGTGAGCATGTACAGAGGTTCACACACCTGTGTTCAGAGACATGCACATACACCACACCTGTCACACATGCATGCACACACAAAATCTTTTTTTTTTTTTTTTTTTAACATCTTGATTCAAAAGAGCAAAGTGTCTCCAGGTGGTGGCACAAGCCTTTATTTTCAGCACTTGGGAGGCAGAGGTAGGCCATCTCTGAGTTCCAGGACAGCCTGGTCTACAGAGTGAGTTTCAGTATAGCCTGGGCCTCAAAGAGAAACCTTGTCTCAAACAAACAAAACAAACAGAATCCAGCAACAGACAACAAAAGGAGGGTGCATTTCTGTTTTCCAGGTTCCACACACCACAGTGGAAAGAACTCCAGACTGAGTGGTAGGAGTAGTGGGTTCAGAACCTTAAGGTATCTATTACTTTTTGATTTTTCTCATCTGTGGAAAGAGAGAGTTCCAAGATATCAAGCCATTGGCTGTTTTAAACATAACCATCTGACTACTTTTCCTTGCGATCAGGAAAGACATCTTCCAATCAGAAGTTTTATTAGATCTTGGCAAAAGCTACGTCTTTGTACAGGATGAAGGTAACATAGCAGCAGAGCATCTCTACTCCAAGGCTCCCAGTGTCCTCGTTACTGGGAAATCCCCATTCCTGTAATGATGTTGGGCGTACTTACAAAAGTGAATATTGAAATAAATTCATTTATTTTCCCAAAGCATGTTTCTTAACCTGTTGCTGTACTTACTATCTGGTTCTGCCAACTGCTGGGAAAGACCCTAAGAAGCAAAGGTAGACAAGGAAAAGATCTCTGTCAGATGGATCTTGGAGTCTACTAAGGGACACAAACATTTGACAAGATATGAATAGTGAAGCACTTGAGGTATTATGATGGAAATTGTGAAAGAATGAGCCATGTGTACATATACTCACATATACATACATACATACATACATACATACATACATACATACATCCTTTTCAATCACCCATCCATCCACTCTCCATTCATCCATCCATGTATCCACCCACCTATCCATTAATCCATCTATTCATCTCTTTCAACTATTTATTCATCCATCCATTTTCATCTGTTTTTAACCATTCATCCATCCATTCATCTTTTCACTCACCCATCCATCCATTCATCTTTCCAACTGCTCGTCCATCCAACTGTCCATCTACCCATCATCCATCTATCTATCCATCTATCCACCTATCCATCTATCTACTTCCAGCGTGTCAGAACCAGGGTTGATAATTCCCTAAGTGATATAGAGGCAGATTTCTGGGATGAAGATCAAAGAGCTGATTAAGATTTGCAGAGTAACACAGTAGGTGCCACGAAACTAATGAGACCCTATAAAAACTTATATAAAAAGGTCAGATAACATGGAATAATGAATCCACGTGGAAAAAGTAAGAGCTATCAGTAAGTAGGTGTGTGGTGGATCAGACATATATTTGGGGTGTGCATATGTGTGCAGATGCACATGTGTGCACATGACATGAAAGCCAGAGGTTAACCATAGGTGTCACTCAGTGCACCTTATTTTGGTGGCCATAGTCTCTCTAAACTGAAACATACCCAGTTAGGCTAGTTAGGCTGTACTGCAAACTCCAGGGATCCTCCTGCCATCTCTTATGCCCCCCCATCCCCACCAACCCTTCCCACCACACCCCCATTCCATTTTATGTGTTTTTCTTCTGTTTTCATCTTTACCTTGTGATCCACTTGTCTTAACCAGTGGCTCCCCAAAGGGCCTAGGTGTAGAGCTGCCCACGGAAGCTTGAGTAACTCACCAGGGGGCTGACTTTTTAATATAGGTTCTAGGGACTGAACTCAGGAGCTCATGCTTGCTGGGCATGAACTTCATCAACCGGGTTACTTCCCTAGCCCCAGACTGGCTTCAAGGCTAACACGTTAGGACAGAGGCCACAGGATGAGTGATAAGGTATGAAGCTTGGAATCATGGAACAAGGCCTCACCTGAGGCTGTGAACTTCATGACACTCATGTCCCAAGGTAGAAAAATCTCTGGTGCTTGTGTTCTGATATGTGACCCCCAAACTGGCTAGCTTTTGAGTCATAGATCAGAGATACCCTTGCCTCCAGCTAGGACAAACAGAAGGACAAGGACTATCTCTCACGAGCATTTGGCTTACAGTTTGTATGAAGTTAACTTCAAGCTTGTCCTTGCTCAATGACTGACTGTCTTGCCCACTCTTTAGCTAGAATAGAGTTGTTCTTAAATAGCCGAGATATATAAATGAAAGGAGGCTGTCCCCACGGACAGCTGTCCCTAGCTTTGGGTTAAGGTCCCTGGAGACAACAACTCTCCAGTTCCTTGCATTTATCACAATGGGGGAAATAAAGCCACAGTTTAGCAGATACCGCTTGATCCCCTGGATCGGATCCAGTGGTACAGAAGATAGAAATGATCATTTTGCTCTAGATTCTATGGTCTGGAGAGACAGAGAATGAAACAGGGAAGTTCTATAGGACATAATAATCACAAAAATTCCCTGGGTCACCAGCTCCTGGGTTGAGTGACTCTGGTAGAGATGTACAGTGATCGATCCCAGAAGAACATGTTTAGTTTTGGGTTCTCTTCTATCAGGCTGCCCTATTTTTTTTTTTATTTCTTCCTATTAATCCCCCACTGTCATTTATTGAGTCTTTGCCTGTATGGTTATTGTTGTTCTATACAAGCAGAGCTCCTCAGAAAGCTATATGTTCAAAGAACTTCACAATGGATGGGGTTTGCTTTGGTACCTGTCTTAGTCAGAGTTTCTATTCCTGCACAAACATCATGGAAGGAAGTGGGTGGTAGAGTGACAGAGAGGATGGATAGAGAAACAAATGAAAGATATATTTTCTTAAAGGAACTCTTAGCAAAAGAGCCTTGATCATAAAACAAACAAATAAACAAGATCTTGGTTTCATTAATGTCAATGTGTATATGTGTTATGCACATGTGTGTGTCGGTACCTGAAGAAGGTGTTGGATCCCCTGGTGCGACAGTTGCAGGTAGTGGTGAACCACCTGACCTGGGTACTGGGAACCAAGTTCTGGCCCTGTAAAGAGCACCAAAACTCTTAACTGTTGAACCACTTCTATAGCTCTGACCTTGCAGCTTTTGTTGTACAAGACAATGCCCAGAACAATCTTCTTAAAATAAGCATGTTCTGGAGCTTGCTTTCAGATACATGGATTCAGTGAGTCTAGAGAAAAACAAGGAGGCTTTGCAGTTTGAACAAGTGCTCCAAGTCCTCCCAGTGCAAGCAGACCTCAGCCTGTCCTCTCTGCTCTGACCTCATGTCTATAATTCCTCCCCCTGATAATGTAGCAGACATCATCTTTGAGTTACACTGCCTTTAGGTTATTTTCAAACATGTACCAAAGCAAGCCAGTGGGGATTAGGAATAGACCCAGAAGCCAGGTCTTTGTGGCCAGAGACAACTGTTAGATCCACCAACGGGACCACCTTCCAGGATGCTCCTGATATGTCTTCTATCTGTGTGTGACCCATTGATCAGGCCAAGGAGAAACTTTGGAAAGGGGAACAAGAAACATTTGCCCTCTTCACTGAGCTGTCTCCTGGAAGAGGGAGGGAGAGCCAAGCCTTTGATAAGGATATCTACCCCACAGGTGATTCTCTGGGTGGGGTGTGTTAGAGTCAGCCTCTCTCTACATCCTTACCAGAAGATGTGATTTGGGATTAGAGAGAGATTTTGTTTGTTTGTTTGTTTGTTTGTTATGGAAGCAACCTGTTTGTAAAGAAAGGATGAGAAGACCCTGAGGTCACTGGGCAAAGCCAGGAGGCTGAGCAGTGTCACACACTCATGATTTCCTTCCAGGCCAAGCTTACTCTCAAAAGATGACAGCCATTTTCTAAGAATAAGATCGTTCACTGCTCATTGCATTTCAAGGCTTAAATAATGTATTCTGCCAGACAAGTCTCTGAAATGATTTTCCAAGTGAATGCATCAGAAAGTGCCTCGAAAGAATGCCTGGTGCAGAAAGAAAAGGACATTCGGAAACAGTGAGCTGTTTGAGTCAGAATCTACACTGAGATGTGCCTTACCCACAGTGAGGGACTCACATGCTAGGTGCACAGCCAGGGAGGTGTTGACTTGCTAGTGTTCCCATGTAAATACACCCCTAGATCAAGGCAAGGAGCACCACCAGCACCCCAGGAAGCTCCCTCACATCCTTCCTCACCTGTCACCATGAAGAACTATTTTAATTTCTAGGCCATCTTTTTAGATTATTATTTTAAAAATTTGGTTTTGTTTGTTTATTTGTTTATCTCTGTGTATGTGTGTCCATGCATATGAGTGCAGGTGCCGACAGAGTCCAGAAGAGGGTGTCAGATCCACCACAGCTAGAGTTACAGTTTGTGTTGAGCTGCCCAGCATGGGTGCTGGGAACCAAACTTAGGTCCTACCCAAGAATGGCTCGAGCTCTAAACCACTGAGCTACCTCTCCAGCTCCATAGATGGTCCCATTCGCATCTTGAGTGTCAGATAAGTGGGATTCTATGGCGCAACTTATGTAGTCACTTACTGCTTGTTTATCACCACTCTGTTGTGGGACTGTCCCACAGTATTTCATTCTCTATTGCCACATAGTATGCCAGTCTCCCAGCAGTCTGCTACTGTGAAATATTTCACACACACACACACACTTTGAAAGCATTATTTATCGCTCACACATGCACCACCTCCAACCTGTAAATAACATTGTTCTCTACCTGCATCTCTGCCCACGTATCTTTCCATCCACCCATCGATCCACCTTCCTTTCAAAGTCCATCGCAGGAAGCAGTCACTTCACTTCTAAACACTAAAGAGGGCAGATCGTGATTGCACTATTGACCTAGAGTCAGCTATTTGCTTATGGCTGTTGCGTTGGGATGTGCTCTTTCCCCTAGTAGTTGCAGTGATGTAATGTTAAATCTCTTAAGAGCCAATGTTTATTGAGTCTGGAAATTGTACCAGATACTGCACTAAGCACCAAACACATGGGCATGTCCTGTCACTTTTGTTTCAAGATGCAGAAGCTTAGCCTTAAAGAGGTTGATTTGCCCATGTTCATAGGGAATTTGCATCATCCCTGGGTGAGGGATATTTTTCCAAAGCCAGCCACCCTCATGGGATTTGCCTAAACTGGGTTTCGTGTGAGTCCTGCTTTCCAGTTTTATCTTTGCCTCTTCATTATTGGAGCCTTTAGGGACCTCAAAATTATCCACCAGTAACAGAGACAATCATAACAATGTCAAAAAAAACCAAAACCAAAACAAAAACACTATTAATGGGCCCTTGAGATGGTACATTGGGTAAGATAGATTGCTGAGCAAACCTGGCAACACAAGTTTGATTCCCAGGTTCCAAGATGAAAGGAGAGAACAGAATACTGAAAGTTGTCATTTGAACACACACACACACACACACACACACACACACACACACAGAGAGAGAGAGAGAGAGAGAGAGAGAGAGAGAGAGAGAGAGAGAGAAAGTAATAATAAATAAAAACGTTTAAATCATTCTTGATCATTGAGTGGATTTTAAAATGCCTAATAAAATACCTGACCATTCAGATTTACAGTCTAGTGCTTGCCAGTGAGAAGATTCTTGGTCTGTTGGTGTCTATAGAACAAGCCAAGCCACTCACTCCAGTGCTGTTGAGTTTTTGTGTTCTCTGTTGAGGCATCATCATGGTCACTTTGTGATAGGCCCAGCTATGCAGTTCACTCTGAAAACAGGACCCTGCTCCTCTCTGTCCCCTTGGTCACTTACGTTTTCTCTGGAAGCACATGGGTCATTCATTTGACCCTATGGTGGCTACGAGAGCAGTCCCCAGAGTAACAGTATCAGCTCTTCCCAAACAGCGTTGCCATGGTTCCTACAACTGGATAAAGCGGGTGATCGAATTTGGACTCAGATTGCTGTAAAATAGAGCTGGAGGAGGGGGGAGCTGTGATTTAGTTCTAAGCCTGAGACCAGGTATGGACGAGTTGTCTGCAGGGGGATCTACCCACTTCATCAGTTCTGGAAGGACACACTGAGATTGGGCTGGAGAGTAGACCGCCTCTCCACTTGCAATTTCTTCCTTTCCATGAGCTAAAACACCCAGCATTATCTGCTCAACTGACATATTAAAAACCCACAAAGAGAACATATTTTTCCACATGTAATATCTCAGAAGAATCAGAAATAAAAACAGAACCAGTTGAGTTTTCTCCAGGCACTGCATTAAGAGACTGTGGGCTAAGAAAAAATACAACTATACCCTAAAGTAAATCATTCAACCAAATAGAAAGATTTTTTTTTCTTAATGCACCCTGAATGTGACATCTAAACATGCTAGAATTTTACTCTGTAGACATTTCTATTTTGTTTCTCACCTTTACACGATTATATAATTTCATTATATTATCAACACTTTATGAGTTACTTTGTTTTGTTTGTTTTTCTTGTTTATTTATTTATCAGAGGGGGGAGGAGCATGACCTGTGTTGAATTTTTTTTTTCTTATGATGTCAATCCCAGGAAATTCATCTGAGGCCCTCCAGCTTGGAAGCAAGTCCTATCTCTCCAATCCTTGCTTGTTCTTAAGGCAGAGCCCCACTCTGCAGCTCAAACTGGGCTGAAACTTACTATATAGCCCAGGCTGTCCTCCAACTAATACCAGTCTTCCTGCCTCAGTCTTCTAAGGACTGGGATTGCAGGTATAAGCTACCACATCTGGCATGAGGTTCGTTTATTTTATTTTATTTTATTTATTTTATTTTATTTTATTTTATTTTATTTTATTTTATTTTTTTGTGAAGGCTATTCTTTGTTCTTTTCTTTTAGTTGTATTACTGTTGTTTATGTCTTGCAGTATTGGATAGAGCCAAGGACAATACATGTACTATGTGAGAGCTCTACCACTGAGCTACGCCTCTGACCTATTTCTCTTTATTCAGAGACAGAATCTAAGTATGGAGATCAGGCTGGGCTGGAATGTTGAATCCTTCTGCCTCAGACTCTGTACTAGCTGAGGCTACAGCTTTAACTTCAGTAGCCTGTTCTATGCCTAAGTTTTTGTTGGTTGGTTGGTTGGTTTGTCGTTTGGGGTTTTGTTGTTGTTGTTCATTTGTTTGTTTGATTTATTTTCACTCTGTATGTGTGTGTAGCCTGCAGTTCCCACAGAACTCAGAAGAGGGAGTCATATTCTTCAGAGCTAGAGTTACAGATGGTTATGAGCTGCCACGTGGAGGCTGGGAATTGAACCTGGGCCCACTGAAAGAGCAGCCAGTGCTCTTAACCCCTGAACCATCTCTACAGGCTCCTCTATGTCTAGGGTTTTTGGTTTTTTTTTTTTAACTATTTTATTTTTATTGAAAAATTAACATGCTTCTGTTCTGTCTATTTCTTTTATTACAATAAGGTCAAAATGCCCATGACAATCACGGACTGATAAATATATAATCAATTATTTCCCAAGGTCATGTTTTCCAAAAATAAGAATACCAAGTAAAAGAGGGTGGACTTTCTAAAGGGCCTTAACTGTGTTGCTAATTTGGTTTTGTGAAATATGGGGGTCTGGGGTCTGATTCAGTGAACTACTTACCGGGCCTTGTGAGCACTGACTCCTCTGTGCCTCAATCTTCACCAAAAGGTGTGTGCAATGCACCAGTCACTTCAGCCCATCCCTCCAAATCCACTATTTCCCTCCTTCCCTTCGAGAACGTTCTGCATAGTGACTCACCAGCCCCCGAGACGTGGTGTGTGTCTCAGTCTTTCCTCACGTTCACCTGAGTCTTCCGAGAAGCCCACTGATGCCTAGTGGTATTTGGTAGGAAGGGGTTAAATCCACATTCCCGGTTCTGCTCCAGATGAACACATGCAGCTCTGAGCAGGTGATAGGTAATGACCATCCTCTCCCATCCTCCACACACAACTCCCTCCATGCCCCACCCCCATCCCCATCCCCACCCTATCTGACACTCATCCAGGCTTTCAGAGGAAAAATGAAAAGCCAGGAGTGGAGTCACACTGAAGTTCAGACTTGGGTGGGTCAGGTGGGTTCAAGGTTTCCATCTAAGGATAGGTCACTAGGTTCAGTCAGAAGCTGGTTCAGGAGACCCCCCCCCCATCTGTGAAATTTGTAAAAGAGGGCAGGGGTAAGATGGTAGAGGGGCAAAATATGAAGACATACAGCTAGCTTGAGAGAAGGAAGAAGCCTGTTGATCTAGAACCTTCTCTCCTTAGCTGACTTAAATTCTCTGACTCTACCTTTTACTTAGCAAGCAGCCTAAGACATTAAACACATGTAGGCAACTATAGACCCTTCTGCTCTTGTGGGATGTCTAAGATCACAATGTGGGATTTACTCATCTCTTTATTTTAACTCTTAGCCCGAGTACATGTGTGACCTGTAGGACAGAATTAATGTGCAGGAATGAATGAATGAATGAATACATGAATGTACATCTAAGTGATTTCTAGACTAGCCCAACACCATTCTCCTAGCCTAGGGAATGATGACCCACAACCCCAGACAGGACCCACATGCTCTAGATTCGGTACTCAATGAGCAGATGGACATAGTCCTTGTAGCTAATATCCAGGAAGACCAGGTCCTAGAAGTGACCATATGACTCCCTAGCAAGGCCCCGCCAATGTCACAGACAAGTTCCATTCTATCATAGTTGACATGCACATGGGCATCATCAGACTGTCTTCATTTCCTATGTACAGTCTAGCACCGCTGCCATGGGGTCTCCTTTTCTTAAAGCCCTGTGGAAAACTAGGGTACCAACAGCAGGCACACACCCCAGCTGCGGATGCTGAGGACTAGCCAGGCAGAGCCTGTTATGCCGCCCTTCCTTTCATCTACCCTTCCCAGTTCTGCTCATTGGTTTTGAAATCATTAGTATGGTGAAGATGAAAGCCATTGGAGATAGCTCCCAGATTTTTCGGTTTATTATGTTCAATTGGATCCGAGCCGAGCCATTTGCCGAGTGCAGTATTACCATAAGAAGGGACTCCGAATGTTTGTCACATAACCAACCCCTTTGTGGGTGAAGGCAGTTTCTTAAAATAAAAGGAAAGAAGGAAGGAAGACAGACAGAAAGAAAGAAATTGAGCTACCTAGTCCTCTCCCCTATTTAAAATTTTTAGTTATATTTATTTATGTATTTAATGTGTGTGTGTGTGTGTGTGTGTGTGTGTGTGTGTTGTGCAGAGTGGCGTGCACATTAATGCCACAGCAAATATGTAGAGAGGTGAGAAGACGCCTAGGGGGGTGAGTTCTCTCCTTCCACCACGTGGGACTCAGAGATCAAGGGAGCCCCCTCAGGCTTGGCAGCAAGCACCTTTACCTACTGAGCCATTTTTTCAACCCTGTTTTCCTGTATTCTTAGGTGTGTAGCAAGAAAGAACATTCTTTGATCAGATAGAGTCCTGGGAGCCTAGGAGGGGCTCAACTGTGGGATCACCCTCCTTCCCTCCCCACTTAGAACCTTTGTTTGACATTGTTGCTGGGGAAACCTGGTTTATCACTGTGTGAGCGGGAACAGCTGGGGGAGACAGAAATTCCACAGCCATCACCCAGCTGGTCCTAGTAGTTTGGGTATTAGTTGGAATGGCAAGTTCTAGAATGTTCCTTAGGTATATCATGGGCCAAAGTCAAGGTTGGCTCTAGCCCTGTCCCATACTTTATCCAGAAGCCAAAACCGGTGCAGACAGGAGGAAGGCTGCTTAGTGATGAGGTCAGGGACTGTGTCTATGAATGTGAGCAGGGAAGAGTGCCCCATCACCCAGACACATGTGAGTTACTTTATGAATTGCAATGGCAAACTAATTAACAGAAGCAGCTTAATGGAAAAAGGGTCTCCTGGGACTCACAGTTCCGGGGATGCTGTCCTTCATGACAGGGAAAGCCTGGGATGTGAGAAGTGTGAGGTTTTGTGTCACGTGTCCCAGTAAGTGAAGGATGAATGTTGGTGTTCAGCTTGCTAGCTTTTCCATTCAGTTCTGGGTCCCGGCCCATTGGATGGTACTGACACTCAGGGTTGGTTTTCTTTTAATCCTCTCTGGAAATAACGCCCATAGACGCACTTCTAGGTGATTCCAGGTGATTCTGAACTCTATCAAGTTGATTATGAAAATCCACCCTCACAATTCACCATGTTAAATGGAGTAAACAGTTCCTTGAAGGACAGAAGAAAACGAAATGGGTACCGAGTGAGCCAAGACTCTTCCTAGAATGTTCCCTGCCCAGGATTCTTTGTGTTAAGTACAGCTGTTGTATATTAGCCTTCCCTTGTGAGTTTGGATTGAAAAGCTTACCAAGAGATTTTACAATCGTATCTGCCTGATTGCATTTAAATAGAATGCTAACAAGACACAGCCAGCCCATTTCCCTTCTCAGAACCTCAGTTTCCCCATCAGTACAATGGGGACAATAGCACAGGAACTAGGGATGCTTCCTGAAGCTGTACTATGGTCCTACCTGCTGTTGCCAGGAAACCTTCTCCAGCCACCTGTAAGTTTAACTCAGATGATAAAGGTCTCTCCTTATCCCCAGCAGTCTTGGAGCTCTCTGTAGAGAACAGGTTGTTGCTCCCCATGTCCCAGTAAGAGGGAGGCTTGGACAGGTGGCAAAGCCATGTCATGTGACAGAGCCATGTCATTTCCAGATGAACTGCGGCTCCCCAGGGGCTATCAGCTGCTGCCCCAGAGAGAGGGGCATCCAGACAAAGAGCCAAATTTAAATGCATGTAAGGTTGCTGTTTGTACCACTGAATGCTTAAGACATCTGTTGGGAGTCTCGCATTATAAACGAACAGAGAGGATCCAGGAGTGCTTTAGTATCCAGGAGCCGCTAAGTGAGCGCCACATATTTCAGAGCTGGATCTTAATCAGACATATTTATATCCATAATATTTTACAAATTAAAAGCAACAGAGATAGTAACCAAAAGGGTATCAGCAAACTGGGCAGGCGAGCAAGAGAACTTGGACCTCAGAGAGAGCCTGACTGCTCAAGAGCCAAGTAACAAACTTACTGTCGTTGCCAGGTGTCTACGTGGCTCATCTAGTAGTTCGTCTAAATTAAATGGCACACATCGTAAAGGAAAGAGCTGCCTCCGAGTCCTGCCAGGTGCTTCTGTTTTAGCGATAGAACCTGGTTTTTCTTTCCCTCCCAGTTCAGCCCTCCTCCCTGCCAGCAAGTCACGGACATCTTTCACTCTTTCATCTCCTATTTCCTTTCAGTTCATTATGCCCTGCGATTCTGGGGAAACATGGAGAGAGAGAGAAAAATATATATGGTTCTTTAGTTTAATTAATGGCAAACTTCGAGAACAGGCCCATTTAATAAATCTGTTCTCCGGACTTAACAAATCTCTTTGCCTTCAAGGGCCTCCTGTCATTTTTTTTTTTTCCCGCCAAGGACCCCTCCCCACCCCCGACCCCACCGAATGGCTGAATAATTGACAAAAAACGAAGGTAAGGATAGAGCCCTGTAATTGATTCGTAAGATCCCTTCCTCCAAACCCACTGAAGAGTTAATTATTTTTTTTCCTACAGTTGGGACTCAGCTGTTATTTCTACTGGGATTAAACAGCTGTCAGCATTGTTAATGGCATCAGATTCACGCATTAAAATCATTCCGCTGCCTTCCCGTGGAAAGTGGGATGGCGGACATCTCTGCCACAGCCCCCTCCCCAGTGAAGGAGTTGAAAGTCTTAGGAAAGATAACAGCTCTTATTACAAAACCACAGACCAGAGCTCCTGTTGATGGGATCTCATAATGAGTAATTAAGCCGCTGCGCACTAAGTCTGGCTGTCAGGGTGGCATTTGGTGCTGGCTTTCCCTGGTGGAAGCAGCTGGGTAGACCAGGAAGGCGATAAAAGGAAGGAAGAAAAAAACAAAAAACAAACCAGAATTCTTTTAGAAGTAGCCTGACTTTTGAAGAAAACAAAAACCAAAACAAACAAACAAACAGAGCCAGGAAATAATGGACACATTCAAAAGGAACTCTTAAATGTCCTTAGAGTGTCTGCCATTTTCTTCAAACAACTGCAATAGTATATTGATGGATGGAAAACTAAGAAGCATTCTCTCTCTCTCCGCTCTCCCCCCTCCCTTTTCCCACCTCCCATCTCCCCATCTCTTCTTCACCCTTCCTCAGCCGCTCTCCTCTTTCTGCGATAGTATCCATCCTCTAGGCTGTCCTTGAACTCCCGATGTATCTCCAGCTCTTGAAGGCTCGAATTACAGGAATAAGCAACATCAGAACTTTGTATCACAGATAGTGGTCATTCTGCAAACTGAGCCAAATCCCCAGCCCTTTGTGTCGCTTCCCTTCCCCTCTACCCCTCCTTCTCCTCACCTCTCTTTCTCTCTTCCCCCTTCCTCTTTCTTCCTTCCTGACCCTCTACTCTCATATCCTCTTCCTCCCTTCCTCCTTTCTCTCTCTCTTTTTCTCTTTGAGCTTTCTTTCTTTATTCCTGGCCTAAGCTTCCTGAATTATATGCTGGCCTGCTTGGGTTTCTTGTTGTTTTCCTTGCTTGCCTTGTGTTAATTTGTTTGCTTTTCAAACCGAAGTTTCAAGATGAAAAAGCGAATGGGAACATTTCTGGGTGTCTTGAAGGACACAAGTTCCTGTACAGATAAGGGGGGCAGGGCTTGGGCTTCTGAGCTGAGGGTCCCCACCTCCCTCATCAACAGAACTAGACAATTTCTATCTCCAGCCGGGAAAACTGTGTGGAGCTTTGTCTTTATTTCCTCCAACTTCTTTATCTCAGGCCACATGACCAATCCTGGGACTATTTCAAGGGACATTGCCAGGATTTCTTTCCTTTGGCAAGACAAAACTTGTGTCGCATTTATGTTGAATTCTAAGCTTTTTACAGACTGTCCCGCACTGAGAAAATACAAAATCATTTCCCTATCTACTGCCCTGGATAAGCGCAGTAACTATCATGCATGATGCCACACATCTCCAGTGCCACTAAAGATGAGGCAGAGACAGGAGAATTGCTGTGAGTTCGAGGTCTGTCTGGGCTACCTAGTAAATGCCAGACCAACTAGGGCTATAAAGCAAGACTTTGACTCAAAAACTGAAGAAAACAAAACAACAGCCCCCCCCCCCCCAAAAAAAAACAGAAAACAAAGACAAAAAGCAAGGGAGGGATGCACTATGTTCTCACAAAGCAATTTAGTCCAGGGAAGCTCAGTCTAGTCAATACTTTATAAAGGAAGGGAAGGAAAAGCCAGTTCTTTGGGGTTTATGTTGAGGAAGCAGCATTTTAGATGATTCTGTAGCAAGACACACTGCAGATAAATGAACCATCTTCCAGATAATAACCTAGGAGGGCTCCGTGTGTCACACATCACACCAATAAACATCTTAATTGAACAGCAAGTGTTTGTCTCCCTTCCATTCCTCAGAAGCATGGGCTTCTGCAGAGTCTTGGGAAAGGCCAGGGTTCCTCGGGAGCTGGCTCCACTAGGATGTGTAGCCCCATGTATAGCCTCCAAAACTAGATCGAGATTTTACCCCATAGTGAGTAAAATCATCAGCCAAGATAACCATCTCTTCCCCACATATGTATAAAGACATGTAATTTGTTAACAGGAGATTCGTTAAACATTTTTTATTTAGAGAATATGGTTTGTATTTAGAGCAATCTTGAATATTGCCGAAACTTAGGGACTCTGGTGAGATGATGGTGGTCCAGGCCAAAGGGCAGGGCTCAGTGTTCTGTGGGTCCATAATACATTGTGTAGCTAGCACATGGTCAGACCCTAAGGAATAGAGTTGTTTGTCCACACTTCCTGGCGTTGATAGTTCTACAAGTGGATTGCCTAGCCCAGACAAGGGCTTTGTCAGCAGACAACATGAAGCCAACCAAGCTTGTGAGCAAGAGGATATAGTGTCAGGATTCTACCGCATAGCTATCTGACAGTCATGGGGGAGACTAGCCAAGACTCATGGCCCTTTAGGCCCAGAAGGACCCTTGGTCTAAGGGCATAATCTTCCCTTCCAGCTTTGCCAACTTCCATGTCTCCCTGTCCCCCACCCTCAGCCTGAATACTCCCCTGACTGGCACCCTCCTGCTCATTACCCCATAGTACTTGGAAATTTTGTGAAACTTCTTTATGAGGATGCCTCAACATTCCTCTTTGGTTAGTGCCCCTCCTCTGGTCCTGGAACATTGAAAACTCTTATTATTCCACTTGTGTGGACTTCAACATTGCCTGTTCATTATTCACCCTTGCAAGCCCCACAAAATTCTTGACATAGCATAGGCACTCAGGTGAAGGAACAGACCCATGAGCAAATGACTGAACGGATGAGTAAACATGGGCTTTTGTCCTTGCAAAACTCCACGTACCCTTTAATCTCAGCAGCATCTGTGAAACACACCTACCTCTTTCTGATCTTCATTTTCAAGCAGTTTTGAAATGAGAACCAGAGCGGCAACTTTTGCTCTTGTTACCCCAGGCCCTCACCCACTCCCAGCACTCAGGGCTGTGTGGTCAGGATCTCAGATCCGGAGCATGTAACATGTGTGGGTCTGTGACTAACAGAGCTACCCGGCACACGGTGGTGAAACTCGAGAGGACGACTGAGCAAGTAATTTCTGTAGGGACCCAGCAGGCAGAGCAGGAGCAGCATGATGTGGAAAAGAAGTTGCAACTTGGCCATTTGCAGCCCCATCTGGGTCTCCTTTATGGAACGTCAACCAGGAAGCAGCCTGGCTTCTCATTTCTAAGCTTTAACATCTGTACTAGAGAAGATGAGCTCCTAGATTACTGTGATACCAAAATCAAATAATAATAATAATAATAATAATAATAATAATAATAATAATAATAATAAAACAAAAATACCTGAGCTTAACAGATAATATTTGGTCTAGCCTGCATTAGAGCTCTCTTTTCAGAAATACTATTTTAAATGTATTTCTCTCTCTCATGGGACCAGTCTTATTGGGTCTCCTTCATGCTTGGTCCCAATGGAGATAAAGGGCCGCAAGCAAGCTGAGTCCTCTAGGATGTACGGTCACTTCCACCCCTGCCCAGGACCTCTGCACAACCCAAACTGAAGTGCTTGACTGACAGCTGCCCTCCTTTTCTGTTTGCCTTCTTGCTTTGTGTCTAGCATGTCAGCTCACTAGAGAAAAATCAACTGACCAAGGACAGTCAAGAGTCACCTAAGTCTCAAGTCAACAAGGCCACTGTCTATGCTGCATGTCCATGCAGCTCTGGAAAGCTGATCTGTCTCCTTTGGTCCCTACAGTGTTGACTCTGTTCCATTTACAGAACTCTGAGTCTAGTCTTTGTTTGAACCCCTCTCTTCCAACAATATATATTTGAGAACTAGAAATCTGGGGGAAGTGGTGGCATGGCTGTGTATGGAGTGTGTGTGTGTGGGGGGGGGGGGGGTTGAGGGGATGGTGCTTGTCCCTAAGGCACAGGCTCTGAAATCTGTGACCTCCCTTGGAGAAATAGACATCCTTGCAGTGACCCCAGATTCCAACCGATGACATTGATTTGCCTGGTTAGTTATGATCTCAGAACTTGTTGGGGCTCCCTTATTTCTGCTCCAGCTCCCAAGCAAAGCAAAAGGCAGAATGTGGACAGAGACTAGTTTAAGAAAGCCTGACCCTTGCTCTCACTAAAGCCTTGCTTCAGTCCTTTCTCAGAGAAGCTTCTAGTCCCTCTTCTTACAGGATACCCTGAGAAGTAGGTGTGATCCTCTCTACGCATGGGGAGATTCTTTGCATTAAAAAAAAAAAAAAAAAAAGGAATTCCTG
This sequence comes from Uromys caudimaculatus, assembly GCA_028551405.1. Classification (NCBI taxonomy): domain Eukaryota; kingdom Metazoa; phylum Chordata; class Mammalia; order Rodentia; family Muridae; genus Uromys; species Uromys caudimaculatus. The sequence goes on from CM052707.1 coordinate 43,561,236, forward strand.
TCATTGTGGCGCATTCGGAAAACAAAAGAGAAAAGAGACAGAAGTGAGGCAAACTATTCACATGCCCAACCACACCCACTGTATGGAGTTCATTTGTCAGTTTACTTCTAGTCTTTTTTTTTTTTTTTTTTTTTCCTTTCCTATTAGTTGGACATTGATTTGCTTCTAAGCAAAAACCACTGCCATTACTAGCATACCATCATCAGTGACAGGATAGGAACGCATGTCTGCTCAGGGCAGGTGACTGGGACCTTCTCTTCTCAGTTGCTTGGATTCTGAGACTGTGTGTTAGACAAGGGTTTCTACTCTGCCAGCTTTTGCCCAGGACTGTGTTAGAGACAGGGCAGAGGTGTCCTTTCCCCCTGACATCAGCTGAAGTTGGTCCTGTGGTATCCGTAGACAGAATCTTTCTAGCCTAGAAAGGGGAAACTGATAGGACCTTCTTGACAAAACCCCCCAAAGGCATTGGACAGAACCCTTGTCTAAGAGCGCATGCAAACAACTCTGAAAGGCACTGCACAGTAGTACCTCGCTCTAAGACTGCATGGCATCACACCTGAAACAGAAGATATCCAAGAACCTATGGGGGTCCCTGCTGGCCTGGGATTTCCTTTATTATCTTGGGAAGTTGCACAAACTGTTCCAGCTGGAATATAGAATTGCATTTGTCGCCGGGCAGCGGTGGCGCACGCCTTTAATCCCAGCACTTGGGAGGCAAAGACGGGTGGATTTCTGAGTTCGAGGCCAGTCTGGTCTACAGAGTGAGTTCCAGGACAGCCAGGGCTATACGGAGAAACCCTGTCTCGAAAAACCAAAAAAAAAAAGAATTGCGTTTGTCCAAACAGGGTTGGTAACTGCAGGAGGTACTGTGGGTGATTCAGCTCATGGCCACCTTATTCCCTGATGCTCATCCTAACTCCACAAAGGACCACGGGATCCCTTGTACTTCCAAGCCTCTGGTTTCGAACCTTTACTGTGTGCTAGGTCTTATTAGCTCCATGTTAGAGGGAAAGACTGAGGCCATGTGCCAAATGTGACTCACCTCCTTCACAGCTGTTATTGTCTTCCTCTACGGAGTTTTACTCCTAACAATGCCCCCGGAATGGTTTCAGTTCTCTTGGCTCTAAGAAGGTCTGTAAAATACCACTTGTATTAGCCACACATAGACAGATCTCAGTTTTCACACTTAATGATACTACATGACTGTCTGGCTATCTAACCACAATTAAAATACCCGTACTTTATTTACTTAGTTATTACAATGTACTTAAAAAAGAAAGAAAACAACTTTTTCTATCTCAGGCTCCCATTGGTGACATTGATGACATAGCCAGGTGTCTCATTGTAGGAACTGCAGTTAACATTTCATACCAGGACCAATCTCTTGACCTTGAAAAGGAGGCTAGATCTACATATTTTCATCTTTCAAAAGATGAAATGAATAGAGTTGGTTTAATTTCTAAAGTTGTAGCTGGACTCACTTTCCCCACTTGAAGTGGAGGAGCAGGTTGGGACAGTCTTGAAATTCCTCTAGAGTTTGTAAGAGACTATATAATCCTTTAACTCTCTAGGACTGGCCTCAGTGAACAATATACAAGGACCACCCCATGTCCAGACTTTGTATTTCCTTCAGGAGAATAAGGCAGAATCCTATAAGACCCTGCATTTTGGGTTCTGTATGTGCAGATCTGTACTCAGCAGTTTTTTCTCATGGGACTACCTTTTAGTGCTAGACCATAGAGCTTTCTAGACCTTGGAATCCTCAGTAAGCCTCTTCCTGTGTCTTGGTATTGAGACAGATCCTAACTGTGAGGTCTCTGTTCTACAGAACTTTGCTGACAGCTTATGTGTATGTGGGTCACTGTAATAGCCTGATTGTGTCAGCCACCTTCAGTGGCTTCTTTCTTGTCTCTGAACTCTCTTATTAGGATGTGTCTGTGCTTGCTACTGCCTGCATCCACCATCTTAGGATCGCTATATGGACATTTAAAAACGCAAAGGGAAAACAAGATGCTAACAGAGGTCTGGAGAGCACAGTCAAAGGAATCAGGGACAAAGCAAGCTGCTGGCTACGCAGCACCTACTGTGGTCCAGATGATTTCCGCACTGAGTGTCATGTAAATCTGTACCACTATCCTTTTCATATATAAGAAGTGGCTCCTACCCTACTGGGGGAATGGGGGTTGGTCACTTTTTAGGGAAAACATGAAGGTGGGCTGACCTCAAAATCCTTTCTCCAGCCTTTCTGCCAGGTGCCATCCAAAGGAAAAGAAAAAAGACTCCTTTAAACATTCTGGGGATTTGGGTGTTATAGGGTTTGTTCTGTTAGGGAGACAGCCCTCTCCCAAAGTGTTACCAAGGACAAAGGGAATGGGTGACCATTTCTTTCTTTAAACCTAGTATGCTACTAAAAGACAGGGTGGAATGCAAGAGCCAGATGACGGAAGAAGCGGTGTGGAACGCTGTCTTTGGAGCATATCCTGGCTGTTGTATTGAGGAACTCAACAGCACATTTGGTTACCTGCACAGGATCAAGCCAAAAAGATCAGTCAGGATTTCACCAGGCAATTAGATTCAGTAGATTGGGATGAGAGGGGTCAGACACACAAAGGGAGTAGATGGATAGGCTGGGGTGCTGTAATCTATTTAATAACTTAGGATGTTGCTAGGGACATAGACACAGGGGAGGGCTCCATCCTCAATAACCTTAAGCTACTAATGTCTAACAAGTTACCTAGAAAAGGACACCTCTGAGCCTGTAATGTCTAACAAGTCACCTAGCAAAAGGATATCTCAGGTCCCCGTGCTTTGTTTGACTGGCAGGGTCTGTTTCAATAGTTCTTAGCGAGGCTGCTGGGCTTGCATCAGGGTTAAAACATTCTCAGAAAGATTTGGACCATGTAAAATCATGCTAGGAATGGTTTGAACTCCTGGGGATTTGAATTTCTTCTCCTTCATTGCTCAAGGAAGGGGAGAAAGAAAGAAAGAGAGAAAAAGCATACCCAAACTTGTGCATTGAATGAGAAATAGGATATATTTGCATTCCTTCCTAGTGTGTTTGCAAAATACAGACAGGCAAGTTTGAATCACCCTGACTTTGAAAGCATGATTTTGAGCAATTATCTGGGGGGAAAACCACCTCCTTCTCACTAAATAGGTCTGTCAAGAAGACTCATATAGTACAGCACACCGATGCCCAAACACACATGTGCACTGGTAAGCCGGCCTCAGCCAATTAAGTAGCAAAATGTCGGCTTGCATCCCAGCCCCTCCTGATCCACAGACAGATTTGTGTAAGTTCATTTTCATAGCGGCGTGTATGTATCCTTAGACTTTAACTGACAGATTCCCACAGTGAGGAGAGTGGGGAGTTCTCAATTACATGGTTAGCTAGGCACTGTGGATGTATGCTCCATGGCTTCTTGACAGGGAGGGAGGCAAGGGCTAACATCTCTGGTGCAGCAAGACTGTTAATATTTTAGACCAAGCTATTCAGATATGTCTGTTTATTTAGTCACAAGAACAAGTGCTTTTGAATCCAAACCCCAAAGAACTTTGCATTCGTAAGTAGTGGCTTACAGAATATTCTCTTCTGATATATATATTGTAGCCATCAAATGAATACTGTTTCCTGAACCTCCCTTTCTCCTTCCTGTGTTAGCTAAATTAGTTTAATCAGATTTTTAGTCCTCTGTGGCTGATATTGTGAACACTGCCCAAACTAATAAAATTAGCCCGAGAAGATTATGCATAACACCGTTTGTAATTGTAGAAGCAGTAATTGGGACGATGGGTTTTCTTTTGGACGCAGCATGAAGTATTCTTTTGTTTTTCTCTGTGAGATATTTACTGTTAGTGTCTTTTTGCCTTCATGTGATGCTGACGCAGACTTACCTTCCTTTGGGTTGACACAGAACCTTTACCCTCTCTTCCTCTCCCTTCTCCTTCTGTCCTGTTCTCTTCTTTCTTGTTTTCAGATGGGGTTGGGTTTCATCTTTTCGAGGTTGGCCCCAAACTCATTGTTCTCCAGCCCCAGCCTCCTTCATCCTGGGATTACAGGGATATCACCATTCCTGGATCTAACACATAAGAGAGCTATCTGCTGCCCTTTTGTTTCTGAGTCCAGTGACCCCTCCCCTTGACCCACACTTGCCCACTGTATGGCTTGGACTTCACTGAGACTTCAACAGCAATTAAAAGTCTCTCTGTACACCACTTCAACTCACACCAAGTACCCTCTGCACCAGGAATCTGTGAACATTTAAAAAAGTAAAGATCCAGGTATCTAATATTGGCATATTTTTATTACATCATCTCCATTGCAATTACTCAGCGTTGCTACAGTCGCACAAAAGCCACTACAGACAATATGTCAATGAACAGATGTGGTACGTATTGATAAACTTTATAAAAACAGACAGCAGACTGGAGACTCTGAGAATTATTTGTTAGCATCTGCCCTGTGTGGCAATCCTAGGCAGAGAATCAGAGCCACATTCCCTATTTCCGCTCAGTCAAGTCAGTGTTTCTATCTCACCTGGTGTTGGCTTGTCTTGTTTTGTTTTGAGACAAGATCTCACTATTTAGCTCTGGTTGGCCTAGAACTCTCAAGGCAGACCAGGTCATCTTTGAGTTTGTGTTGATCTTCCTGTCATTTGCCTCTCCAGGTACACAGGCAGGTGCCACTGTGCTCATCTTATCTCTACTGGTTTACTTAACACCACACAACTAACCTTTAGGGGGCCTTGAAACAAAGAGGATGTGTGAATTCTCAGTCTGTCTGTCATCTCATCCTTCACTCAGAAGTGGTCAGATGTTGGCAGGACCGACTTGAGTGATTTGTGCAGTCATGTCTGAGGATGAATCCAGGGCATTTGCAGTCGTGAGTGTGTGCAATGAATGGAATAGAAAGGAGAAAGAGAAGGAAAGGGGCTACAGGGCCTGGGGAAGGGAAAGATTTCTACTTTTCACTGTTGGCCCATTAGGGTTCCAATACTGAAATTCGTTTGACATGGTAAGACGACACTGGCTGACATTTGAGTGAACAATAGCGACCCCAGCTCAGGGTCAGGGGTCACCAAGTCTCTGCCCTCCCACCCCACCCCATCCCCAGGTCTCAGGAGCCATGCTCTGGGGTCCAGTTTTCAGACTTTGTAACTGTTTTGGCAGCAACTTTAGCCGCAGCAGAGGGCGCCTGACATCTGCACGAGATCCCTCTCAGGACTAGATTCTGAAAAGATCTCCATTTCCTCAAGGGTTTTATGGGCACAAATGCAAACACTCTATTCTGTCACTCTGTCACAACCCATTATGTCAGGAGAGAGGAAGCAGTTGAGTCTGTAAGTCTGTGTCACGGGCACACAGGGCGCTGTGTAGCATTGTCTCAGATGTGGCTTGTCAACAACCACAGAACTAATAGCCATGTCAGGGGCCCCTGAGCCACTAATCACTTGACATCAGGGCTGGTCCAGGTCTCCCCCGGTCAGGGGGAGGGGGAGACTGAAATCAGAAAAGGAGCGTCTGATTTCTCAGAACCATCCCCTCAGAATGCTGACCACTGTGTCCAGCTGGAGTGCAGAAGTTACAGCCAGTGCCAGTGTTCCAACTGACTGCTTCCTCCTGTTCAATCAGCCAGGATCTCTTAGAGGAGACAAAGACCTTGACTGAACCAGGAATGTGATGTTGTGTCAAAGGGTCATGGCTCAGAGCCCACAATGCATCAAGCTGACCTCCAGTTCTCCTTGCTGAGTGGATTTGCAAGACATCCCAGGGTCACAAGGGATCTGTGATGCAGGCTTGTTCTACATTGCATGGGAACATGGGGTGGAGGTGGGGGATGGGAAGATCATCTAGGGCCAGCTCAGGGACAGGAGCACTACCGCCCTCCTCCACCTGGCCCTGTCAGCATTTCCCTACATGAGATGAGTCAAATGTTGATATTTTTACATATGTAAGACACTGGCAGTTTTCAACACGAGATGAATGAGAAACTTAATTGAAACTAGTTCATCGGTCTTACAAGAAGCCACAGGGAGAGGGGCTTGGAGACCTGTCGTTTTGAAAGTTACCTGGAGGACACCTACCTGACTTCCCAACCTAGAAAGGCATATCTCTAATATATTGTCTGTGTACCACAAGAACAATTAGTTCAGACATGAGCTGATTGCTCTTTTCAGGCTCTGGGCAAATGATTCCCTAAATACGTTGGGGCTCTGCTTACTTTACCATCTGGGGGGTTTTCTTGCTATGATTTTGTGTAATGACTCCCAGGCAGGGAGAATAAGAAGTAAAATGTCACATGTACCAGGAACTTGGTGTCATTGTGGAGTGCCACAGCCAACATGGAGGTGACTCCAGTCACTAATACGGCTGGGGTGTATACTGAACGTTACACATGGTCCATTTCTGTCATTACAAGAAAATTTAAAGTACTACTACAAGAAAATGTAAAGTACTACTCTATTATGTGTGTTTCTGTGTTCCTGTGTGGGTGGGTGAATGTATACATGTGTGCATGTGGAGGTCAGAGGTCAGTGTCAGGTGTCTTCCTCGGCTGCTTTTCACCTTACCTTTTGAGACCCAAGTTTCATAGAATCTGGTGCTAGGCCAGTGACTTAGCAAGCTCCATCTCCTGTCTCTACCTCCCAACCCTGAGGTTATAGGCATGTGCGGCCATACCTAGACACACACACACACACACACACACACATGGGAACACACACAAGCATTCACACACACACATACCCTTTAAACCATGCAAAGCCGTGGTTTTTCAGTATGGTTTCTCTGAAACCTTTGCTGCTTACTTGGTCCGCTTTCTCAAGCAAATCTTGAAAGAGACGAGATAAGTGGGTTATAAAATCAAGGGTGCCTCACTTTTTAAATCCTTTGTTTTACTGAAAGTTTAGACTGTCCTATTAACATGGGGGCTGGGGACAATTGGGGAAAGACTTCTTCAAGAACTTTGCCTTGTCCTGCATGTTTCATGATTTTTTTTCTTTTTTTCTTTTCATTTTTTCCTTTCTTTCTTTCTTTCTTTCTTTCTTTCTTTCTTTCTTTCTTTCTTTCTTTCTTTCTTTCTTTCTTTCTTTCCTCCTTCTTTTTTTTGACTTGATGCAGAATAAGTCTTTAGTTCTGTGCAGGACCGACTTTGTACTATCAGAGGCAAAGTCAAGCAAATTCATTCTGCGTAACTGAGAGACTATGTGCCGGCCAGCCGGCCCAGACTCTGCTGGGACCATCTAGCTCTTTACACTTGTATTTTCCCAAAATTTCCAGTTGGATTTTCCCTTCTTAAAGCAGTGAGTGCAGCACCATGGAGGTCTGAGGCTTGGAGCAAGGTGACTGTGAGGCCTCTTGCCTCTCGTTTCCCTCAGTGGTAGATCCAGCAGGCCAGAGACTGTATATACATGGGAATTTGAGGACAATTTAGTAATGAAGAGAATGCTTGTGAGGGTCACATTAGGGTATGGAGAAACCATAAAAGAAAGTGAATTTTCCAGGAGGGGGTCGCCGTCCTGAACCTGAGCAAGAAGCATCTGTATCTGTTCTATAGGAGGTTGAGGGGTTTTAGCCAGAGAAGGCCACCAAGAGGCTGCAACTGTTGGTTGAGGGGTACAGTTCACCCCCTTGATACTCTCTCTCTCACCAGGGCATTCCAGGAGGAATAACAAACACTCACTGCCACCTCTGCCAATGTTGTTCCTCTTGATCAGCTTTCTCAGGCACAAAGCAGAGTACCTAAGAATAAAGGGTGGATGGTTAGGGAGACACTAGAACTGTAACATAGGGATTAGGTTAGTTTCCTTACAAAGTGAGAGGCCTAACAGTCTGTGACCTCCTCCTGTCATCCTTCAGCTGCACCTCATCACCCATCACAGAAACAGGCTATCAATTTAACATTGTCTCCAAGGGATTGGGCAAAGCAGGGGCACCTGTTTCCTTCCAGCTGTGGCAAAAGGATTTTATTTTGAATCAGAAACAAGCCCTGAGGACTCCCTGGTGTTAAGAAGACTTGAATCTTCACAGAAGGATAGAAATAGGAGGTAACTGCAAGGCATTCAGTGATGCCAGTACACACCCAACCTGAAGAACTAACAAAGATCTCTAGAGAACCCAAGTCCGCAGAGTTATCACTGTGCTGGATACTGGATGGGCCCTCCCTCTATGCCTTTCTGTTTTATAACAAATGAGGAGCAGTGCTCCATCTTGCACAGTGACAACCATCTTTCTTCTTTCAGTAACCCAAAGAATGCTAGCTAAACCCGAAGGCCTTGTTTTCAGTTGGCTGAGTTCAGTCATAAGGTGGATACTTCCTTCTCCTCACAGGCCCACCATAGTCTTCTCTGCTTCTTTGGATCCCTGAAATAGAGTGACCCCGGTGCTGTTGGGAAACTCTGCACCACACTACCTCAACGGCCTCACCGCTGTCACTGGGCCACCCGGCCCTCATCTGTTCTCTGGCTGGGGCACCTTGCCCACAGTATCCTGTGACTCCATCCTTAGTCAGGTATCAAGGGTGAGGACAGTGTGTTTGACTCTCATAGAGAAGTTGAAATGAGAAACAAAGAGAAAGATCACTAGTTAGGGATAAACACTGACATTAAAACATCTTACAGAGTTGGGGTTTGATGTTTATTTGGGACTTTATACAAGGAAATGATAGAAACCACTTGTAATCATGAAGTTGCCCAGAAGGGAGAATGTGTGCAAAGACATTGAGGTGCTGAGAGGAAAGGTAGCTCAGACCAAGTGGCTCCATCCTCCTGACTCTTCTTCCCATGAAGCCTCTCTGCACTTTGATTCTCAGCCATGGGTCTCGTGGCACCCCTCCATGTGCCTCTGGACGACCTGGTTCTGGGCACCCAGTCAAGGTTTAGCTTCGGTGAATTTCTAGAATCCTGAGACACTAAAGGTCCACAGCTGTGTTATTGCAGACTCGGTGAGTTGCATTTTATCAGCGCAAAGCTGCACATCGCACTGACAACAGCTCTTTGTTAATACCGGGGAGCCCCCAAAGCCCCAGGGGAATTCTGTCACCACCCAAGTTGAAAGACAGTTTAGTGAGCAGGCCAGGACGGTGCAAAATGAAATGAAAGGAAAACATACAAAGAAAAAAGAGAGAAGGGGTAGGTTGGAGAGAGATGGAGAGGAAAGAGAAAGGAAAGAAGGGAGGGAAAAAGAAGGAGCACTTGGGGGCGCACCACCAGGACCGCTACACTGTCGCGATGCAGCTCTGCAGAAGTCTTTCAGGACCTTTCTCCTCATGTTCACTTGGCATCTATTAAACAAACAAGAAAGCAGGCCGTGTGCAGAATGCGAGTGATTTTCCCATACGAGGAGGAAGTGTCTCACTCTGAGTAACAGGAATAAAATCTCCAGAGGGAGCTTGTCTCTAGACCAGAAACCTGGGAAGGGCAGCAACTTTGCATCTTGGTTATTTCATTAGATTTATGAAATGACTTTGAGAAGGGGGGAGGGGTCTAGGGACAAACCAAAACATGGCAGCCCTCCTCTGGGTTCGCAAAGAGGAGATGTTGTGATGGGAATGTGAGGGGAAGCGATGTCGGCTGAGGCCATGGTGATGGCTGAAGTCAAAGAGAAAGAGGAATCCTAGCCATGGTCTAGCAATGTCCTCCCACACTCGGCGATAAAAGGCAGTGACTATGGATATTCGAGTCTGTGTCAAATCAAGGATCCTGCCCTGTTCTTCCGTATCTCTGTAAAATGTAAACTGTGGGGAGGGGGAGGGGTCAACACCCCTGATTGGTGATAAGAAAGTCCAGTGAGATGGAGAGCTTGGACCCCTCCAAGGGGCTGGACACACGGCCTTATCCATGTGAGGGTTCTGCAGATGTCCGCTGTAATGGCCATGTGGCCATGTCTGTCTGCCTTCCTCTCATAACACCACCTGACGAAGGCAGCTTAAGGAAGGGACAGTTTCTTTTGTCTCACAGGTTAGGGGTACAGTCCATGAAAGATGCGGAAGCCACAGTGGCAGAGACATTGTCAGAAAACAGAGTGACCAAGGCTGGTTCTTAGCTGGCTTTCTCCTTTTAGTTGTGAGCAAGGATTCCCAGTCTATGGAACGGTGTTACCCACTGCTTCTAGGAGATTCTAGACCGAGGCTGATAATATTAACATCTTCCTTACTGTCAAGGGTTCTCTTTCCCTACTGATTTCCCAGAGTCTTCTCGAATGCAGGCTTGAATTCATCCCCGAAAGGCTTTAGAAGTGGAAGACTCTGCAGTAAAACGGACCACCGTTCATTGAGACCTCCCCAGTGAGCAAAGGTTGTGTGGATGCTGGCCCTGAACTTGGAAGATGCAGTTTGCAGCTCCCTCGTTGTCCGTACAGTGTTGAGGTGACAGCATCCCACCCCAGCCCCCGTGGTTTCTAGTTTCAGGGTGCAGCTTTTCTTTGCATCTTGCTGGTACCTCTCTCATCTCCCTGTTGTTCCTGTCCATTTCCCTACTTCTCAAAAGACCTCCTCCCTAAAAGTGAAGGGTGAAGGGTGACCCCCCAACACACACAAGCTAGTGCTCAGGAGGAGCTGACACCACAGTTTACCCTTATGCTGGCTGCTGTTTGACTTTATGACACTTGCTATTCTGGATTTCCTGATGCTGCTAGAAGTTCTGGTTCCTAGCTCAAGGCTGTGCCTCAACATGTCATGAACCTTTGACCAAAGACTTTCCTCTATCTGGGAGGGAGATGCTCTTGAACCTTAAACCATCTGGAAGACCATCAGATGCAGGGTGCAGGAAGCAAGGGGTGTACACATAGGTGTCCTGAGCAGAGGGACTGACCCTAATGATTTATGAGACATAGGGGGACAAGGAAGGATGGGGGAGGGGGGAGAGAGAATATGGGAATGAACTCCAGGCTCTCTTGCTTCACTACAGTGTCCTGGATTTAAACTGAAGGACTGCATGCCCCAGCAGCTTCTGCTGCTGTCCGTTCCATTCACCAGTCAGAGCAACACAGTCTTAAACACGTAGAACCCAGCACACTTGCATCTCCATCCCTGCACAGGTCCACACTCACAGCCTAACTCAACGTACAATTGGGACCTGTATGTGTGTGTGTGTGTGTGTCTGTCTGTCTGTGTTGTGAGAATGTGTGTGTGTGTGTGTGTGTGTGTGTGTGTGTGTGTGTGTGTGTGTGAGAGAGAGAGAGAGAGAGAGAGAGAGAGAGAGAGAGAGAGAGAGAGAGAACGGGTGCTTCTAATTTTCCTCTGTCAGAGGAAAGATTTAATTAACACTTGCTCCCTTCCCATCCTGATGTCCCAATCCCTAGATGGAAGTTGGTCCAGGGTAGCCTGAAAAATAACTGAAGGTTGGCTCAGCAGAAAGATGGCCTCATAAATACTAGCAGGAAGGTGGCAAGATGGAGCAGCTTGCCAGGGCCCTCGCTCCCTGAGGGAAGTGCCTGCTGCACCCTCCTTGAGCTACAGAAATAGCCCTGGGCATGGCTGGATGCTACATTGGCTTTCTCCCTAAACCTTATAAGTAGGCAATCAGGGTTTAACGACCCACAAATTTCCAATTTTTTAGTTTAAAAAATATATGCATATAATTTTTACTTCAGTTAGAGGCTCATCTTTAAAAAAAAAAAAAATTAAAATCTACGTCATGACTCCCCCACCCCTTGACGTTCCAATGAGGAAAACCAGACTATTTATGCTGCGTTTTAGGCTTTTTTTCATATATAATTTTTCATATAAATGCACATTTTACCCTTCTTTCGGGGCGGAAATTTAACTTTTGTGGAAATGTGATGTGTGTTTAAATTACCAATTTCATAGGCAATATGTCTGATAATTGCGTAGAGATACCGAGTTAACTTGTAGCAACGAGTTTACGTGACAAAGGGACATCAGTTTGTTTGCAGTAAGCAGAGGATAAGGGAGCGGAAACTTTACTATTTGGGGAGGCGGGTTGGGGGGAGGAGCAGGTTGGGGAAGGGAGGCCATGAAATTGCTTTTTTTATAATTAAAAAGGGAATCTCGGATGTTTTATATCTTGAATATTTACAATAAAACCTTTAAGTGCTTGTCAAGAGGGTAATGTGTCATTAACTGGGGACTCGGCCGCACCTCTCCTCTCGGACATGACAGTGCCGTTAGGATAAGAGAAGAGTAATTATAGTTTGGCCATGCTGCCAGGTGTGATAAATGACTAATCAGCAGGCGGGAACGGCGGCTCTCAAAGGAGGACTATTACAGTGTTATCAGCTGCAGGCCTGGGTGTACGGGCCTTCGAACGGGGATGGGGACTGGACCTTGCTCCCTGCTCGCCTTGGCACTCGGCTCCTGAGCGAGCCCCGTGCCTCTAGCGAGCCCCACGCCTCTTAGTTTTGTCACCGGTGTCTTTGTGTAGCTGTCACCAGTGGGGAAAGAAACACACAGGGGCTCCAGCAATCTGCCTCCTGTTAATATTTCTATAACACGCTCGCCAGCACGGCGCAAGGCGGCTTTCTTCCGGGTGGGGATGGCTTTGATGGCGTTAAGAACCTGCGAGCAGCCCAAAGTCCATCATGGGCCCAGCTGGCTTCTTGTGTTCCTCTCATGGCTGACGGACATGGGCATTACTGAAGTTGCGTTTGACTGCTTCTCACGTGGGGGACAGTGAAGCCTTGCTCTCTGAGCAAGCGGGAAGCTAAGCCCTGGCCCTGGGAACATGGGGAAGCCACTATGGTACCCTCTAGACATTTGTCCTAAAATTCTTTGACTCTGCCCCACTTTGGATTTGATTTATTTGCTTATTATGATCAGGAAATATTTCCTAATAATGTAGGGTAAAACGAGCAGGAACCTCAGCATCTTTTCAGACAAACTATGCTGCATCCATCTGGTCCTCTAAGTCCCTTGTGTTTCCCCTCCCAGTGAGCTGAAAGGTGGCCCTGGAGTGACAACCCCATTCAAAAAGAACTGTTAGGAAATACACACCAGGAAACAGGCAAACAAATATGGGAATATGAGGAGGTTACAAGGAGGAGGGGCATAGTGTGTGTGTGTGTGTGTGTGTGTGTGTGTGTGTGAGAGAGAGAGAGAGAGAGAGAGAGATAGAACAGCACTTTTGATACAAAGGTTATTTAAAAAAAAAAAAAAGCTTACATTTTTATCAGTTGACATATTTTAACAGGGAGCCCTGACTGAAGTCACAAAAATTACGACTCCAGCACCTAGCTACTTATCTGACAAACGCAATGCCAGTGCTCTTGCTCGTATCACTGAGATCAGATTTCAGAAGGGGGGGGGGGAGAACGCACAGAGTGCGGAGGCATCGCTTTGTGTGCAGATAACCTTGCAGGCGCGAACTCCCAAACCAGAATAAAAGAACCCTCCATGAAATAATGGGCCGGGAAGCCCAATCACGTCACACTGTAATAGGCAGTGGGGGGCGGAATCAAAAGGGGGAAAAACTCATTTCATCTCAGTTAATGGCAGGGAGACGCAGGCAGAGAAGGACTTTCACTGGTGCGACAAAGACTGGGGTTTCTTCGTGGTCACGCAACATTTGTGCTTATACTGGGACTCCTTTCAGAAGCCGAAAAGCCATTATTATAATGTGAAAAAGATGGAAAGAAATCCTCCCTTCTGGACACTGGAAGGGCAGACGAGGTGCGGAGCCGCCTTTCTTCTTCTCAGCCCCCTCTCCTTTTCCTTCCTACACAATGTGCACAGAAAGGTTCCTGGCGCCCCCCTCCCACCCCGTATGACGGGTGAAGGATGCCAAGGCCTCCGCTGTGCCCTTAGATAAACAGCGTGTCTTGGCTCCACACCTCCTTTTGTGACTTAGCTGGCTGGGAAGTAGCACAAATGCTTTCTGACCCCATATCCACTTCTGTGCATTGTTTCTGAATCAGGTTCTAAAGCAGGTGCCCAGTCAGTCCTCGCTCAGAGAGTTTAGCCAGGGAGATAGAGGTCCCTGGCTATGTCTATCCAGTTGCTATCCATTTGCCGTGGTGTGGTAGATGTGTGTGGGGGGAGGCCTACCAGTGGGCAGGGCACAGACTGGGAAGATGTATTCTCTCTTTCTCTTTCTCTCTCTCTCTCTCTCTCTCTCTCTCTCTCTCTCTCTCTCTCTCTCAGCTGTGATAAAGAATGCTGTGCTGTTTAGTAAAAAACTGAGTTCTAGAGCTGAAAGTTGGGACTTGGTGGCTATAAGTGTGCTTCCGTGATCTAGCGCCAAGAAAAGACGATGCAGAGGGTGGGGTGGGGGGTGGGGGAGAAGGTAGAAAAGAAAGGGAGAAGAGGAAAAGAGAGAAGGTGCCACGCAGACTGGCTTGTTCTCATGGGGCTGATGGGGACAGCGAGATGGCATATGCAGCCAGCCTTTGATTCGCAGGCCTGGTTAAGTGTGAAGAACACCGGTGACATTCTAGTCTTCCATAAATCACTATAAAAATGTTTATGGACCCTGCAATTTACTGTCTTTTAAATGCAAATTGAAAGGGGGCACCATTGCAAGTGTAAAGGAGACCCACCCATGGTGGCCTCTGAAGGAATTAGAAAGTGCCAGCCGTCGATTTTCGTAGATGGTATGACCTCAGATGGGACCGTTTCAGAACGATTTTCGCATCTGTGTGCTGGTGACAGCTCTGGCAATTTATTAAGGATATTTCTACGACTGGAAGGGAGATGGAGACCAGCATGGAGTTAAACCTTTGCTTCAAACAGGGATGGTATTTTTCACTTCGGAGGACGGAAGTGACTCAAAAGCTAGATCTCGAAAGTTATTTTGGCAAAATGCAAATCTTTCTATGGAAGTCAGCTCAGACATAGTTTTTGCTTTTATTTTTATTTTATTTTATTTTATTTTATTTAAAAAAAAAAACTGGGTCGCATAGACTCTCTATTTAGAAATATTGAAGATGAGGTGACCTTGAAAACAGCAGCATCGAGCCAAGTACCCTTGCAGCCGTAAGCTCCTAGAGAGCCGTTTGCTATATGGATATTGTTTCTACCTTGTCATAAAGCAGCCAGCGGGGTAAAGCATCAACCATGGGGCACAGTTCTGTCCCCACCCAGGCTCCCCTAGTTTGGCTCAGTTTTTCTTTACACTTGACCCCAATGTCACCATGGGCAAAACTGTTTGAATGAGCCACAAAGGGCAGGTGTGTCAATGACGTGTTTAGCCAGGAGCCAAACCTGTGGGCAAGCAGCCTGAGTCACTGGTGGTTCTCTCTCAATGCACTTTTACAAGACAAGGGATGGTAGGAGACGGTGACCCTCAAATGAATGGGGACATCTTGGGAAACACAAACAGGACACAGTGAAGGAAAGCCCCACCACAGCCCAGGGAAACAAGCTGCTCTGCAGTTCTTCCAACGGCCTCCCTCTACTTCCCACCTGCCTCTGATGGAAAACACCCCAAGTCGGTACCATTTATAGAACCGTGGCTCGAGAAAACTATTTCCCCATCCCACAACACATGTGCCATAAACGCTGCCGAGCCGCATCCTCATTTGCTGTTGAAAAGAGAGAGAGAGACTGCACATTTTGCTTGTTTTCAAACATAAGCTCCTCTCTGCACCTTGGAGGGTGAAGCAAAGATCTGTTCTCCCTGGCAGCTCCTCGACGAAATGCGAGTCGCTGGCAAGCCCTGTCTGCTGATAATGCCGTCAGAGCAGGCTGTCAGATTCCGAGGCATCCCACCATCTGCTTTAACAATCTAATGCTCTTCCATGTAGACATATGTTCAAGTGGCTTGTGAGCATGCGGTGAGGGGCTCCTGCTATCAGGGAGGAGGCGGAGGAGGCAGACACCTCTGCAGCAGGCCGCTAAAACCAACTGAAATAAAAAATTTTAAATGATTCTAAAATGAACGTTCCCAGGAAGAAGTTTCATAGATAAAATTATCTCTTAGAAACCCACCCCGGTATCAGCTCCGTGACTATGTACCTATTATGGGTATGTAGCTAATCAGAGCGATCTACGGAGTGGATTTTTATCCTCTTCCTGGTGACAGCCTACAGATTTTGTTTTTAAAAAGAAAAAGAAAAAAGTCAGATTCTCTAGGATCTCCATATATCCTTGTGGCTCAGCTAACCTGAGATTTGACCTCTACAATTTTATTTTTATTTTTATTTTTATTTTTATTTTTATTTTTATTTTTATTTATGTTGGTGCTGAGGATGAAGTCCAAGATCTCATGCACGGTAGGCAAGTCCACCCCCACCATGCACACCCCGTAATTTTATCATCTTTGAACTTTCACACATTTTTGTCCTTCTTGACTTTAACCTAAAGAATTGTGTCTGTATGCAGTGGTGCTTATTAATAAGCATATTCTATTAATCACTCCAGGAAGCCAAGTGTATGCTGGATATGTATTTGTCCCCTTCTCCTTTTCTTCACTCCCTTGGAAGATGATGCTCAGGCAGACTCGAGGCAGGACAGTAACTATAAAAGACAACCAAAAATGGGCTGGGGACCGGAATAGATTTTCTATGCAGATTTCACGCTTCCTTCCTGGGAATGTCTGAACGTTTCACAAGCTAATGTGGAGCCTCCAAAATTCCTGAAGGAAAATTGCACAACAGGAATAAAACGGGATTTTTCTTCCTCTGCTTGTACCCCAAACATGCTTGGAGTGTGTGCTTACCCTCTTTGGCCCTATGGGCTAGCCTCTGCTGCCTCCTTTAGACTCAGTGCCTTCAGTGACACTGTCAGTTTTTTATTGTTGTTGTTGTTGTTTGTTTGCTTGTTTTTTTCACATTTCTGTCCTGGGGTCCAGAGCAGAGCATTGTGCCTGCACAGCTGGTGCCGCACATGTTTGTGAATGGAACTTTGAATTCTAAGAGTTTTAAGGACTTCTTCTCCAATGAGGAATTAAGACGGACAGACAGACAGACAGACAGAGGAATGCTTGAACATATCAGTACTCATTCTGAGTTCACATCTGGGTTCTCCCACCTGGTGACCGGATATTAGACAAGTTCATAGAACTAGTCAAGCTTCAGTTTCTCAGAATAATAAAATAATAATAATATAATACCTCCACCTAGAATTTTGGCAAGAATTACCTGAATCTGATGAATGTAGCCGTCACAGTCCTCAGAAGAAGGAATAAGTAAATAAGTTGTTATTTGCAACCTCCAATGTGTGAGTGAATCTAGCCTGGATGGAATGACGATCGGAACACATCTGTCTGACCTTTAACCTTCAGATGCATCTTCGAAACCCTTCCCTGTTGGCATCTCTGAAATGCTAGCATTTCTGGAAGTTGTCCTTAGCCGGGTGGGGGTGATGCTAAGCTTCGTCCTTGTCTGCGCATTATGAAAACATGCAAAAAGCCCACCAGGAATCTTGTAGGATAAGTGTTAGCAGCTTCCAAGAAAGTCTCAAAGATCATGGCAGAGACTTCAGCCTTCTAGGAGCTAAGTGGTCACTGAAAGACAGGCACAGGTAGGTCTGGCAACTTAGACCTTGCATTCTGGAGAGTTTCATGGAAGTGATAATCAAGATTAGCTTGCTTCACACAATTGCAAAATTCTTCTTCTAAAATCGACCACACCCTCTTGACTCCCAATAGTAAAAAAAAAAAAAAGCCTTGCTGGCAGACACTTGAGCTTTGATGATTCATAGTTACAGTTATTCTGGGGATAGAGGACTCTGAAGGCGGAGACATTTTAGGAATACCATAACTTTTTCTACACTATTTTCACTTACATTTTTATTGTATACATAAGAACTATCTATAGCAAAACCTAAGTTCTCAATCTGAAAGAGATCCTGAAATAAGTATAATTACACAAATTTTAAGTGATACAAAAGAATTTTGCCTTTTTTCCCCTTTTTTACGCAGGAAATGAACCCCAGAGTCTTGTTTGCACTGGGCAAGCGTCCTACCACTGAGCTACGTCCGCAGCTATGTGGTTAATAGAGTGTCAACTTGTCAGGATCTAGAATCACCTAGGAGACAAACTTCTGAGCATGCCCATGAAGGGACTATCTAGGCCAGGTTAACTGAAGTTTAGAGAGTCAGCCCTTAAATATGAGTAGCATCACTTTGTGGACTGGGATCCCAGGCTTCCTAAAACCAAGAAAGCAAGATGAGTACCAGGATTCATCTCTCTCTGCTTCCTGACTGTTGATGCAATGTGACCAACCACCCCACACTTGGGCTAACATGCCTCTCTGCCATAATGGACAGCACCCTTGAGCTATGAGTGAGAATAAACCCTTTCTCCTCAAGTTGCTTCTTGCTAGGTATTTGCTCACAGCAATGAGAAAAGCAATGGGCGGGCTATTAGTTTGTAAGAGACAATTTCATTATGTAGCTCAGGCTAGTCCCTAACTTGCCATCCTCTTGTCTCTGCCTCCTGAGTGCTAAGATACCTCATGGGCTATATTTTAACTGGCAGTACTTTCTCTTCCTTTAGAGAGTAATAAAGCAACAATATCTGTAATCTGACAGACTTAGGAAAGCTGAGTGTCTCAGCCCTCAACTCCAGACTTTGGGGGCATGGAGGGAACCTTTCATATGGGACCTGACTTTCCAGGGTTTGCTCCTTGCTCACTTCTTCAACTCATTAGCTGGGTTCCCGGGTATATCTCAGCAGCTCTCTATTCATGCCATGCCCCACTTTTGCCTGTGATATTCCCCATCTTCCTTCTTACTCCTTATGTCCTCTCTGTGGTAGGCAGAATAAGGGCTATCAACAATGTCCTTGTCACAATGCCATTATCCAGTGAGTATCTTAAGATAGCAAACAGAAAACTGAAGTGACAGATGAAAGGAAGGTCTCTCATCATCTGACCTTCAGCATGGGAGATGATTCTCAATGGCCTGGTGGGCCCAGTTTTATCACCAGTTGCTACAATGGGGAACAGAGATGCTGATGAATCACAGGGAGTTACACAGGCAAAGGACTGGACCTTATCAGCTCTGTAGATGGAGGAAAGGGCGTATGCTAAGAAAGGCCAGTAACTTCTAGAAGTCAAAAAGGCCATGAACCAGATTCTCCCCTATGCCTTCTAGAAGGAGCAAGCTTCCCAGATACATGAATTTAAGGATACATTTGGGCTTCTGATGTCTATGATTATAAAGAGTAGAGTTTCTTCGAGTGTCTAAATTTGGAAGTATTCCTTACAGCAGCAATGGCTAACTAGCACCCGCTAAAAGCTGCTCTCTTGAAACTGTTCTCTGTCTTCTATAGGCCCTCAGAGTACTATGTACCCATTCTTCTTGGCACTGCCTGTCCTGTCATACTTATGGTGTGTAGTAGGACAGCTGAGGTGTGTGGCTCTCTCTCATATTCCCAGGACCCTCCACCACCCAAGGGCTCAAGAGTAGCTCAGAGAGTATTTGTAGAATGAATAAATGCATGAAGGAGTCAATGAATACATTAATTAATTAATCTGTAGGAGAAAGAAGGGCAAGCCACCATCAACTTTAATTAAGTGCATATCCCATGTCCAGGGCCAGTGAGGGAGCTACAGAATCCCAGGAACCAGATCTGCCCAGAGACAAGCTGGCAGCCTTGCCCTCTCTCCGAAGACAAAGGCCTCCCACCCCTTCCATCCAGAATACAATGGGCTGCTCTCCTGCCCCCCAATCTCAGCAGGAGAGTCAGGCTGAATATTTCTTTAAGGGATGCTGTTGAGTTTCTTCTGGGGGAGCAAAGGATTTGTAGAAAAACCCAGCGTGTAACTTGAGTGTTCTGTGTAGCCAGATATCGGTGCCAAGCTAAATTTGTGTGTGCAGCTTCTGTTTAAGGCAATTATATAGTGTATAATACCCAGTAGAGAAATTAAGTCCAAGTACATTTTGCCCACAGAGATTATCCTCTCAGTTGGATTTATTTTAAACAACTTTTGCCCCTTATACATTAAGACGCATGCAATAAATCACTTATGTAATAAACTGCAGTATATTACGTGGAAAAAATGAGCGAGTGGCGTGTATGGGGGTGGCTTCCAGCGGAGCCAGACCTCAGGCATGAAGAGAGAGAAGGGGAGGGGATGTGGAAGAGGGGGCTGCTGCACCGGAGGAACTTGGAGAGGGTACAAATGGAATCTTCTCCACTGCGAACCTCACGATGCTGCTGTAGGGAGCTGCTTATGTAATAACTGCAGCAGTGGGGCTCCAGAGAAACTTTTCCCAGCTCGGCTTTTCCAGAGCGTCCTCCCAGCTAATGTTCATTACCGGGGGAGGGGAGGCTTCAGAATTAGGCTGGAGGAAGGGAGATGGAAGATGGGAGTCTGTATTAAAGATGAGAAAACAGAAATATGACCTTTGTGTTTAACAGCGTTCAGTAGCAGGTCACTGGGCTTCCGGAGTGCCTAGCATATACCACCATGCTGTTCATTGTGTATCTGAATTTCTAATTTCACAGGCATCTTGTGTTTTTCTGTGCCAAATCCAACAACTTTCACCAGGGTAGCCTCCGGTGTTGAGGATAGTATTAGCAGAAAAATTACTGACTGAGTAGGGCCTCGAGTACTTATCTAGTTTAGTCTTCACAAATGCACTATCAGAGGGCACTATGATTAATTAATCCCATTTCTCAAAAGTGTAAACTGAGGGTTTTTTTTTTTTTTCAGTATAAAAATCTGCCCCCAAGTTCTCTCCATCTGGAAGGAAAAGAGCCAGGGTTCATGCCAAGGCCCATCTGGCTCCCAAATGCTTCCTGGC
Organism: Uromys caudimaculatus; assembly: GCA_028551405.1. Classification (NCBI taxonomy): domain Eukaryota; kingdom Metazoa; phylum Chordata; class Mammalia; order Rodentia; family Muridae; genus Uromys; species Uromys caudimaculatus. The sequence continues at coordinate 43,581,881 of CM052707.1, forward strand.
AATCACCAAGTTATACAACCAATTCTAGATGCGGATCTGAGAAATAACTTCATGGTGAGACTTGCCAAGGGAGGCTGCTTTCCTCCTTCGTGCAGGAACACATTGCAGCTCACAAATCTACGCCCGGTTAGAAAAGAAAACCAATACTGCTCAGAAAATCGTTTACAAACGTCCCAGCAGAAAGCCCCCTGTTCACCGTGGTATGCCTGCCACGGGGGCCATGAAGCACAATCAGAACCTTGGAGTTTCAGGCTGAAGAACCTCCTTTCAGAGCCCCCAGAGGCAAGCAGAGGAGCTGCTCCAGTTTACATGTGTGCTTTTCTCTAACTTTGAGAGCCCAATAAAACCCAGAGTGCCGGGTACGAATCAGAGGCTGCTAAGCTGCTTGTAATTTACGATTTAGTGTCGCACAGTATAAAAATAGGCAGTGAAACTGAAAGGCAATCAAAGTCTATTGTCACCAAGAATGGGACGTGATCTGACATCCACCAAGAGCCAGCTCTGTGCTGGGAATGTAGTGTATATGGTTTCATTTTATCTTGACATCCCTGGGGTCTGGCCCCTGTCATTTATCTGTCCCTAAGTTACCAAGCACCCTACATGCTGCTAGTAGACAACAACAATTGGTGTATGTGTGTGTGTGTGTGTGTGTGTGTGTGTGTGTGTGTGTGTGTGTATCCCAATTTAATATATATATATTAAATCCCATCATTTTCTGGCTCAGATTTTTGGATAGGGATTGCCTTGTCTCATCTCTCAATCTCTGTTGGCCATGGACCAAGGTCACTGAGTGATTGGCAGGTGGGCTGACCCACGATTACTTTTCCCACTTGTCTAGTGTTGTCCAGTGGGGCTCAGCCTGTGGCTTCTTTAGTATGGTGGTCTTATAGAGGTTGGATCTTATGGGACGTACACCTCATAGCTGTCCTGGCAAGGTCTTCTCTGTCCTGACCTTGGACATCACAGAGAGTCACTTCCACTCACTGTAAGAGGAGACTCTTGTTTCTTTCTTCCACCCCACCTGTCATCCCTGGCACACTGCGATTGTAGCTATCTGGATGTCATCTATCTCTCTGTAGCAGATTGTTCCAAGAGATCAGGACCCTGATTTTGTTTGACCTGATACCTGTGCTATCCCAGGGTGTGTCAGTGATCTTTTAGCTGCCATCTCAGGGTCAGGGCATGGGGGAGTCTAGCTGCTCACTTCAGGGAGGTCAGGAAGCAGCAAGACAGGGAGCTCTGAGATGGGGTGAGAGACAAGGTGTGTCCTTCAGAGGCATGCTCTCTAGTATCTACCTCGTCCAGGTAGGTCTAATCTTCTAGTCTCTTTTGCTTCCCCATAAAGTTGTCAAAATATGGATCGATCCCCCACTAGCCCAATGATTAAACCAAAGCCGTTTCTGATCCAATCATTTTCTGAAGCTCCACCTCTGCGTATTATTTTGGAACCACACCTTCAACACAAGAGCCTTTTGAACAGTACCCAATACCTCAATTGTAACATAGCATTTACCCCAAACTGCCTTTAGCTCACAGAAGTCTGAGACTTTGGGGCTCATTAGCAAATCAATTAAAGTGTCTGGCAACACAAAATCATAAACCAGAACCCTGGATTCTTCTTCAAGAAGAATTCCTGGGATAACAGAGAATCCATTCATGTCTGCCAGTCCAGCTTTGACTCTCTCATTTTCCATTGGCCCAGGGGTGTAGGAGCGGAGCTGAAAAGCACACAGGGGCAGCAGACAAAACTGTGGTTAAAGGCGGCCCTCCTCGGCACTCTGCCCTCCTCCCTCCCACCTTCCCCTTCTACTAGGCTTTACTGGTTTCTGCTATAACCCACAAGGCAAAGGACAGCATGTGCCGGCGATCACGGATCAGCATTCTGATGGCTGCGGGCCCTCAGTCTGTGTGTTCCCCACCCCTCTTAAATATCCTTTTGAATCCCATACGTTAGGTCAGGTTCGCCCGACTTCTGTTTATACGGCTGCAAAGCGGGGACGGCTTGGATTCTGGAAGTTTCGAGGGAAGGTATTAAATGTGCTTTGAAACTACTTGAAAGTCCAGCTGTGTGTGCTTTGGTTTTATATTTAGCCCTAAATTAGAGACTCCATATACCTCAAGTAATAAAAAGGCTCAGCGGGGACTCAGGTTTTCCTTACGTTGGCTGGGGCTGGGCACCAAATGAGAGAATTTATTATTTATATTTCTGGGATTTAATTTCATAGCTTAATTCTGCCCTTTGTGATGATAGCCGCCCACCCCTTGGATTTCAGAAAGGAGTAGCAGTCTCCCAATCACCTGCATTCCATCACAATGAAGGGGGAAATGGAGGGAGGAAGCACAAGCCAGTCTTCTTTCCCTCTGACCCTGGGAGGAGCTGGAAAGCTCAGGAAGCACGCGTGCCCGCCTGCCCTGCAGCCCCATAGTCACTCTGGCTTTGGCTTTGAATAGTATACATCACCTTGCTCTCTGCCTTCCCAGGCCACATCCAGATAAGGTTCCCAAGAGTCTATCCCAGACCAAAGTCCACAGCTCCTTGCTGCTCCTGGGTAGAGCTGGAACACACCCTTCCTCAGACTCATTTACTGGCTACACTACAGGGCAAGTTACAGGAACAACCAGGATCTGGCAGCCAAGGATGGCGGCAGTTACTCAGTGTCCTATGGCTGCCATGAGATTAGAGCATGAACTAGGCGACTCAAAACAGCAGGCTGTATTCCCTTATAGTCTCAGAGGCTACTCGTTGCAGTTCAGAGCAGTAGCCTGGCCATATTCTCTTGGCAAGGTCTGGACTGGATTTTACCCATTTATACAAGGACCTGTTGGCATTTCCTGACCAGTGTTGTGATTCAGACCTGAAGCAGCATTCCAATTTCTGCCTCAATCTGCATACATCCGTCTTCTGTTCTATAACCCCCATGTTTCTATAGGGTATCCTTAAAAAACAAAACAAAGCAAAACCAAAAACCAAAAACCAAAACCAGAAGAGTTACTAGAATTGGGAGCCATAGTGATTTGACACAATAACCTTACTTCATCTCAATTGATTACAGCACAAAGACTTCATTTCCAAATAAGTCACATTCTGAAGTTCTGTCTAGGCAGAGATGCTTTTACGAAACTCTCTCCAGCCTATATCATGCACGAGTTCTCAACATACAACTAGAACACAGCTCAGGCTAAGAGAAAACCAAACCATGGCAAACCTCAGTAAGCTAAGAGGGTGACTGTGCACACAGAGAGATCATCCACTCTCTTTACCCAGGGGACATTCGAGGAGCAGGGGACAGATGTCTCGTATCTCCTTTCAGTGGGTAGTTGCTGTTATAAGTCAGGCTCTGTCCTAGGTCATGAGAGTTAGTATTAGTTGTCAAGGTGATAGGACCAAAAGCAAGAATAACCTGAGAGATGGGCCCTTAGGCATACTGGTGGGGGATTATCTTGAGATGGGAAGACCTGCCCACTGTAGGTGTCACCATTCTCTGAACTGGAATCCTGGGGACTGTTGTCTAGACAGGGGGACCGAGTGGATACATGCATTAATCATTCTCCTCTTCTGATTGTGACCAGCTACTTCAATCTCCTGCTGTGTTGACCTCCCTGCCACAATGGGGGTGTAAACTGAAATTGTGAACCAAGTAAACCCGTTCTCTCTTAAGTTGCTTTTGTCAGAGTATTTGAAAGAAGCAGGGTGCAGCGGGAAAGGGTGTGGAAACTTGATCTCATTCATAGCCCAGCAGGACTCAGAAGGGTTGGAAGGGTGGCTCTGGGGCAAGGGAGACTAGACTGAGAGTTGTACTCTGCTGCAGGAAGAATGGAATCCGCACCCGGCTGAAGGTCTTCGAGGTTGGCTCACCTTAGGCTTTCCTTTCCGGGTGGCAAGTCAGCCCCAAGGACCACCACAGGTGTTCCTCACGAGCTCCCTTTCCCTCAGACCCTATCAATGCTGCCCCACAGCATGTCTCTTCCCTAGTCAGTGCCAGACTCAGCCATTCTGTGAGCCTGGCTGAAGGCCGACATCACAGCACACCAGCAGCCCTCCATAAAAAAAAACTCTTTACACAGTCTCTTCCTTCAGACCCTCTCCTGTCTTGAATCCCTAGGCTCCAAATGAGTGTGGGCTGTGTGCTTGAGGGGAACAGACGGGACCAACCCCTCAGCTCAGGCTTAGGGGGAGAACTTTTACTAGTATCCTTGCATGGGAGTAGAAAACTTTCACTTCAGATATAAGCCACATGCCCACCCTTGTAGGCTCTGATCTACAGTTATGCTCTGCTGGGGAGAGGTTGTCCTGCATCAGTGTACCTGACCTGAGAACAGCCTCTCCACAATGCGGCTGGTCTCTGATCACTTCTGATAACTCATCTCCTCAGGAGTTTTCCCTTCGATTTCTGTCTTCTTTTCTGTGAGCTCTTCTGGAAGTACAGGCTGTCAACAAACTCAAGGCTTAAACATCTGGGACAAGGGTCTTGTGTGCCAATGTGTCTGCAAACTACAATACTTGCTATTCTGTCAGGACTTGGCCCTGTCATCCCACTCACCAAGGGTTAAATCTTGTGCCAGCACATGAGATCTCCCCGGCGCTGGGTATGCATCTCAGGGATGTATTCATGCACCCAAGAAACCTGGAGAACCAATCTGAAGTCAGCTGGAAGCTTCCAGAAGCAAAGCGATTGCAAGTTCATTTGCTACATTCATTATCTCATTTTTCTTCTTCTCCTCTTCCTCCTCCTCTTTCCTCTTTCTTCTCATCTTCTTCCTTCTCTTCCTTCTTCTTCTTCCTCTCTTCCTCCTCCTTCCTTTTTCTTCCTCTTTCTTTTCTTCTGCTCTTCTTCCTCCTCTTCTTCCTCCTCCTCTTCCTCCTCTTCCTCCTCTTTCTTTTTTTCAGTCAAATTGCCTCCTACATAGGAGGCTGCCCCTACCCAACTCAGTCTTTTCAGTTGCTCAGTACCTCCCTGTCAGGTGTTTGTAATCACAGGTTTTGGTTCAGTTTCTGGGTCTAGTAACTAACAAGATCGCTAGAGGCATCCCCACCCCCAGAGAGAACCAGAGGAGGCTCTACTGGCTCCCAGGTGTTTTTTCCCTCTTGTCCTTTTGTCAGCTGGCATTCGACATGCTTCCCGGGCAGTAATTTAGAGACTGTCAATTCCTGAGAGCCGCTGGGGAGCTGAGCCATCTTCTGTGTTTCCTCCTTTCCTCACTTGAGCTTGACTTGGGTCTGTGAGCTGGCAGGGAGCGAGATCCCTCTCTGGGAAGGGTTAGTGCTATTTAGGGAAGGGCCTGGGTTTTGTCAAGCTTGAAAGATTTTCAACATCTTTCCCGGGATGGAATCGTAGGAGGGGTGGTTACAGCACACCAGGCCAGAGCACGCTGTGCCCAGCTTCTGATTTATAACAAAATATACTTTCCTGGGGAGTGTTCAGCCAGCAGCCGGGCACGGACATGTTATTGATGGTTTCCTGTTTTCTATTGTCCCTGAATGGAAAAAAAAGACTTTGGAGCCTTTAAATTTTCTCAAGATGTCTGTGTTGTCCTGTGTCATCCCTTCAATTTTCCATGGTATGGAAAATGTAAACGTGGCTGTATTTGGTTCAGGCAACTCCAGCAGTGTCTGTGAAGGTTTCTAAGATTTTATTTTATTTATTTATTTTTTGAGTTTTAGAGAATCTCGTTTTGACCTGGGGCATCACTAGACCTGACAAAAATAAGCTAGCCCAATCTCTATTGCTGCTTTCTGAACATCCACCAAATCTCCCCCTTCTCCGCATGTGTTGCCAATAGTGATTTATAGCTTCATTCCTTCGAGGCAGGTAGGTATTGTCCATCCAGGTCCATGGATGGACAAACCTGGGTGAAAAAATAAAGACCTTTCTCCAGAGTGCAGGGCTGGTGAGTGCTTCTAGTCCAGTTTTGTCAAACACAGACTCTTTTTTTGTTGTTTATTTTTGGGTTTTGGGACAAGATTTCTCTGTGTAACCCTGGCTGTCCTGGAACTCGCTCTGTAGACCAGGCTAGACTCGAACTCACAGAAATCTGCCTGCCTCTGCCTCTTGGGTGCTGGGACTAAAGGTGTTCCTGCTCTATTACCTCCCAGCCCAAATCTAGACTCTTCCTTACTCCTGTCTCTTGTCTACTTTTGTCCAATGTATAATTTTCTACTTCTCTTAGTAGGCATTACCTACTTTAGTGAGCATCTATTTAGTGAATACTCACGATGGAGCCTTTATTTCTCCAAGTCTAACATAACAATCCATTGCCATTTTGGAGCCGAGATTACCCTGGCTTGGTCGCCATAGCAACTAATTGACGTAAACAGAACAGAGACAGTTAGCCCTGTGGTAACAGTAATGGAGTTTTGACACTGTAATCGAGGAAGGTCATAGGGTCCTTGCTGGAGTTGTAGCCATTACGCTCTTCTGACCCTTCCCCGCTGCAAGTGGTCATGGGAGGTGCTAGAGGATCTTGGCAGCCAAAGGTCAGTTGAGAGTAGGACCCCATGATGCATTCTATGAAGTCATTATCCACAATGGCATGAGACTTTGGGATGATGCGACTATCTGGGGGTCACTCATGCTCCTGTAAGTGAGCACAATATGATCCGTTCAACAAGTTAGCCTTTGGTTGGATCTTGACTAGGTATTGTCAGCACCCTATCTGGTGAATAGACACTTGTTCATGCGTCCCCAGGAACAAAGTTACCATAGCAAGCATGGTTGCACTCAGATAGGAGTGATCCTTCCCCAAAATGCCAGAGAAAGATGAATCCAGAGGACAGAGGGAAAAGGATGCTCAGCTGTGACTCACAAGAGCTGCTTCCCCCCTCAATTTCTGTCCCTCAAATGTGGAGGACCCTGGAACTTCTGTCCATCAGTCCATACCTTGCTATTTGATTGCTCACACTTAGCTTCCCTTGAATTCTCACCATGTTCTAGGTACAGTCCTAGGTGCCGGAGAGCGACCAGCACACAGAGCACAGGAGGTTCCAACTTCACACAACTAAGACTCTGGCGTCAGAGGGACTGACCTGCTAAGTGTTTGTTTTAAACAGTCACATTCCTTCCCTCCAGCCATCTGCCGTAAACTGACCATGTCCTGCCCTCCTTTGCAGATTAGTAACTATTCTCCTCAGTTGTCCCATGGAGTTGAGAACCCGATGGTGTACTATGCAGCCGATGCTCAGCTCTTTGCAATGAGCAGTTGCTTTTAGCCAATGAAATGCCACGTCTGGGAGGAGGGCTGACCCTGCTCACAGCCATTCATCAATTTGGATAGCCACATCTGTAGCACCAGTTGGAAACACATCTCTGTGTCCTACCCGCCCCCATGTGTTTCTCAATTCCACAGTCTTTTCCATCCTCTGATGAAGCTACTATTTGTTTCCCAAAGGCCCTGCATGTTTGAATTTTTTTTCCCTCTGGCAAGTTTAGAAGGTTTCTGAAACCCTTCCTGCCATATCACTGGAAGGAACTGTTCGGTTCTCCTCCCACAGGGAAGCAATGGGGCGCTGTTACAACTGGATGCTCTCAGTTGCTGGCAGCTCTCTGGCCACCTTGTGTTCCCTGGAGAGCAGGGACTTGGGTAGGTCACTTCACTCCTTTCTCCCGTCTCCAGACTACCTCACCTAAGTTATTCTTAGATGATGGTGTTACCATCTGCTTTTTTAAGGGTCTTTTAGGTCAAGAACGCAAGCTCCAGGAATGTCCCTGATCTTTGTCCCTCCACATTTTATGTGTCCCAAAGTTGGCTCCCCCATCTTTGATCTTGGTGTGTCTACCATGTTCCATCTTCACGTCTGGCTCAGTAGATGCTGAGTTTCCTACAGTTTTGTTGCTACCATTTACCTGTTTCTTCTTCACCATGACATTCCTGCCTTGTTGCTTTTCTTTCAAGGCTTGGGCCATGCCCTTTTAGAGTAATAGGCACAACCCTTTCCCTTGGAAGTTTAGGGGGAGGCAAAGCAGCGACCCTTAGTCTCCTGAAAATGGACATAGTAGTCTGTGTATTTCTTTTAAAGTATCACTTTTTTTCTAAAACAAAAACAAAAACAAAAACAGAAACAAACAAACAAAAAAACCAAACCAACAAACATGGAGTTTGGGTCCTCTAGATAATATTTCCACTAGACCTTAATCAGGAAGAATAATGTAGACAGTGGCATTAACCACAGACTGGGTAGATACATGTTCTCTGTATTATCTAGCTGGTGAGTTATCCAACTAACCCATACCAGAGTCTCCAAACACTGGAGATAGCCTGAGACATGTTGCCTACCTGTTTCTCTAATAGAGTCACGTAGTAAATACTTCAGACATTTTGGTCCTCTGTTGTAGTTATTACAACTATCTAACTCTGCCCTTGTAGTACAAATCAGCCATGGACAACACACTCATCAATGGCCATAGCTGTGTTCTAATAAAACTTTATTTATGGACACCAAAATTTGATTTTTGTATGTCATAAAATTATATTCTTAGTTTGCTTTTTTTTTGGTAAAATTATTGTTTTTTTTTTTTTTTTTAAACAAAAACAATTAAAACCTTTCAATTTTTGCCAGTGCAAGTTTCAGGGTAAATAAATCCACCTTTGCATTTTTGTGTAGTAAACCATGGAGGGTTGCACTAAACCCATGAGCTATACAAAGACAAACTGGAGGGCAGGATTTTGTCTGTGGTCTCTAGCTTTCTGATCTCTAGCACATAGCGTCAATATGCAACAAAATCAGTAATACTATATGCAAAAATTAAAAACACGTAAATAAAGAACCTATTTTGCAAGCCTTCATATGAAATAAGTTAATATTTTTATATTAAAAATTTCCCTGAGTTTCCTTGTAGTCGAAGCAGAAATGAAAAGGGAAATGAGTTCTGTAGGAGTCAGAATTTTCATGGCTTCCAAGAATGTACCAGGTTAAATATTAAATATGTCAGTGACATTTTCTGTTATGGTCTATCATGGTGTCCTTACTGATTCTGTCCTCACTAATGCTAGTTGCAAAATATTTGTTCTATTGAATAAAATCAGCAGGCAAGTGCTGGTCATTATAATAGTGTATATTATATCTGACAGTCATTAATTAAATACTAGCCATCCTCTGCAGCCAAAGCCAAATAGTGCTCCATAAACATTGGGATCTGTCAGCAATCGATGTGATTTGTGTAATTTGTGAGCAATCAGATACTCCATCCAAAAGGGGACTATTGACTTCAGTGCCTATCTTTGAAGAAATTGCCACTTGGTCCATGTCTACGCAGACCCCAAGAGGAGAAGAGATTTGACAATGGTCTGATTAATTGAATCAGTGGTTTGGGGGAGTAGGCTGTCTGTATTGATCCAATTAAATAGATAATTGTCAGAATTGAGGTCATGTCTATCAAAGCCAGAGAGATTGTTTCAAATGTATAATGCTCACCCAATCAAAGTAAGCCATCTCTTCCTCATGAAACCAAGCAAAACTGCCAGAGTCCCAGGCATCTTTTTTTTTTTTTTTTTAATACTTTATTTACATTTCAAATGTTTTCCCCTTTCCAGGTCTCCCCTTTGGAAACCCTCTATCCCATCCCTCCTCCCCCTGCCTCTATGAGGGTGCTCCCCCACCCACCCACCCACTCCCCTCTTCCCTCCCTGGCATTCCCCTATGCTGGGGCATCTAATGCTCTCAGGTCCAAGGGCCTCTACTCTGACTGATGGTCAGCAAAGCTCTCCTTAGCCACATAGGTGGCCAGCACCTTGGGCCTCTCCATATGCATTCTTTGGTTGGTGGTCCAGTCTCTGGGAGCACATGGGGGGGGGTGACCAGTTGACACTGTTGCTCCCTCCCCACGGGGCTGCAAACTCCCTCAGTTCCTTCAGTCCCTTCTCCAACTCCTCCATCTGGGACCCCACACCCAGTCCAACAGTTGCTGTGAATTGAATCATGGGTGTTCCAAACTTTTGGGCTAATAGTCACCTATCAGTGAGTACATACCGGGTTTGTTCTTTTGTGACTGAGTTACCTCGCTCAGGATGATATTTTCAAGTTCCATCCATTTGCCTGTGAATTTCATGAAGTTGCTGTTTTTAGTAGCTGAGTAGTATTCCATTGTGAAAATGTACCATAAGTGGCTTAAACCAAGGTCTTCCCTCTTTCTCAGTATAGGGTTATGTGCTAAATCTAATCCTTCAGATTTTGATTCTTCACAGATGCAAGGGTCATTATGAAAATATGAGGCTTGGAAATATCCAAGGCTGGAACATGGCCCGATAGAAATGGCTCTGTGGTGGTTAAGATCACTTGCTATTCTTGGGGAGGACCTAAATCTCGTTCCCTGCATCCACACCAGGCAGCTTACATCTGTCTGTAACTCCAGCTCCACAGGATCCAACGCCCGCTTTGGCCTCCATGGACACTGTACTCGCATGCGCAAACACACACTCAGATACACACACAGTTAAATAAATAAAATAAAAAGATGAGACTAGCATAATACAATAGTCAATTTTAGGAGAAAAAAAAAACAAAATAAAACAAAAAACAAAACCAGAAGCGTTGGTATCCTCCATATTTATAAACCTGCTTCTTATGTGTCTTGAATAACTAAGGCATCTCCGACTCCAGGCTCTTTTGGTACTCCATGAAGGACAGTTCTCTAGCCCCCGATAGGGATGGAATGGAAAAGGAGAAAGCCGTGCCAGAAAAATCCACATTTAATTCCCTTATCAGGTTCAAAATCCAGGGCTATGATGACCTCACTTAGGATTTCAGGCCAGTTACTGCTTCTCCAAGCCTCTCTCTCCTTGGTCTCATGGCTGTTTGAGTATGTAATGGCTGGGACTCAGCACCCAGCACTCAAGACTTGGTAGCTGTCTAGTGTGGACTGTTCCACTAACTCCCACAAGCATGCTTCATCTGGGTGTCACTACCTCTCCGCTTCCTTCCCTCACTGAACTGCAGCTCACTGGATGGGTTGTGAACACCCACCACCTGCTAGCTTTTCTCTGGGAACAGTGCCTTACAGTAGTACAGTGGTAAAGAAAGGACAGGCAGGAAGATTGCAATCAGTGCAGCACTAGCCAGGGACCGAGTAGGAGCTGCCCCTAGCCCAGGACTGGGGAAAGAGGACTGAGAAGACTGCCAGAGCCATCCAGGAGATACCTTGAGATGCGGCTTTTGATGTGTCCTTGAAGATCTGTGTGTAGTGTCCTGTCTCAACCCATGAATGTGAATCCAGGCTCTGTCACTGGCTGGTTGTATCTCTGTGAATTGTCTCTTAACCTCTTAGTGCCTCAGTTTCCTCGTCTTTGAAATCATGGTGATGGTAAGAACCACCCTGTGGTAGTGAAAGTATTAATCACAATATTAATAAATACACTCACCAATTTAAAGGACAACACACAAGTGGCTGGTCAGCATTAGTTGCGATTCTCGGTACTTTGATCTTGTGTCATTGTTCAAGTTTGCTGGGTAGAAAGAGGGAGACAGACAAGAGACATCCCAGGCAAATACTGGGACTTCACAGGCAAAGGACTGGGAACCAACAGATAAAGAGGAGCAGATTGAATCCCGTGCGCAGTACAGAGCTCTGTGCAGGTATGAGGGGAGGGCACTGCTTCAAGGTCTCTTCACACACAAAGGGCAACCTCCTTGTGTGTCCACCATGATGGAATCTCCCTGATCCTGAGCGGCTACTTTGAGATTGCAGTTCTTAGTTCTGACACAAAAGGATAAAAAGTGTAAGGCTAGCTAGCTGTATATGAAAGTGAAGGGTTATGTTAATGAGCTTAGGTTGGCAGGGCTCTAAGGGGATTCTTGACATCAAATTGTGGATAACTAAATAGGTCACCCCAAGTTATGAAGCTTGAATAGAAGATGGAGGGAGAGGGGTAGAATCTGCAGAAGGCCTTTTGCTGAGAGGGCAGCACATGGGTACGTGCTCCCTTCATTCACAGCTATATCTGGGGTGCTTGCCCAGTGCTTTGCAAGTACAAGCCCTGGTTATGAACCCGTTGAATGAATGAATGAATGAGTAAATGAGTAAATGAGTAAATGACCTCACTTAGGATTTCAGGCCAGTTACTGCTTCTCCAAGCCTCCCTCTCCTTGGTCTCATGGCTGTTTGAGTATGTAATGGCTGGGACTCAGCACCCAGCACTCAAGACTTGGTAGCTGTCTAGTGTGGACTGTTCCACTAACTCCCACAAGCATGCTTCATCTGGGTGTCACTACCTCTCCGCTTAAAAACAATGCAGAGCCATCTTCATGTCCCTATGCAATCTGAGCTTTTCTGGTGTTTGCCTGCCTTGTGTGACATTCTTAAAATAACCCAGCTCCAAATGGTGACAGGCGCCAGGCCTCTGCTCTGCTCTGCTCTGGAGAAACTATAATCTCGGCATCTCCGTCATTTTTGTACCTAGTGCCACTCTTCAGAATAGTGTTATAACTACATAAAATAAAACACACAAGTTCACAAAGGATGCTAGTTGTATCATAATTCACTCATCAGCATACGAGTTCTAGTCCTGGCACCCACAGGGTGGAAGGAAAGAACCAACTCCAGCAAGTTGTCTGATATCTACACATGTGCTGCGACCTGCCTACACTCTCTCTCACACACACACACACACACACACACACACACACACACACACACACACGTGCACACACACAGGCATATGCATAGGTACAAAGACAGACACATAGAGAGATAGTGATAGATCTATTATTAACAAAAAATAGGTAAAAATGATATTTTGAGATTACCAGCTATAACACAAAGCTATCTGTCATTTCACGATGACAAACTCTCTTAGCATTAGCTATCAACTTAACACATCATAGAAACACCTGAAAGGGGGGGAGGGAATCTCAACCAACTAATTGTTTTAATCAGATTGACTATAGGCATGTCTATGAGAGACTGTATGATTGTTAACTGATACAGTAGGAACCAGCCCACAGTGGGTGGCACCATTCCCTAGGCAGATGATTCTGGGCCCTATTAAGGAATTAGCTGGGTATGAGTCTAAGTAAACCAGAAATTGAGGCAGCAAATAGCATTCCTCCATAGTTTATGCACCAAGTTCCTTGAGCCCCTGCTCTGACTCCCTTGATGATGGACTATGACCTGGAAGTGTAAGCCAAATCAATCCTTTCCTCCCTTCAGTTGCTTTTGGTCAGAGTGTTATAACAGCAACAAGCAGGGAATGAGAGCACTCTCGGATGCCTGTGATGTTTTGTCAGCTTGTGTCCTAAACAAGGGAAAAACAAATTTTATTTTTGAGGGACAGTATAGAAGAAGCATCTAGCATCTTGGCTGTCTGAGTTCACCCAGAGTCTCACCCACAGATACGCTAAGTTGTGTTGACCTCATCATGATAAAATGGCCAGAAAAATTGACTCCAGTTATAAGGAGGTTGATGATTTTCTGATACCAGATCACCTTAGTCCACCCTCAGAGTAATGCAGCCCTAGCACCTGGGTGATGGCCCAGGGTAGATCCTTCTGCATTCCCCAGTAAATGCTGGACAAATGACAGCCATTTTGACCACCCTACTTTGAGCATGACTAAGAGAGTGACAAGCAAGGGATAAACAAGGTTAGAGCAGCAGGCATTCTCCTAGCAGACGGAAGCCCCGAAGCAGAGACCAAGCCATCACTTTTGCCGGAGAAAAGAAGGTGAGAGGTGGGATTCTTAGGGCTGGGGACAGAGCTGTCAGCCAAGATCAACTCCAGGTGCATTTGGTGACAGGTGTGTGAAGAACGTGGCAGGTGGGAAAAGCTGTATCTGTGGAGACAAACTTGGGGTAGACAACCTTAACCCAATACAGCCTGCAAGTCAAGACCCTGTTGTGACTGAGCCCCTCTGCTTCCGAGTTACATCCTGCCATGCCCCAGTTGTGAGTAAATAAAGCTGTCTCCTTTAAGTCTGCTCCCTGCGCCCTCTCACAGCCTGCTCTCCACAGAGCTGAGCCCCATTATATTCTGCAAGCATCTGTTTCCATGAGTGTTCATTCTCTCTCCAATAATACCACAGCAGGACAAAGAGGAGTGGGGAAGGGGGCAGACACGCAGGATATCCGTCCCAGTTTTAATTATAAGTGTTCGTGGCGGTGGCATTCATGTAATTGGGGGGGTGATTTATGCCAAATAATAAGCCCTAATGTAGGGGGCCGGCGCCCAAGAAGGAGGGGAGGCCACAAGAGGCAGCAGCTCCCAACCAGCCTGGATCCGGGACAACACATGTCAGGGACTGCTTGGATAGACCACCGTCGGACCAGCTTCTGTGTTTGCCAACTCTGCATGTGACATTCCTTCTTGGGGCATCAGTTTACTCACTGAACGAATGCATCTGATGTCAGAGCTGATGATGGGCTTTGGAAACAGGATTACATGGGAACGTCCAGAAAGCATTTAGCACGGGACTGGGTATCCGGCAAGCACACGGTGCTGCCGGCTTATCGAAAACTAGTAATAAAACCTAGAGAACCTATGCTCACTTTCACTGTCACCATCCCGTACAACTCTTATTCCATTTAAGGCACGGGGAATGTGGCCCCAGGGCTTTGTCATTAGATATGTGTGCACACTTGACCTAGTAGAAAGCTTGAAAGGAACGGATGGCAACACAGTCCATCTTCCTGAAGTCTCTGGAGCAGTGTAATCCAAGAATTACCGACCTCTCTTTGCATTTATGCATCGCATTTCTTCCTTGAATTCTGAATGTTTTACAGAGTGCAGGTCAGCATCTAACATCCTCGTCATTGACACCATGGGACAGATGAAGGATGGGCACGGTTTCCTGGAGTTGTTGACTCAGTGGAGACTTGGTGTAAAGGAGACAGAGGGAGGGGGCAGGGCAAAGAGCATCCCGCAGTGCTCAACCGCATGAGGGGTTGGTGATGGGTGAGGGCGGGGTCATGGCACACTTTGTGGTCCTAACCATTGCACTTCCTACAATTTCCAAGGGAATTTGGAGCTTACCCTTTTCCAGCCTTGAGTCCTCACGAAGGAAATGCCACCAGAAGTAAACCTTAAAGGTTTCTTTAGGTCATTCTTTGAAAGAAACACAAATGAGAGGTGGCGTGAGAAGTCATGGGTGGGGGGGAGACCACAGAGGGCCAAGGTGACAGGAGCAAAGACCTGTAAGGTGAGGCTGAGGGGACCGAGTTGAGTCACATGACTTCATAGGAAGGTATTAAAGCAGGACAACAGCCACAGGCACTGTGGAGAGATGGGAGTGACACTCCCTGGGTGTCACTCAGAAGACAATGCCCCTCGTTCTGGGACAGGGAGATTCACTCTCCTGTTGCAGCTCTGTGGTCATTGTTCTGTGAGAAGTCCAGAATTAAGACCATGGCTTTCGGCATTGGGCTGCATGCCTCCTGCAAAGAGAGGCTTTCAGGACCTAGGATGTAAGAACGAGGCCTGAACAGTGGACTATACAGGCAGATCCCAAAACCAATGGTATGTGTATTTGTTTTACTATGTGTGTGTGTGGGGGGGGTGTGGGTGTGGGTGTGTGGGGGGGTGTCCATGTATGTGTTCATATGCTGGTCAGAGGACAACCATGAGTGTCACTCTTTATGAATGTCATCTCCCTCCTTTGACACAGGGTGTCATTGGCCTGAGACTTATCAATCAGACTAGGACTGCCTGGAGCCTCCCCCTCCTCATTACCCCCGTGCTCCTTCCTGCACTGGCACTACAGGTGCATACCACCACACCTAGCATTTTCAGTTGAGCCCTAAGAACTGAACTCAAGTTCCTATGCCTTCAGGGAAAGTATGCTACTGACTGAGCGTCTCCTAAGGCACCAGGACATGTGCCTTTTTATTAGAAGCAAAGGCAGAGGTGGAGAAGATGAGGGCAAAGGCTGGGTGAAAACGAGGCAGAGCTTGGAGACCCAACTCAAGTCAAAGGGCCATCCACAACCATAAGTCATGGGGGAAGCAGCTGGTAGACTTTCCCTTGGAGGCTCCCAAAGGAACATATCTTTAGCCTCTCGTTGTCCAGAGTGCTGGGACAGCACAGCACAACTGTTTTAAGCCAGCACAGATACCAGGAAGCTAATGTTGCGATAGAGATGAACGTAATAGTCTTTCTGAGGACCCTGTGACCTACATCCAACATGCTGCCCTTTTCAGCACACCAAACTGGTCGCGTTAACAACCCACGCCTTCCTTTACAGTTTTCACGCCTTTCTGCTTAATTTGGTGATCCAAACCTTTAACCTACCCTGACATCCCTCTCTGCCTTTCGGTTACTCTGCCCTTTGTCGTCACCCCTGCCTACCAACGCCTGACTGGTTTGCTCTCCTTCCTTCCCACCGTTTACCCGGTTATCCTTCAGATCTCAGCTCAGCATCATAACATCAGAAATGCCACCCTAAACCCCAGCCTCTGCTGGCCAGAGCTGACACCTTTGTTCCAAGATCTCTCAGAACCACAATCCCTGCTTCCTGCCATTTACCTCAGACTGCTGTTTGTGCTACTGTTTCCAGGATCCTTGGTGAATATCTCCCATCTACTCTCAACAAGTCATTTCAATTGGACAAAGTTAAACCTAGTAGATAGGACATGGTAGCCACTCAGTAAGCACTCATGAACACCAAGTGAATAAGAAAAGTGCTTTGTAGTAGAGATAGTGGGAACAGTATTTGTATGACACCATGACATTCACCCAAAAGGGAAACCTTCTATAGTATTTAACTTTGTTATTTATGCTAAATGGCAGGAAACAAAGTCATTTTTTCAATCCTCCAGCCTGGGCCTCCCAGCCTCCAGCCTTGTATATTGTCTATCAGTAACATAACCAATCACTCCATTACTACGTAGCAAGAGATAACCTCTGCCCATGGGCCTCTTGGGGGTCACTGCCTACCCCAGACCTTGGGTAGTATCCAATTCTCACCTCCACCTCTTATGTGGGCCTTTGATCTGAATTATGGAGTTCCACAAATCTTCTCCTTCTTGAGCCACATGGACTTGGTGCTGGGTTCGAGGTGGGCTTTTAAAAGTAACAGTACCTTGAAGACACTTAGCTCATTGCTGCTCCCCAGGGTGGAGCAAAGACTCACACTTTGATGGGGGAGACACAGCATTTCTCAGAATGGTTTCTATGGTTGTCTTGAGTCTTTAGAAGACCCCCGAAAACAGCAGGTAAAGCAGACAACTGAGGGCTGGGGAGGAGATAGCATCTTCGTAAGGTTGAATATGACTGCCCTATTTCCTTTGTGTCCTCAGTATTGGCACGGTGAGTGGTAAGTAGAGCATACACCAATGAGTGAATGGATCTATTGATGGTCTCTTTAGACGTATCCAAACTGTAGCCATGTCCAGTCCACAGTTACACAAAGTAGAATGTTAAACACTTGTCTACGGTGTTTGGAGACTACTGAAGACTCTTGGAAAATGACAGGCTGCAAGCTGCAGACCTATTTTTCCCCATCTCTCTTTATTTCCTTTCCTCTTCAGCTCACCAAAAATTTTATTTTTTTAATCAACTTAATATTTTAAAAAACAATATGCTGAATTATATATTTCTTTCAGCATTACTCATATATTCATAAAACTAGCATTTCTGGGTTGGAGATGTAGCTCAGTTGGTAGAATGCCTGTCTGGTTTGCACAAAGCCCTGGGTCCTGTCTTCTGTGCCATGTAAAACCTGGCGTGGTGCGGCATGCCTGTAATCCCAGCACTTGGGAGATAGAGGAAAGGGGATCAGAAGAACAGGGTCACCCTTGGCTACATAGCAAGTTTGAGGCCAGCCTGGGCTACATGACACCCTGTTTTAAGAAAGAAAGAAAGAAACAAAGAGAGGGAGGGAGGGAGGGAAGAAAGGAAGAAAGAGAAGACATTTATAACTTTAATAGAAACTTGCATTTTCTTTAAGCTTCGGGCACTGACGCACTTAATTATGCTTTCAACAAGATTTTACATATTTAAATACTTACTTTCAGAGCTTCTAGGTATCTCAATTATTAATTCTACTGCAGATTTATTGGTCTTCTGACTCTCTCTTTAGTGTAAAGGTTGTAGATTCATCAAACATTGTTTGCTGTCTTCAAATTTCAACAGTGCTTTAAATCAAATCGAAAATCCAAAAGGCAGCATAAGTACATACAGGCGCCTGTCCACGTGATTGAGAAGGGCCAAGCCCCTACATCTTAAGGCCTCCCCATGGTCCTGAGAGAGGGTCAGCAATGGCAGTGAACCAGAATAACCAGAAAATGGTTTCTGACATCCAGTGGCCAGAGAGCAGCGTCTGCCCCAAAGATGCTATTTATAAAAGTAAACGCTTACAAACGGAGCACAGTGTAACCAGAACTTTATGAATAAGTAATGAGGTCTAATTTTCTGTTATTATAACCATTGTTTAAAAATGCATGTCTGCCAGGGCATGGTAATGAGTCTGTATTACTTAGGAAAATCCTATGGTTCTGTCCTTATTTTTAATAATTACTTTATGACTTCTTCAATGGAGTTTTTCTTTAGCAGAGTCTAGAGTAGATCTCCAGAAGGACAATCAGACAGATGTCATCACTGCATTTCCAAAGGAGCTGTGGCTGGGCTGAGAGTGTGCTGCAGGCAGCCATTAAACCAGTGCAGAGAGGAATCATTGCCACACCTTCTCCCTCTAGGTTTGGTTTATTCAGAGCCTAGATAGACATCACAGCATGGTACAACCTTGAGGTCTTTATGGCTGAATTAACTCATGCTTACACCAGGTCTCTCTCTCTTTCTCTCTCTCTCTCTCTCTCTCTCTCTCTCTCTCTCTCTCTCTCTTTATGGTGTATGTGTTATAGTGTATGTGTGTGTGAGATAGTGTGTAAAGTGTGGTGTGTGTGTGTGTATTTGTGTGTGTGCACATGCACACATTTGTTAGGGGAGTTGCACCTTCCTTATTGAGGCCAGAGGTCAACTTCAGCTGTCATTCCTCAGGTGCTATCCACCTTTGAGACAAGGACTCTTACTGGCTTTGGACTCACCAAACAAAATAGACTGGCTGGCCCAACAAGCCACAGGGATATAGTTGTCTCCATTTTCTTAGTGCTGGGATTACAAGCATATAACAACATGACTGCTTTTATATAGATATCAATATTTGTATCTATAGATAGATAGAACTATAGGTAGGTGATGCAGAGATAGATAGATAGATAGATAGATAGATAGATAGATAGATAGATAAATGGAAAGATGGAAAGACAGACAGACAGACAGACAGATATGCTTGCAAGGCAAGTGCTTTCTTGAATGAGCTATCTCTTCAGACCCATGCTAGTGACTCTTTATCATCCGGGTGTTCATTGTCACATTCAAACATTCTGCCAATTAGATTTACAGATAGCAGTCTGCAGGGAAATTACACACAGTAGGGTGGCTTTAAAAGGCCAAGAGCTTCTGTAGAGTTCAGCAAAAGCCTGAGCAGTTTCCTTGGGTGCATCGGCAGCTTGGGTACGCCTCCTAGACCTGGGCGCTGTGTAGTAGGTGGGTGGCTGTCCCTTTGGGGATGCTGTGTGGTACTAGGTGGTGGCTGTCCCTTTGGGGATGCTGTGTGGTACTAGCTAGACACTCTTCAGCCCTCTCCGTCCTGACACTGATGGAACTTCTCCCTCTGACTATGCAGCTAGGACCCCAGGCCCTTTATCCACTTCCACCCTTACTGCATTGAGAGAGATGTATATCTTCACCTGGACTGAAGATGGGGACTCTTTACTCCTGGGGATCCATGCTAATAACCTTCTTAAGACCGTGAGATAAACCAATCTCCAGGAACCAAAGGAAACGAGACAGCTTCGTTGCAGCCACATTAGAGATGCGAGTCCTAACCCCAGTGTCACTGGGCAGATGTGTCACTTTTCCCCTGCCTCCCTTTTCTCCTCCTTTCTTTCCTTTGGCTCTCCCTTTTCTTTGGTTTCCTCTCCCTCTCTGTTTCCCTTCCTTCCTTTTAAAACTCTTAACACTCAGACTGAGGTGCATAGCTCAGTGACAGAATGCTTGCTGAGCACACTCTCACAAAAGCCTGCTTTCAACATCTAGTTCCTTATGATCCAAGTTTCATGTTGTACACCAGTAATACCAGTCCTCAGGAGGTAGATGCAGAAGGATGAAGAGTTCTAGGTCATCCTCTGCTGCAAAAAAAGGTTCAAGGCCAGCTTGGGCTACATGAGACCCTGTCTCAAAAAATTAAATATACATAATATAAATGTATGAGATTCTCAAAAAATAAATGAAAATATATTAAAAATTAACCATTCAACCTTTTAAAAATAATGGAATTAATGATGTATTTTCTTCTAGGTTTTAAAATAGATGATGCTTTATGGTAGCTTTCAAGTCTTAACAAAATATAGTGAGAAACAGAAGGATTTCCTGTGTTCTTGTCTCCTAACATGGCCTTCCTTGCTTTTGATGTTTTAACCACTTTCGAGTGTCTGGCTCAGTGGCTTTGAGTACTTCTCCATTCCAAGAATGGTTTTCATGCAAAACCAAAACTCACTGCCAACATATTCTGACTCCCAGTTCCCCTCCCTGTATCTCTGGCCACCCGCATCCTTCTTTTTTCTAGTGGCCTCTGTAGGTGTAATCACGAAGTATCTGTTCTTTTGCTTAGTGTGGGCATTCAGGGTCTACCCACCTCACAGATCTTCACCACACATAAAAATTTCCCAGATTTGGGCTGTCCATCCCACTCTGGTCCAGACATGGCATGGCTGAGTTCCCAGGCTGGTGAGTGACTGTGTTAGTGAACCCCACAGGGACCTTTAGTTCAATCTTGGAGAAGCTAAACATGGTCAATGCCTAGACTCACAGCTGAGACCACACACTTAACCTGCCTAGTGATGGGGCAGGAACCTCTTACAATGTACTCCTGATATTTTTTTATATTAATGTTTGCTTATTCTCCACCTATGACATTTTCACATGCTGTCGGAGAAGGCCATTTTAAACATTAATTGTCCTAAAAGGCCTCTTACCCAATGTAAAATACCAGTCTCAGAGAGGCACTCTCAGGAAATGAAGCACAGTTGTTAGAGATGACAGTAATTTTCCTAACATCTATTTGGGCATTCAGTATG
Organism: Uromys caudimaculatus; assembly: GCA_028551405.1. Classification (NCBI taxonomy): domain Eukaryota; kingdom Metazoa; phylum Chordata; class Mammalia; order Rodentia; family Muridae; genus Uromys; species Uromys caudimaculatus. Next base: position 43,602,938 of record CM052707.1, read on the forward strand.
TCTTTACAAGATTAACCAAATAATGGAATTGCAAACAAACCATCAGAATGTAGATGGGTAGGCACCTCCCCACTGTGTGTGATGTCCCCAGTTTTAAGTAACTATGTATTCTTTGGGCTCTATTGAGATGTACCTCCAACCATAGGATTCTGCCCCCTAATTTCACCTAGTAAGTCCAAGACTGGTACCCTCAGTGCCCTAGGCATCATCCTCAGTTATTTATTCTCTGTGACTTTGTAGTGACAATTTTGGAGTTTTGATTTCTTTTAAAATCACAGAAATATTATGGGAATCTGTTTTTATTTTAATCTCAAGTATGGGATATGGGGCTGCTTCAGACTGTCCACAGTAGCTGATTTGCCTCATGCTCTAGCAGGGGCATGATTTTGCCAGTGGCAGATAGTTTCTGCAATTGTGTGACATTTGGAAATCTGGAGACTTTGGAGTACAGGGCTACCATTGACCTCCAGAGAGGCTGGAAACCAACTAGGTTTACGCAATCAAGTTCCCATGAGAACATAACATCAAAGCTCTTGCCACCTTGTAGCACAGAACTGTTATTTCAGGAACTGAGGCACGGATGGAAAAGCCCGTGGTCACAGACTCAAAGGTGGTATTGATCTTCAAAATCAAATATCTTAGAAGCTTCTGTGACATTGCCCCCTTTTCTTTTCTTTTTCTTCTTCTTCATCATCATCTTCTTCCTCTTCCTCCTATTTCTGCATCTGTATGCATGTGGTGTGTGTTTGGGTTCTCATGTGCATGGATGCCCATGTGTGGGTACACATGCATGTTTGTATGGAGGCCCAAAGTTAATGTTAGGGGTCTTCTCTCAGAGTTCTCTGTCATATTTATTGAAACAAAGTCTCTGTATGAAACTGGATGTGACCAGCTAGTCTAGCTAGCCACCTTGCCCTGGAAGTCCCTGGTCTCTGCCTCAAGTGCTGGGATTGTGAATAGTGGCCATTCTTGCTTGGTTTCATGTGAGTTGTAGGGAACCCAACCTTAGCCCTTCCACTCACAACAAGCATATTTTCCACAGAGCCATCTCTCTAGACATGTATGATTTGTTTTAGGAAAGACAATTATTTAAAAATGAAAACACTTCTCTGCTAAGAACCGCCCTGCAGCTCATGACACCTGCTAACCACAATCTTACATACAACAGGAGAAGATTATTAAGTGTAACCCTAAATGTCACCATCCATTCCTCTTAGCAGTTTATTGGACTCAGGGTGGCCTTTTAGAGTATTATTTAAAAATAGAACATGATAGAACTTGAATGATCTTCTAGTAAGATTATTGAAAGATAAAGAAAGGTAAATCCACAGTCATGAGAGGCATGATTTGTTCTCCTGTAATTCACCAGTGAGCCACTTTACTGTGGGTTATTTGAACTTACATTCTTTGCCTGAAGTATTTTACTCTAATATTCATGAAAATGAAACAAAGATAAAAAGTCAAGGCAAGCAAAATGATTGGGTGGGTAAAGGTGCTTTCCAAAGAGCCTCAAAACCTGGATTCAGTCCCCAAGACATTCAGGAAAAGGATAGAACCAACTCCTACAGGTTAACCTCTGACCTCCACATATACTCTGTGGATTTGTAAATGCACATGCTCACACATACACACACACACACATGCACAGGCACACGCACATGAGTAAATGTTATTTTTTTTTAAATGATGTTTGTGTATACATGAGCACATGAGTGAGGTACCCTCAGAAGCCTCTGACAGAGATGTCAGATCCCCTGGAGCTGGAGTTACAGGCAGCTGTAACCTGCCCAAATGGTTTCTGAGAAAGTTTATTTATGTCTTTTGCGACAGCAGCAAGTGGTCTTAACCACTGAGCCACTAGAGTCAAGGTATATGGGACGTCACAGCTTCCCAGAAGTCTCTCTGCTCTGTCCCAGTGGCCTTGAAGACCAAGCATAAATATCTACCAGCATCCTTTGGCTTGATGCTTGCCTTAAGACCCTATATCCTCCCTGCTGACCTCCTGGCCCAGCCAGTGCTGGGAGACCTGCTCTCCAGCCCTGAGGATGGCGCAGGTTCTTCTCACCTTCTCATCCTCTCCACCTCTCCTCTGCCACATCCTTGGAGCCATTGTTGTAGACTGCTACCCCCTGGGCATGATATTGTCATTGCACCCTTGACCTCCAGGTGTGGTTGTTCTAAGAGACCAACATAAGATCAATCCCATTAATATTCCATCATGGAAGCAGAGGGTGACCCATGAACTCCAGTCTTTCCGTTACAATCTGTAGACAGCCTTTGTTATGTCACAAGGCCCCTTCCCTCCCTGAGAACATATAGGCAACGAAGAGTTGCTGGGAGGGACCAAGACATTTTCTTTAGTTGTGTAGCCACTTGTGAATTGTATGTGGTACTCTAAGTAACCCTCACCCTGTTCCTATAAATAACCCCACTGAAATGCTTTGATCCACCATGCTAGACTTGGGGGAATTTCTTTGGTCTGTTGTTGATACCCTATCTGGAGTGAAAAGATGCTTGTTTGTCTCCCCAGATAGAGATCACAACAGTTATGTGTGAGTCTCATTGGCCCATGTTTCCCTCTCGGTGTGGTTTCCCCCAACCACCACATTCCCTGGCCTCCCCACCATACTGCCCTAGCCCACCCTCATCAGGCAGCACCTCTTCTTGCAGAAGAATGCACAGACCATCGTTCTGTGCCGCTCACATTCAGCGCTCCAGTTCAATCCTCAGCCTTGCCCCATAGAGATATTGGCAGTTGATCTCCTTATAAAAGTCTGGGGTTGTTGCATTTTTAATGATGTGCTAGGCTCTTGACAAGCCTTTCTTTGGTTCAACCTTTCTCTGAGCAGTACCTATAGATATGAATATTGGAGCCCTTGGTATTATAGGGCTAGGATACGATGGTGTGCCTTGGTCCCTCTTTGAGAGCTTCCTGGTGACTCCCTAGAGCTCTGTTTTGGGAAGACCCTTGACACAGCACCTGCACCTGATTAAAGAATGGTCGAGTTAATTAGCAATGTCTATAGTAGATGAAGGTTGGGAAAATAGATGACCATTGCTAAATATTTGCCATTAAGACTCTGGAATTATTCTGTATCAGAAGAAATAACCTTGAAATGTGCAGTAAAGTTGTGTCGGGTGACCTTTAGACACAGGAATGAGGATCAGATTCACTGGAGGTGTCCAAGGTTCTTTCCCTGTGAGGGATACATGGCTTTGCTATCATGTCTCCTCAGCTGTAGAAACAGAGCATGAGAATAAGTGTCTTATCCCTCTCAGGTCCTGCCTTAGGTGTGCACCTCGAGCCTAGCCTGGGCTACATACTAATAGAAACATGCAGACCTTCCTGCCTCAGTCTACCAAACGCTGGGACCACAGATGTATATATCTGTGCTGAACTTGGACTAGGGGTACTTTATAGGATGGCCGATCTGGTGAAGGCATGTTGGTAGACGAGACAGACACCACCAGTGTCACCGGCCAAAGGTCACACTGCTGATAAGTATCAGAGACTGAATGTGAATCTAGATGTTTACCAGGTCTGTAGCCTTCTGCAGCCTCCCAGTAGCTGAAGCAAAAGAGACTAGTTGCAGAATTCTCCAGGTCCCTGGATACCTTAAGTCTTGCTGAAGGGTTGGTTATTCAGTAGGTTCTCCAATCCCAGGAGAGGCAAACGTTGGTTTGGAAAAGATGGATTCTGTTGACATTTCTGGTCAGGCTGAGTTGTCCTCTTCCTTCCAAGGTCATCTAAAAATGTTTTTTTTTTCATCCCCAAGGCCAGTTGTTCTCCTTGCAGGAGACGAGGACTGTGGATTGTGCCAACAGCAATAGCAGCTGCAGGGAAAGGATGGAGCCTTCATCCAAGGAAAGCTCTTCCCCTCCTCAGTGGGCAAAGGCTAATTAACTCCTGATGGCAAGCAGGCTGCTGTGACTGCCAGTTCCCTTTTGAAGACGCCTCTTCAGCATGCTCCTAGTCTCTCTCTTCAACAATACACTCAAATGAGTGACTGGCAGTGTGCAGCTTCTAACTCCCGGGGGCTCTGCTTGCCCCTGAGAACCAGGGCAGGTGGGGCCACATGCCCTTAGTGCCAATGGTGTCTTGTATTTTGTTGTTGTTGTTGCTGCTGCTTTTCCAGTGTCACTTGGCACCTTGTTTGCATTTTGTCAATATTTATCCTCCCTAGCTCAGACCCCATGGTATACACCTATAACCCTAGCACTTTGGAGTCCCTAGGAAGACTGTGACAAGGTTGAGGCCAGTCTAGACAGCAAAGCAACCTCAAAAACCAAGCCAAAGGGCTAGGGGTCCAGATCACCAAGGAGAGTCCTTGCCTATCAAGCAGGAAGGGAACCACAGGTTCCCTACCCAGCATGATATAAACTAGGCACAGTGGGATATACATGTAGACCCAGCATTTGGGAGGTAGAGACAGGAACATTGGAAGCTCAGGGTCCTCCTCAGCTAACTAGTTAGCGAGCTTCAGGTCAGTCAGGGCTACCTGAGATCTGGTCTGAAAATCCAACCGAGCAACAAATAAAAATGTTGGATAATAAAAGAAAATATTATTAAATAAATGTTTAAAAATTTCCCCCTCAGTGAGGCATATTCTTAAGGCAAGACTCATGGTAAAACATCTGGAAGTGGGAGAACAGATGATATAGGAAAGGAGAAAAAATATTCCTGATGTAACATTAGGTTAAACAAAAACAGTAAGAAAGAAAACCTATATGATTCTAATTATAAACAAATGGCTAAAATGTGGACTTACATGATCTAAACATGCATAGGACAAAAACCCAGAAAGTTACTGATAGGTGAGTCGTGAGGTGCAGAATAACAACTTGCCCTCCAAACGATGACTTTTGATTCTAACAACTTCAAACAGGAAAAAAGTTTGCTGGGATTTTCATTCCTTCATTTATTTGGCTTGTTTAGTTTTGTTTTTGACACAAGGTCTCAGTACACCAGGGTGGCCTCAAACTCCATATTTTAGCTTAGAATGACTTTACACCCGTCTCTTTTTTGATACAAAGATTTATTTATTTCATGTATGTGCATGTATGTGTACAAGTGAGTGTATGCAACATGATGCTCGTGCACAGGCCAGAAGAGCATCAATCCTCCGGAGCTGAAGCTGCAGGCAATCCTGAGTCACCTGATACTGTTGGGAAGGGAAGGCAGGTCCTCTGTGAGAGCAGCACGTGCTCTTAACTGATGACCCATCTCTCTGTATCCCACCTTGAACTCTTGATCCTCCTGTCTCCACCTTCGGAGTGCTTGAGGTTTCATCCTTTCCTCTTTTGAGAGATAATCTTGTTCTGGTTTCTAGGCGAAATTGAGGCAGATCTTTCTAGAAGTGCTAAGTAAAGCGCTCCCAAGCTGTGCCTCTCCTCCACTTCCTGGAGTGTGCGTTCAGAGAACCTGGAGGCCCCGTTATTGTCACCCCAGCCACAAGGACCTCAGTGGCTTCCTCTATGACAATAAAGGGAAACCCCTTCTGCTCGGTTCTTTCTGCAGAGTAGATTCGTTGCATGAACCCCCTCCATCCTGGCTTTTACGTTTGCAGACTTTGGGGGAAGGAACCTGTTCTCCATCGACATCCATCCCCTTGAATAAACCACACCCAGATTTCTTGTACCTGCCTCTCCTTAAAAACACTTAAAAAAGAAAAAAAATCAACATGTGTCTGAAGTATGTAGGGACATGCATGTAACCCAGTGCATTCTGAAGGCCAAAGAATAGCTTCCTGAAGTCAATTCTCTCCTTCCACCTTTATGTGAGTTCTGGGGATAAAACTCAGGTCACCAGGCATGTTCAGCAAGTGCCTCTATGCCCTGACCCATCTTGCCAGCCCTTCACCTGCCTCCTGGTGCATTCCCAGATAAAAGGCCATATGCAGATAGCAAAGAAGACACAGGCCTGGCTTGAGAATCTGTGCCTATGAACACAAAACTCACCCTCCACCACCCAAAAATGAGGTTCCCCCATTGTCTTCTGTATCATGTCACAGGTGGACACAGGCTCTCCGGCCAACCTTCTGGCTGGAGCACAGCAGTTCATCGACTTTATTGCCCAGCACAGCCTCACGCCGTCCACCTTCCTGATCAATGCTTATCAGTTTGCCAAGAGACAGAGCCTGCTGCTGCAGAGATTGATTCCTGGTTATTTATCTCCCTTGGCCCAATGTAAATTGGTCAATCCTATTCGCATGATAAAAATCATAATGTCTCAAATTACTTACTCAATAAAATGTGGGTCTGTCTGTTATTAGTGATCATTAGGGTTATAATGCAGCATGGAAATGTGGAGCAAATTAACTGCTCCTGCAAGCTGTGGGCTCGTGTGCAGCTAATCATATGCACACCGTTACACTGGGCAGAAGGGTTTGGAAGAACCATTTCAGAGTAGCAAGGGAGGCACACCCAAATATTTTTTTTCTTCTTAATCTGAATTTCTCAGAGGAACCTTTATCTAACATACAATGGAACCACAAAGGTTACCAAAAAGAGGAAGGAAAAAAAAAAAAGAAAAAGGAAAAGGATAAAGGAAAGGAAGAGGTAGAAATATAACTCGAAATAAATAACATATTTTAATGGTTCTATTCCTGTGTCATTAGATTTTCGAATGATGCATCCAAATTCTACTTTGAGCAAACTCCCATAGAGACCCTCCTTTCTTGTCTCTCTTGCCTGACAAGCGAGTTGTTCTCCCTGAAGCTTCCTACTCAGTGACATCATGGGACAGGTTCTATAGTCATGGTGAGTTCCCATCTTACCTTGGCCGGGCCACTTCCTCTGTGGCACAGGCTTCCTGGACACGTGGGCAGGTGAGAGGCTCTGACTGCAACAACTGGTGTCTGGATATGAGAGAGATGTAGCTTTGAGTGGCAGCATCAGTTTAAAAGAAAATGAAAACAATACTCTGAGTGTAACTTGTTTCCTGTGAGGGTGTCGGGAAACCTCACAAGGAACTTCACAGATTAAAACTGTGAGAGAAATAGAAATAATGGCATCGTGCCAGGAATCGGACATTTCTACAGATGTTTGGTGTATATAAAGCTTTATTCTAGAGAGGACATCTTATTATTATTTTTTAAATGAAATCTAACGCAACATTCAAACCAAAGACAAGATTTAAATGGATTTAAAGAAAGCCCCTACCACCACCACCACCGCAAAACAAAGCAAAACAAAAACAGCTTTGGATCAGTATCCTACTAGTATTCAAGTGGGCCTGACTTTATGCCTAGCAGGATCCAGGTTCTTAAATGGTACCTCAGGATTTGCTTGTCTCTCAGTTTTCATCAATTTCTGTGCTGCTTTATGCTAGGAAAGATGAGAAGGGGTGTATAGAAAAAGCTCTGGAAACAACGTACCCCTGAACACCCCTACCGATACTACCAAAGGGTGGGACCACCACCATGGCTTCTTCTTCCGCCATTCTGGCTGCTTTTTACTGTGGACCAATCATTGTGAGCCAGAGGCTACGAGGGGGCCTCAGCTATGTGGTCGTTCCTATAACCATGAAGTAACTTTAGCATCCAAGCAACCACACTGCCAGAACATCACAGCCAGGGGTAACCCCCAACGGGCTTTGGGATATTATAATCAAAAGAAGGGGAGCAGGTACCAAGAACCGAAGCTGCAAAGGTCCACTCTGTTTAGGCATATCCTGGACTCATCTTTTAGTGTCTCAACAAACCAGTGTTTAAAGAAGATGAAGACTTATGGAAAGGCCTGAAGGTCTAAGGGGTTGACTGTGTAGACAGAGGACCCCAAAGGCGACTGATGTTGGAAGCAGAACAGGATACAGACAGGGCTCTGTTGAAGGCCATGGGTTTGGGAGACTGGGATTGCCACTTACTGACTCCGTGTCTATGTATGTGGTATGTATGTGTGAGCATGTGTATGTGTGTACGGGCTCACGCATGTGTGAGGGTATGTGTGTGTAGTGGCCAGAGGTTGCCAGCAAATGTCTTCATAGATTGCTTTCTACCTTATATACTGAGGCAGAGTCTGTCTTTACACTCAGAGGTTGGCAACCCTGCCAGTCTGGCTACTCAGCTTGCTTTGACAATCTTCTATCTCTGCCTCCTGGGTCCTGGGGATCTGAAGTGGTAGTTCTCACCCTTGGGCTTCACTCTACTCACTGAATCATCTGTCCAGCCCTAGGCCTGATAAATTGATTGTCCCTCATTAAGGCCTCAATGTTCTGAAGTGCAAAATGCCCTGTTGTATTCGAGTTTTTGGTAAGATGACCAATCAGATAACAGTCGTGAGTTAGTGAATGCTTTGTGGAGAGATTTTCAGATTATTGCCACGGGCTCTGGAAGATGCAAAGCTCCTTGGAAAGAGCGTCTTTGCTTCTGACAAGATGATTTCTCTGTTTCAAATCTAATAGTCAGGGAGAGTATGTCTTTCCAAAACATGCACTGGGATCAAGCACTTGGATAATACACGGACCTCACTTCTAAGGGTACAGAATGAAATGCACAGCTTGAGTCTCAGTGATACCGACTGGATGTTCGGTCTAATGGGAAGCTGGCCAGAGCTCACTGTCATTGCCAAGGGTCAACCAGATGTGCAGCTTGCAGCTTGATGTCTGCCTGGGCTCTCCTTCCAGAGACACATCCTATGTGATCTCTGTCCCTTAGCTGTTCCAGTGACCCAGATATAATGGCTTCTCTTTTCAACCAGCACCCTACCTTTCAATGCACTCAGTTATGTGTTGGGCCATTCACACATCTCCATCTTATCTCTAGCTCTGTCTTGGGTGAGGGTGGGGGTTACCATCTCTCCATCTTGTCTCCAGCTCTGTCTTGGGTGAGGGGTGGGGGTGTACCATCTATATCCATTTCCTAGCGCTGTGGCAATAATCCACCACAAAGTTAGTGGTGTGAATTAATAATTCAAATATATGCCTTTCAGTCAAGGATACAGTTTTGTTGTGTATCTCTATGTCTGTGTGGTTTGGTTTGGTTTGGTTTGTGGGAGGTTTATTGGCACCTTGTTTTGTTGAGGCAGGGTCTTACTCCGTAGCCTATACTGGCTTCAAACTTTCTATCCTCCTGCCTCTAGCTCCTAAATTCTAGATGTATTTCATTACCCCTGGCATACAAGTCCTAAAATCAACGTGTCATCCAGTCTTAACATCTATAGCAAAATCCATTTCTTACCTTTTACAGATTCTAGAGGGTCATGACATTCCTTGGTATGTGGCCCCTCCCTGTAGGAGCCAAACACACCACCCTAGCCTCATCATGGGCTCATATTTCCCCTTCCTCCTCCTCTCCCTCTTCCTCTTCTCTAGCCCATCATCACTCAGGCTCTAACTGTGACCTGCCTTCTTTCCTATTTGTGTGTGTGTGTGTGGGGGGGGTTGTGTGTATATGCAGGTACATGTGTGTGTGTGTATGTGGTACATGTGCACATGTATGCATATACATGTAGAGGCCAGAGAACGATCTTGGCTGTCTTTCCTCAAGCACCATTTACCATGTAGGGCTTTTTTTTTTTTTTTTTTGAGACAGGGTCTTTTATCAGCCCAGAACTCATGGATTAGGTTAGGCTAACTCTCTAACATCTCCCGACATCTGCCTTCCCAGAGCAGACATTACAAAGAAACTCCTGCATTCCCAGTTTTGTTTGTTTGACCTTTGTCCTGGGCATTAGACTTGGGTACTCATGCTTGCAAGCAAAGCACTTTCCCTAATAAGCTGTCTTCCAATTCTCTTCTGTCCCTTAATAAAGACCCTGTGTTCAATCTACTCAGATAACCTAGCCCACTCCCTCTTTCTCAAGACCCTTAACCAGAGCTGCAATATCCACCTGGCTACATCAAGTAATGTCATCTTCACTGGTTCCCAAGACAAAGATATGATGTCCCAGAAAGAGGACATGATTCTCCTTCGTCATTCTTATATTTGTATATTTGGTAATATTGACATATCTGACAAGTGTGAATGTTCCCCTCAAAAGGGACTTTGATGCTGTTGAAGATGCCCACTGCTGGATAGCTGGGGATGTGAGGTATGGCTCAGACCTCACCTATGACCTTACCTCACCTTATCTCACTACAGCATCTAACCTCCGTGTGCATTTCAGCTTCTGCAATCATCAAATCAAGATATAGATGAGGTGCACGGTGCCATGGGAGCATCTAAATGTCTCAGATAGTTTCCAATGACTGATTTGTCAAAGTTTCATAAGGTAGTTGTCACAACAGGAAGTTTTCCCCTCATAGACATGGAGGCCAGAAGTCCAAAATCAAGATGGTGGAATGGCCATAACCTGTGAACATTTGGGTACCTTTCCCTTGCCATGTCTTAAGATCTGGTAGTGGCTGGCAGTCCTGGGGACTCCTTGGCTTGTGGAATCATGATCTCAAGATCTGACTCTTCTATCATGCAGCCTGCTTTCCCTGTGTTTCTGCTTATTATTAGTACTATTCTTATTATTTTGTTATTGTTGATGTTTTGTTTTGTTTGGGGGTAAGGGTTTCATGGTGTTTGTTTGGGCTAGCCTTAAACTTTCAATTCTTCTGCCTCAGCCTCCAAAGAGCTGGGATTATGGGTGTGCACCACTACTCCTGGCTCTCCTGAAGACAATAGTCCTGTTGAATTCTTAACACAATTACACATCTAGGAAGACCCTACTTCTGATCCAGGTCCTCTTCTGAAATCCTGAGATGGACAGAGCTCTTGGGCCTCCCGTGAGGATCCGTGTCCAGATGGTAGAGGACGAAGTATGTTGGAAAGGCTTGGTGACTTTTTCTCAAGCCTTTCCCCTGGACTCTGTTTTGTGGACATAGATGGAAAGTCACATCCCAGGGCAGCTGTGCACTAGGTACTCACTAACGTTTATTTACACTCCGAGGAGTATCTAACAGGATGGCCATGGTGCCACTGGGCTTGCAATCCTGCCTACCAGGGAGAACCTGGCAACTCGTTGATTCAGAGCCACACACTGTTCTGTGACAGGAATGAACAGTCACACAACTCCCAGTCTCAACACTTGCAAGGACTCACAAATAAGACAACTCAGTGTATTTCATATTGCTTAAGATCTGAACTCCGGAGTTTCCTGTAAGCCTCACCTCTGTGGCCTGAGTAGTTTAAGACTCACTTCCCTCCACCCTCTAAAAAGATACAACTCTTCAAGGGTACCTGGCAAAGACACTAAGTAATGAGATCCTAGACATGGAAGACCATGTCTTATTCCATAGGGCATACAGAAGCCTCCTTGACAAATGCTTGCCTTTAGCTTTCTATTTTTGAACTGGAGGGTGGGCCAGGCAGGAGCTAACTTGTGGGAGAGCTTAGGGGCTATGTTTTAAGCTGAGGAAAGTGGTCATGAACCTTGCCATCCCTGATAAACCCAGATGGAAGCCCGGAGCCTCCTGGCCCCGCCACCCCACACACATGCTGCGCACCTGGACGGCATTCTACCTGTTTATAAATTACCCCTGTTTTCTGCTTGGTTCAGCAGCAACTGTTTACCCTCCCCCGTGATGTAATTAGGGCTTCAGAGTTCACGGGTGCCTATTATGAGCTCTCCTGTGTTTTGTCTTGGCGCTTCATTTCTGTAGCAGTAATCATATATATATATTAAAATTTGGTATCAATTGTTTGGCTAAATTATGCACAGTGGGCCATGCTAACCTGCCATTAACATAACATATGCTAAACAATGTGTTGATTTTTCCCTCCACTTCCTTTCTTTTCTTTTTTCTTCTTCTTCTTCTTTTTTTTTTTTTTTTCCTTCTCCCTGATAATTATACTCCAAAGCATCAATTGCTTAGCCGGGCAAATTCAACTTGGAGTTTTTCTCATTTCTTCAAACTTTGAAATAGTGTCGCTGGCAGCAGGTGCCAACCAAGCACTCCTTCAGCTGCCTTCCCAGGTAGCGGAGCCATTTTCTTGCTGAGAAAGGCAAGTGCCACATAATAGTCACTGTCATGGGGCTCACCCTGATGCTCCAAGCTGAGCCACTGTTTGGGATATCGCCACTGCTGTTGCAAGCAGAATGGCACCTAAGCCCTGGCATGATGGTCAAAACTCACTACAGGTATCACTGTACCCATGGCTCCCCTCCCTGGGCAAATATACAGCAAATCTTTCTGAGGTGACAGACACTGTACTGGACATGGGCATACAAAAAGACTTAAAGTGACAGGTTTCTGGTCCTCTGACAATTTATAATCTCCTGTGAGGAATCTGAAATTTATTTTTTCTCAAAGGAGTTATTGGATAAATGTTTTAAGCTCTGTGGGCTGTATACTCCATCTCAACATTCAATTCAGCTGCTGTAACTCAGCAGCAGCCTGCCTGTGTGCCAGCAAAACTTCTGTCTACAAAGAGAACCGGGCCACATTTGCCAACGTTCGTTCCAATGTCCAGGCAGGGAATATACCCAAGTGATTAAGTTTTCTTTTTTTTTTTTTTTGGTTTTTCGAGACAGGGTTTCTCTGTATAGCCCTGGCTGTCCTGGAACTCACTCTGTAGACCAGGCTGGCCTCGAACTCAGAAATCTGCCTGCCTCTGCCTCCCGAGTGCTGGGATTAAAGGCGTGCGCCACCACTGCCCGGCGATTAAGTTTTATTTGTAAATAAATTAGTTGTATTTTCTGTGCATGAGTGTTTTGTCTGCATGCCTGTGCACTGTATGCATGCAGTGCCCACAGAGACCAGAAGAGGGTGTTAAATCCCCTGAAACTAGAGTTATAGACAGTTGTGAGCCACCACGTGAGGGCTGGAAACCAAACCCAGGCCTTCTTTGAGAACAGTAAGTGCCCTTAACCACTGAGCCATCTCTCCACCCTCTATGATTTAGCTTTGCTGATAATGATATGCTTAGACTGTGCTTTTCTCAGGGAGACATGAGCAAACAGCTATTCACCCCAGAGAAGGGTTTCAATGATTAAGCAAAGAAAGGATTGAATGTAAATCCAATTAGTGAGTGACTGAGTTTACTGGCATTACTTACAAGAACGTAAGTTAGTCAAAAATATCATCACTAAAAATCCTACCCCAGTGTGGATAACAATTCACAAAAGTTGTACCTTGGAGCCCCTGGAGCCTCCTGCCCTGCTTCCAGGCAGATCTCCTTGACAGTCTCCTCTCCCCAGCAATTGTTACTGTGTATGTAACCTTGGGAGGGGCCTGTAAGTCTTGTGATTTTTGTAAACTTCCTGAGCCTTGTATGTTTCCTTAGCTCCCTGAGTCTTTTGAGCCTCTCTTCTCTCCAGGGAAGAAGGTGTCAATTCTGGGGTTGCAGCAAAACTTACACTTCAGTTAGTGGGAGGAAGAAGATAAGGATCTGATGTAAACAACACTATCCCACTGCAGAACACCAGGGCACATCACATCAAGGTGCTTGCCCAAAATGAGTCCACAATGATCTCACAGATGAGTCCACAAAGGGATGCAACCAAGAAGATCTAAAGCCGAGGGCATTGACTATCCCAGACAGTATGTAACCTATGTGTGGCATATCTGGAACAGTCCATAGAGTGTGACCTGGGAAGCCCAGCGTCAGTGGCTAGTTACAAGGTGTCTCTGGGTTTACAGTGGAGTCAAAACTCCAATACTGAGCAGTGAGCAGCAGGCAGCCATGAGGTAGAGGTCAGTGTGGTAAGACTGTGTGGCCACAGGGGAAATACACATGGAAATATCCCAGGGCTTGTTTAAGATTACCTGGAAGAGGAGAGAATGAGTTGGGGCCTTGGAATGAGAAGAGGCACTTTGGGTCATTAGGGTTTGAAAAGATGTTCCTTAGGCCAATTGTGGTTCTACCATGGTGTAACAAGTACTAACTCCCAGCACTAATTTCTCACCTCCATGGGGACCTCTGTAGAAGTAGGCTGGGCTGCACTGGTTCTAAATGGGGCTCTGATATTACAGATATTATGCTTAGCTCAGCTGATTTGCTTTTCTATCTTTATATCACAAGGGGATTCCTCTGTAGGCTCGATTTGGATGTGACACTTTACCTGGAGTGGTAGTCCTTCACATATCTCTCATCCTCCTGAGATTAGCAAAGCCCAACCATTTCTCCCAGCGTCAGCAGAAGCTGAAGACATCATGTGGACACACATGAGCCTTCTTGAGGTCTAGGCTCAGAACTGACAGGCGTTCCTGGTAGGAGTTCATGTTAGAAACCTTGAACAGCTGTTCACTAAGCCTGTGCTGATCCCATGCAGAAAACTACATTTCCCAGCATTCCTTGTGTTTAGGACTGGTCATGTGACCGAGCAATACTCCCAGGCTGTGGCAACCTTGAGAAGCTTCTTTGATCATTGCAAGCCACAGAGTGGAAGGAGCCTGTGTCCCTGGAACAGTATTTGAAAGTGAATGAGCAAATAACTCAGCAGATCACCTATTTTGGATTATGTGTCAATGAAAAACAAACTGTCATTTTATTTAAAACATTATACAATTGGGTTTTCCCTACATGATATAAAAATGGTCAGTGAATCTCTTTTTTCCAAGAGGATTCTTTTCTCACAACTGGCCAGTACTCTCTGTATGGATATTTCCTCCCAACAGAATCAAATTTCAAACCACACGTACATTAATTTTAGGGAACACCCAATGGACAGGGGTGGAATTCACACCTATTTATTTCATTGAGATTTTAACAAATATAATGGCTAGTGCTTCCTGGGTAATAGCCCTGTGGTTAGGCCTAAGTGGATGGAGGGCTGTGGTGCTTGATTTGAGTGAAGGCCCTCAGATGGTGACGGATATTCACGGCTGCTAATCTCGGCTGTAATTTCTCATTTCTCCTCAACGGCTTCACTTTTTATGGGGGTTATATTGATGAATGCAGATGATAACTGTCAGTTTGGCTGGGGAAGCCTGGCATGAGAATTTTAACAACCCAGCTTGTATCTCCTAAAGGCAGAGAACAAGGCTCTGGGCCTTCACAGGCCCAGCCCATCGACCTACTCCTCCTCTTTCCCCTTCCCCCGCACCTATGCCCACGGATATCGTTGGATTAATATTCCTACAGTAATTGCAATGCAAACCACTACTTTCTAAAGAAGTTTTTCTTAAGTCCCCACGACTTCATTTCCAATCCAAGTGCAAAGAAAAAGGCCTATAGGAGTCTCTATCCTTGTGTAGTGGCTCTCCCTCTATCAAGGAGCTCAGACACATGATTTATTTTGCATTAATTTTCTGTGGCTTCACCATGACCATCAAGACTGTCTAAGGTTGCCATGGTCTTCCAAAGCTACATAGTGGGTCCAGTGAGACCCAGGATGTATGCCTGTGTCCTCGGGGGATGGGGAAATGGCAGGACCAGGCGGGGACACAGGAGCAGAAGAAAACCACTAGCTGAGGAAAAGAAGGAAGAGAAGCCTTCTCATCGTCTTTATTTTCCCAGTCTAAGGGCGTATCTGAACCTGGCTTCTGTTGCTGTGATAAATCCCCTGCCAGAAAGTAACTCAGGGGAGAAAGGGTTCATTTGGACTACAGTTGAGAGGTGACAGTCTGTGATTGTGAAAAGGTGAGGGCAGGAGCTTGAAGCAGCTAGTACCATCAACTCCACAGTCAAGAGCAGAGAAGAGGCACCCATTCTGTTTGCTTGCTGCTTCTTATGTTCAGCCGGCATTGTTCTTTACTCTTACACAGTGCAGGGCAAGGTCCAGCTTATGAAAGGGCTCCACCTACACATAGGGTATGTCTTCCCCCATCAATTAACAGTCAAGACAGTCCCCCATAGACTTGTGTACAGACCATTCCTCAATTAAGAGTCTCTTCCCAGGCGATTCAATCTTGGGTCAAGTTGCCAGTTGAAGTCAGTCAACACAAGGAACAGCTGTGAAGCTAAGCTTTTAGGAAAAGTTAAAGCATCACTTTTTCTGTCTGTCTGGAACAGCTCAAAGGGAGAGGCCATGTGTTTCTGCATACCAGTAACAGCAATAGATAGGGAGGCCCAGGGTGTGTTTTCTTAGTGAGTACATGCATTCTTACAGTCTTTATTTCCCTGCTACATAAATTTATGTTGAGATTTAATTTCCACCAATTAGAAGCCAAGTGAAGCCGTTGGAATAGGTCCCTACACCATCACCTACACACACACACAGGAGGGAATAAGGCTGGAGTGAATTTTAAGTAGCTGAAGTTTTACCAGACCTCGAATGCATATCCAATTCAATTTCTAGAAAACTTTAGATTAATTAGGTTTATAATTTGCACAGTAAGGCAATGTAAATGTGTTGCTAGCACTTGAGTTTTTGCTTAATCCTCTGAGTGGATATTTAATCTTTTTAATATTAGAATTAAAGCAACTCGGAAGATATGAATGTTAATCTAATTACATTCCGATCACTTTAATTTCTTTAATGTTTCAAACAACAGAACAACTTTACAAATTGGTTTAGGTTGGGGAACCTTTGAGAGGGTCCTGCATCTCATCAGTGAGTGGGGTCTAAGGGAGTTGGGCTTGGAAGAACTGTCTTAAGTTTATCGTTATGCAAATGTGAGCCATTAATCCCTGAAGAGCCTGGTGCTTACAGGGTGTGCTGGAGAAATTCCCCGGCAGCTGCACTTTAGTTAGAAGGAACCCACCAACAGGAGCACTGAAATGAACAAACAGCTCAACGGCACCCCAACCATACAAAGCCAGAGCTTTCAGAGAATTGATGACGAACTACAGCTTGGAAGATTTTTCTCTTCTTCTTTTTTCTTGCTGCTGTTATTATTTCAAAGAGAGTGGGAGGGGAAGAAAAGAATCAGAGCAAGACATGAACAGTGCTTGCAAATTTTATTACCTCATTATAATTGATATCTGCTCTCCAAGACAATAAAAGGAGCCGTATTCGGCACTAGCGGTATAAAATCTTTTATGTTTTAGGCTGTCAAGAGTTGGCCGTGGTGGGGTTGACATAATTATCAGCTGAATAGACCAGTATATAAGCTCTTTACCTCTCCTAAAGCATGCTGCAACAGGGAATGCCCCAGAGATGGGGAAAGTATTCATCAAGTGTCTGCACAATTGCTCCCGGCTTCGAACTTGTTTTAGTTAAGTCTGCAAAAACACCACTGAGCCTTCCAGTCTCTTGGCTCTTCCTTGCATTCTGGACAAGGCTTCTAGGCAGGCTGCTCCCTTGCTTCCTGAAGAAGGGATGAGTCTTTGGGATGACAATGTGGAGAAGCCCTTTCAAATGGTGCTCACTGGCCTCTCATACGTGATAAGCAGAATCCATCTTTCCTGTCTGGAACTAATTATGTATTTTCATAAATTAAAAGCGGATGGAAAAGAAGCCAAGGTTGTGTTCTAAAATGAACCATAAGTTTGAGAATTAGGAACAATTCCAATGCATAGTAATCAAGATCCCCCTATGTCCCATATTCTGAGAGCACATTACGTATCTATTACATGGACAGTAGTCACACTGGCCTGTAGACTAATGAATCACTTTGATGGACATCCTCTGGGGTCGGGGTAAGCACAGACCTAAAATGGTATCCAGTGCCAGTGACTCTGAAACTGAGAAATCATTATGGGGCAAAACAGAAGGAACACAAAAACTCCTTTTTTGGGTTTGACTGTCTAATGGAGCAGAGCAACCAGTAAGACAGATGACTAGGCCACTGGCTACCTTGTGTTATGTTGGTGTTTGGTTAACACTATACAGTTGCTACCATGGTAGGCGTAGAAAATGAATGCAAATATGTCGCTACCAACTCTATAGGTTCAGGGCTGAGTTCCAGGAGCACCAGCTGAGGATTCTAGGTTCCTGTGTCCTGAAGAAATAGATTGGATCCAAAGACACATGAAGAGAGGCAATGTAGAGGAGGAGGAGGAGGAGGAGGAGGAGGAGGAGGAGGAGGAGGAGGAGGAGGAGGAGGAGAGGAAGAGGAAGAGGAAGAGGAAGAGGAAGAGGAAGAGGAAGAGGAAGAATAAACTGGAGGGACTGGGGGACTAATGAGCTAAGAGAGAAAAACAAAAACAAACAAACAGACAAAAATGCTCAGAAACATTTGTGCAGCAGGTGAGTTCTGATTCTTTTGAAGGTATTGCCCAGCATTTGCCTTCTCCTGAGTGTATGTAGCAGACATTTTCTGTGTGTTACATGTGGCCTGGGTAGGGAAGGATTTCCAGTCTTCTCTGACAACTGGCTCCTTTCATATATTAATCTTTTTAAAATTACATTTATTTGAGGCTGAGAAATGGTGCAGCAGTTCATAGCACTTGGTGTCCTTCCAGATGACCCAGATTAGGTTCCCCATACTGGCATAGTGGCTCCTAGCTATAAGTAATTCTAGTTCCAGGGATTCCAACACCTTCTTTCGACCTTTTCCCATCCATGTAGGAAAAGCACATATAAATAAATTAAAAGTAAATAAATCTTTGGAATTACCTTGTGGGGTGTGTGTGGGGGGTGTGGGGGGGTGTGGTATGTTTGTTGTGTATATGTGTATGTGGTGTAGTGTGTGTATGATATGTGTGTTGTGTATGTTGTGTATTTTGTATGGTGTGTGCGTGCATGAGTCTGCCTATAAACTTTTGATTGTCCTTCACCCCCAGTTCTCCAGTAACCGATAAAGGTTCCTCTACTCATCAGAGCCCCTCCCTGTTCAGTTGTTTCTTAAAAAAGAATAAACAGCCAGAGCATACACACCCCAATGTAGGAGATCCTGGCTAGCAAGCGTAATTTTCATGTGTGCCCTATGGAAGTATCCATCCACAGATTCTATCTTCCTGAAAGTCAGGGTAAATGGACAACTTCTTTGCTCTGAGGACGCTGAACCCTAAACTGGACTCTTTCCTTCTTTTTATTGGTTTGAGGTTGGAAGCAGGATTGGGGAGCTCCGAACGAGGAGCCCCTCGGATGTGTGCTTGGAACTCTCTTTCAGCATCTTCTGTTCTCTGCTCTCCTGACTAATCTGTTTAGCAAGTATTTTCCATGGAGCGGAGGCTTTATTGGCAGAACTACTAACTTTAATAGCAGAGTTTAGCATAACTCAGCTTGTAAAAAACTCAGTCCCCCTATTAAATCCTCTACTTGTAAAGCCTTCCATCAGCCCTCACCAGCCTCCTGAACTAACGGCTGTCTCTGTTTTTCTAGTTCTGTTTGCAGTTTGTTATTTGTTTGTTTGTTTGTTTGCTTTTGTTTTGTGAAACAGGGGGTCTCTCTCTCTCTCTCTGTGAGGCCTAGGATAGCCTCAAACTCAAAATCCTCCTGCCTCAGGCTCTGGAGTGCTGGGATGACTGACTTGTACCACCAACCCCCCCCACCTCTCTTCTTTAGTCTTGTTTATTTTCTTTCTTTTTCTTTTCTTTTCTTTTTTATCCTTTTTTTTTCTTTTTTCTTTTTGAGACAATGTCTGATGTAGCTCAGGCTGGCCCTTGAACTCTTTTGTGCAGCCAAAGTCAAGTAACCTTGACTTTCTGACCCTCCCTCCTCCACCACCCAAGTGCTGAGATTACTGGTGCGCTCCACCATGCCTTGTTTAATTTGGCACTGGGGTCAGACCCATGGCTCTGTGCACTTTAGGCAAACACTCTTCATTCTAAGCTGCAGCCTCAGGCCATTTCCCTGTTCTCGGAGAGTTTAATCATGACACTTACTTTAGATCCAAAGAGTCAGCATTTTTTTTTCCACTTGAGGTTACTCAAGATTTCTTAAGCTTGGGAATGGGACCTAGGGAATCCTGAAGAATGGGGAATTCTCCAGAATCTTGGGATATTAGTACTTTCATAGAAGAGACTCTGTACAGCAGGAAAGAGCTGTACATCACAGTATAAGTGATACCCTGTACTGCTCTGTAGTTCCAATGTAGATTAAGTGTTGTCGTTTGTGGTGGAGGATGACATGGGACAAACGTGTCATTTACTTACCTCTTGGGCCCAGACTCTCAACCTTGGCAATTCTAAAATGAGATTGGATACACCTTTGCACTTAGGTAGGACTGTTCTGTGCATCATTAGGCATGTGGCAGTATCTCTGGCCTGTGCTCTGTACCTGCCAGTAGCACCCCTTCTCTTAGACCAGAAAGATAAATAAACAGCGTCTCTAAACATGACAATGCCCCCTTCTTTGCTCCCTTAAGAATGATTCTCTCCTCATGCTTCTGACTCATCCTGTCTTTCTTTCTAAGTTTATCTTACCTTTAAAACATGTGGAAATTTGAACTTTATTCTATTTAAAGAAAGACAATCTGCTTTTTCCAAATTGTTATTCCAAAAAAAAACAAAAACAAAAAAAAACCACCACCACCACCACCAACAACAACAACAACAAAAAGCTAAAACAGTTTTCATATATGCCAGCTCTTTAAGCCTGTAGAATACAGTGCTAAAATTAAGAATACAGGTATGCACCCGTAACTGCCAGACATCGATTATCTATTGCTTTCCACAACGCCGTTGTTGTCAATATCATTCCCCATTAGAAGTACCGAGGAAAAAATATGAAAAGAGTTCTAGAAAGTGCCAGAAGTGATTTTTGCAGCCTTGGGGCAGAAGGGAAGCCAGCGCTTAACCCACTAATCCAGGATGGCTGCTCCGGGAGTGCTCAGCTGTTTCTCAGAGGCCCTGAGAGCACTTCAGAGTGTGGAGCGGAGTTATAGTTCTGTTAATGGTGGAGGCAACAATTGCCTGCACCTCCTTCAGATACATCGCCAAGTCTTCCAGCAGCCGACTCCGGTATGCCAGCCGGCTTGCCCCAGCATGGGGGCACGAATTGGAGTGGAAATCAATGGGCTAGCATTCCGATGCAATTGCCCCAAATTATCGAAGAGAGGAGAAGACCACTGTAATTCACCGGTCACGGCATTTTTACCGACTGTTTTTTGGCTAAGCATTAGTTTGGCGCGATCCGTTCAGTTCTCAGGCCCTGTCTCATCAGAGCTCTTCCGTAAATACCATTATTACTGTGGCCGTGTTTCCCTGTCGCTGAGCAGAGCCAGATTCGGAGGTTTGATCTACCTTAACTCCTGCTTTCCATAGGGTACTTAGTGACTCCTGGGGGATGCTACAAACAAACCTTTGACCCTTGAAAGACAACCTGACTTGACTGGATCTACCAAGTCCCTGCTAAGCAGAAAGCAGAGGCACTGGTCTATGTTACGCCTAGTTTGTGGTGTTCTTTCCGGGGGCTCAGAGTCTAGTCAGTAGACAATCTCAAACATCAGGAAAGTAAATCCAGGCATTGAAAATATAGGTCAGCAACTAATAGTGGCCCATTGTTGTTGCAGAATACTCAAGTTTAGATTCCAACACCCATGTGTTGTAGTTTACCACCACCTATAACTCCAGCTCCAGAGGGGACCCCTCTGACCTCTACAACACCTGCATTCACATGCTCAAACCTACATAGAGACACATATGCATGTACATTATTAAAAAAAAATAAATTTTAAGAAAAGCCACCAAGGGCTATTTATGAATTCCAGCTCGGCCATCTTGCATGGCTCCTCCCCCACCTTCCTAGCTCTGTGTCATCTGAATTCTCTCCATGACGATAACACGGCATGGTCACTTCTCTATGTTGAATTTAAAAATAACTTTACTATCGTTAATTTTGCCTGATGTCCAGAAGGTAAAATGAAATTAATCAACTGACTCTCACTTTGGCTCAGTTAAATCCTCATGTCTGGTTCACTCCCTAGTCTCTGCCTGTACACAGGCAGTGCAAGAGAGATAGTTTATCTAAAGACACACCCGATTTCTATAAAAATTGAACGTGTGTCTGAGGTTCAAGTTTTACTGCAGATCTGTCACGGTTTTGTTGCTGCTATTTTGTTTGGGTCTGTGCAGAGGTAGGAGCCAGGATATGACACACAGGCATGTCATTTTATTGGCTGACAATCCTGTTTCCGGATCAACTAGAAAAGACCTCATCTCCTCTGTATACACTTTAAACCCAGGGGAACCTGGAAACACGAAACAGTGAAGGGGGTACTGAGCGCCTCAACAATGATTGTAAAGTAAAACTGATTGTAAAAACAAAGACCGTGGCACAGATTATAGTTGCTTATCGATAACACCCATATTGATAATACCCGTGTCGATAACACCCATTTCCGGATACAATTATCAACTCCATGCTTCATGGGAAATCCCTCCTCTGGAAAAATGGCATTTCAAATTAATGTGAAATTATGTTTTAACTTAATTTACAGGAAGCCCCAAACAGGTGGGAGAATTAGGTAACAATAATTGTGTTTGCAAGAAATTGATTTCATGCTAAAATTACATGAATATGCTGTTATAGTTTGCTGTCGTTTTGAAACGTGCTGTTTTGCCATAAAACACAGGGTAAAGACACTCTCATATTGAAGCCCTTAATCTAGTGTGTAATTGCTTAAGTGGAGACATTAACTATATTGTAAACTACCTGCTCTGAAACACAGGGACTTCCAGGAAAGGTGTGACTTGTGCAGCGTGCAAAAAACAAACAACAACAACAAAAAACCAATGAACCAACCAAACAAACATACAAAAACAAAACAAAACAAAAGCAAAAAAAAAAAAAAAACCCAAAGATACTCAATCTGACTTGAGAATTTGCTGGTGTGCTCAGTCTTTGAATCAAGAGAAGAGTGGGAAGATACAGAGACTTTGTCCATGGAGCCAACAGGAAAGGTCCTGATTAGTTCTTTTCTTACACTCCTGCCATGTGTATTGATGACAGTGTCACCTTTGTGTTACTTAAAAGATACTTTGTTCTGATTTCTATACCATCCTTTCCTCCTCCTCCTCTCTGTTCCTCCTTCCCTCCCTTCCTTCCTTTTTTTTTCTCCTCCTTGAAGTGTTACTTTTGGTCCCCTAAGTTCACTAATTTAGAGTTTGTCCTTGGTAATTCTTCATCAAACGGGCCCCATTTTATCCCTTAAAAAAAACAAAAAAAACAAAAAAAACAAAGCTGATAAATAACAGACCAAATTAGGCTGTAGCTGATTATATTTCTGTAGTTAATTTGTCATTATTCCTTGTCCTCACCTGCATTAGAGGGAGGCTTACAGAACCCTCTCTTTCTGCTGCTTCATTTCTTTGAACTTGGCGAGACCTGATCCACAATCATTCGCCCCCCCACCCCCAAACCCTCCAGTTTTGGAAAACTGCAGATTCTGCAGCGCTGACTCTGCCAGCCACCCTGTGAAGACAGACTGGCTCGGGCTTTACAGCACATCCCTCTCTGACGGGACACTGGCCACAGACTGTGGCTTGGTGAGAATTTGGAACAGGTAGTTGAACTATGGAATGTGGATGCCCAACCTTTCTGATGCCCCTGCCAACACAGAGGAGCCTTAGACTGTGGCCTGTGCCCTGGAACTTTTTCAGTGTGTGCTTAGTAGAATCTCATTACGCCCGACCAGCGCTCACTGGGAATAACTAGCAAGCTCACATCCTTCTGTGTTGGGGCCTGGCACACCAGGAAGAAATCTGAGAAATACATTTCACCTATTCAGATGTTACTGGACACTTGCGGGGTATTTCTTGGTCTCATTTTACAAAGTCAATTACAAATGGAGCTGCAGTCTCATTTTTATTTAATGTAAGCCATGAGGCCATTGGTGCTGTATGGAAAAACACTTCAAGGACTGTGGATGTAGCCCAAGTTGGCCCAGGGCTTACCCTAGCATGAAAGAACCCTGGGTCAGATTCCCCAGCCCCACCAGATATCAGGTGTGGTGACACATGTCTTTAATCTCAGCACTCCTGAGGTGAAGGCAAGAAGATCAGGGTCTCAGGGCCATCTTAGCATGGAGAGTCCAAGGCTAGCCTTGGTGAGAACTTGCTTTAAAAAAACAAAAGCTTTAGTGCATTCCTTTTATTCTTTAAGATTAGCAGTGTCTCTGTGAGTATCTGTGTGTGCTATGACTCGAGTGGGTGATAGCCTGGGACTGTCACAACTAATGGTGCTTGATCAATGCTTAATTATGTGCCAGAGGCTCTTGTAAGGGCCCCCTCCACCCCGAACACCATGGAATAGATGTTGTAATTATTGTAGCTGAGAGAAAGTAGGCATAGAGACGCTAATGAACATGCCACACCTGTGACGTGATGGCAGACCCTTTTGGCAGAACCCAGACTTGCAAACTCACACTGTGTTTAAGGCCATCCAAGGAGCACATCCCTTGGATGCTAAAGAGACCCACTATGTAGTTACCTTGGGATTAAGGACCTGTCCCTGCTTGAGGCTAAGGAAGAAATAACTGTATTTTCTACTGGGTGCTATTCCCAAATATGCCTCACTTGTCTAAAATGTTAAGAAGGCCTTCGGAATGCCACTCACAGTTCCAAAGGCTCTGGCTATGGTCAGTTTGGTATGCCATTCAGGACTGTGGAGATGTGCAAAGTATATGCTTTGGCAAGCCTCCTTGTCTTTTTGAGAAGGGTCTCCCATAACCCAGACTTGCTTTGAATTCATGATGTAACTGAGGATGACCTTGAACTTCTGATCATCCTGCTTCAACCTCCCAAGTGCTGAGATTACAGGAGTACACCAGGATGCCCTGTTTATGGGGTACTGGGGACAGAACCCAGGACTCCACACATGCTAGGCAGGCACTGTTCCAACTGACCTTCACCCCCAGCTCTGACTTCTCTGCTTGAGAACATTCAACTCTCTGACAAAAACGCTAATTGTAGGGGGTGGGCGATGAAGGGCTGGAGGCACAATACACCTAGTGACCAGCAGCTACTGCAGCTGTTGACTCTAACAGTGGACTGAGTCCACTGACAAAGCTTCAGAGCCGGGTCGTTGGACATTTAAGATCTAAGGCTACATGGTGGCTGATTGACAGTGACACGGGCGTCTGGCAACCAGGCACACTGAACAGGAGAGATGGAGAAAGTGAAGCTTAGCTTTGCACTGCCCTGCCCCCAACCCTTTCTTGGAGCTGCTCCCCTTTCGGTGGTTTTGAACATCTGCCTACATAGTAACATCAAGCTGAGCTAATGTCCATCTCTGGCTGGCACCGGTCTGGGGTCTTTGCATATATCTCCTCACGCCCTGTGCAGACCGGAGTGGAGTTACATGGTGGGCACCCATATTCCCTTTATTTTAATAGGATCCATAATAACTGTAGACCACCGTCCCCTTGGGAAAGGTCTCAGTGGCTGCATCCTATTTCCAGCACCCATGGGCCTGAGAATCGTGTTCTCTGAAGGAAGAATGGCTGAGGAGACCTGTGTGTGTAATAGGCTTGGGCTGGGAAGTGTGAAGGTGGACTGTCCTTTCCCCAGTCCATTCGGTTTCAGAGCCTGGAATGGCTGGCTGCCCCTAACTCAAGGAGGGGAGGAGGGTGGGGAGAAAGAAGCCAAGCAGACAAGGAGCATCAGCACGCCCCACGGTGCAAGTCCGCAATGAAACCCATCGTCTTCTTGATTCTCCATTTATTAATAAAATGCCCAGTACCTTCTGGCGTGTGCTTTGAACTGCTTTTAATTATCTCCAGTTGGATGGAGAAAAGGTAATGGGGACCTCATAATCGCCGTGGAGGGAACGATTGGAATTTTATTTCCGTGGGGGGAAGGCAGACATTGTTTGCCAGAGGAGCCGAGAGGCCTCTTTCAAAGTTGAGGACACTTCCCGGTACCACACAGCGTAAATCACTGTGCAAACCACGCGATTATCCCCTGCAGAGGAATCGAGTGTGTCTTTATGGGATTCTTCACCAAGCACTTAGGAATAATCTGATATAAAACAGCAGGGTGGAGAGTAATGACAACTTCAAATTAGTTTAATGAATGTTTACATTTAAAGGGGGGGTTGGCTTTTCTACAATCCTGAAAATACAAAATGACAGCGCTCTCTCTCTCTCTCTCTCTCTCTCTCTCTCTCTCTCTCTCCTATTTCTGTCTATTCTGGTAACCCCCACCCCCACCCCCATTTCTTTTTTCAGCCCTGGGAGAAAGGTGGCTTAACTCTTTCAGCCCCAAGGCTCTTCTCAAGGAAGCTTTGTTCAGCTTGGGTAGGAACAAGTCTCAAGTAGTTGTCCATAAGTATCCCTGTTATACGTGACCGGTCAGCTTTGGGAGAACATCTGTTTTAAGTCAACTCTGACTCGATCCAGGAAAAAAAATAAATTCCTGGCTCTCCACCTGCTCAGGGGTCAGTCATGCCAGGCAGAGATGGATGATGGTCTACAGATGCCTAGGGTATTTTTAGCAGCATGTTGGCAGGTACCTCGTTTGTTGAATGGGTCACGGAAGCGGGGGGTTGATATGCCATCATGTTGTTTAAAACTAAGGGTGGGTGCCCAAGCCCTCACCAGATCTGTCCTGGGC
The DNA here is from genome assembly GCA_028551405.1 of Uromys caudimaculatus. Classification (NCBI taxonomy): domain Eukaryota; kingdom Metazoa; phylum Chordata; class Mammalia; order Rodentia; family Muridae; genus Uromys; species Uromys caudimaculatus. Next base: position 43,629,187 of record CM052707.1, read on the forward strand.
TGCTGGGCTAATTCCCTACTTCTGATGAAGAAGGATTCCAGTTGGCAAGAGAAGGAGAGTTGGAAACGTTCCCATCACTCACATTGTGAGGAGTGGACCCCGAGCTGCTTGGTCCAAGGAACAGCATTCACCTTCAGATCCGGGTATCCAGCCTAAGGTGCCCTATGCTCTTGAAAGCAACATTCCAGTATGTTCTTAGCTATGTTTCCAAGCGAGAATATTTCCTGTTGGGCTGGTTCTCGCCCCCTTGACATTCTGACAGACCCATTTCCATCCCAAGGTTGCCAATCTGGATATAGAATGTGAGTGGGAAGTTATGCAGTTTGAGCCAGGTCTATGGGAACAGTATGGAGAACATTAAAGCAAGAAATAGAAAGCAAATGGTAGCCCCAAGGGTATGGAGTACTCGGGGTTGTTGGGAGAGGCAAGGGGCAAGTCCAAACGACGATTTAGAAGCACGTGCTGGACCATTTTGGCCTTGTGGGCATGGTGAGAGAAGTCCAACATACCCATGACATTGTTGTTTCTGCTTCTCTCCCATGCCTGACACGCCAGCACCTCAGGAAACCTCAGTGGAACGTCCACAGCCTCCAGGAGTAAAAATAGTTCCTCAGCGGAGCAAGGCCGATTTTCTGTGAAATCCAAGGACTTAACAACCCAATTAGCCAATAGGACTCGTGCTCCACGAGTGCCCAAATCAGTTTTGAAGTGGGATTTGTCAAAGGCAACAAGATTACTCTGAAGCAAAAGGCTGGCCACTCTCACTTAACTCGAATGTTTTGTGAATCCAGACCCTTATTTTCCTGGAGGTTTCTCTAGCCAGGCTGTTGGAGAAGAAGTTGCCAAATACTTGTGGGTTTTAGAAGTCTTAGAAGTGGGCAGAACTTTCTAGTTCTCCAGCAGGCACTACAATCAACCCCTTGTCTGGGGTTTATGTAAATGATCTTTGCAAATGATCCAGCTCTAAGGAGCTTGCTTTCATCAGTGGCAAAGGCATATTATAAGATATACTTTATACAAAGTCAGAGTCCAAAAGTAGGGTGCTGATGCAGAGCGAACTGTCATGGTCCTGGCTTCCGTCCTTTAGAATGCTTGTGCAGTTGGACAGAGGCCTAGATCACCATGACAGTTCAAACTGCTGATTCGAGGACCCTGTGACCTCCCCTCACGGGGATAAACTCGTAGTTTATCTCCCTGTAAAAACAGACGTCACCCCAAAGGCAGTTTTGAAGATTAAATGAGATAGCACATGAAGATTACTTGATCACATGAAGAACAGCACTTATGGTAATAATGCCACCTATGTTAGCACATGTGTCATAGACCAGACGTGTGCCTGGAGACAGGTGGGTAGGGGCAGCTGGATTATCTCTAGGAACTCTTGCTCCCGGTCCTCCTGTGACTTGTCAAAGGTGGCAAATAGTTTTGCTGGGAAGAGTTGGGGGGAAGCAATTGTTTGGGTGTCCACTGTCTGGTGGTGTTCCTTTGAGGGCTGAAATGAGAGAAGGTGAATGTAGAGACTCAATCCTGAGCACAAGGACAGGACTCATGGACTCAAGAGGAGAGGGCAGAACCATTAGTCTAGGTGAGACATCAGGAAGTAAGAAGAGTGTTATAAATGAACTCAGCCTGTAAATTGCCCAGGAATGGCATGCAATGCGTGAGCAGAGAGGGGCAAGAACATGAGGAGAGGAGATGCTGAGTAGAGGAAGGAATGAACCATGAGACTTTGATGGCTAAGGCAAAAAATGCACCAGGGTGGGTGGTTTGTAGGCAAAGGAGCTGTGTGTACCAGTACACCAGTGTACACCTGTGTAAAGGTGAAGGGACATTTGCAAAGCTGCAAGGTTTGATGGGATGTTTGGACAAGTACCCAAGCACGTGCATAGTTGGGACTCAATTTCAGCACCCAGTTGACACTTGCACTTGTCAGTATTTGTAGGTGTGTTCTCGTGTGTTTGCATTTGTGTGGGTGTGTAAGCACTTGTGTACACTTACACATGGAGGCCAGAAGACAACCCTGGGTGTCATCGCTCATGTTATCTATTTATTTTTTCTTTTTAAAGACAGCGTCTCCCACTGGTCTGGAGCCCAACAAGCCACAGAGAACCACCTGAGATTACAGAGATGCACAGCTGTGCCCAGCTTTTTTTTAAACGTGGGTTCTGGGATAGCAGCTCCTCCTGCTAGCAAGGCAAGCATTCTGCCCACTGAGCTCCACTTTACTTTTGATGAGGGTTTTGTGTTCAGCTGTTAGGACCATGCACTGTTCTTTCAGAAGACTAGAGTTAGTTCCCAGCACCCCAGGCAGGTGCCTGTAACGCCAAATCTGACGCCCTCTTTTGGATTCCATGGACACCTGCACTCACACGTACATACCCCCACACAGACAAACACACAATTAAAATATAACAAAATCCCCAAATTTTAAAGCTTTTGATTTTCTTAACTATGGGACAATTCAGAAAGACAGTAAGTAAAAGCCTGGTGGAATTTGGATGAATCAGTTAGTTAATTATGAATGATGATTAATTAATAAATTAAGCTTCCAGAATTTTCTTTAGTTCTCATGACCAGTGTTCCTAGGCATGGCTCTTCAGTGCTTTAGAATGCTTCATTAGCTCCCATATTATCCCAAGTGCCATTCCCCTCTTAAACTAAACATCTAACTCAAGACTATTCTTTGGGCTTGTGACCTTTGAGCTGGCACTCCCTGAGCCCCACCCCCACAGTCACACAGGGCCAGTTTTCCCCGGTTGTTCTCAATCACCATACCCTCTTCCCCTGTCACAGTTGTCACAGGCAGTAATTGTTTTAATTGTCACTTGCTTACCATCTGTGTCTTCTACTGGAACATTACGGTCTCCATCAGGATTGGGGGAAAGGAGCCTCACACTCAGTACTGCAAACAGCATTTCAAAAATACTTAGGCACTACTGAGCTCCACCCAGAGTCTTTTGGGTGAGGCAGTAAATGGACAGAGCAGGTGAATGATTTCCAGGAAGTCTCCTTAAACTTTCTTGCCCCAAGGCTCCTCTCTCTTACAGCTGTCAAGGCCCTCAGAAGGCAACAGTGGGGCTGGACTTGCAACTGTTCAAGTGTCCACCCATTTCAATAGGGAACTTTTAATCTGTCTTCCTCTGGGGACCTCCTCCCCTCCACCAGAAAGACTTTGCTTTGTGGGGACCATCCTTAGAGTCAGATAAGGGACTGTATACTTGTGGCTTGTCAGCACTTTCTACCCCCGCTTCTGGAAGTATGCATCCTAATTTTGATGGTAGCTGCAGCACCCAATGGTACCCATTGTAATCTACCATGGTAATGTCTGGCAGATGGTCTGGCTGGGTGACAGAGATGATGGGTGACCGTACTTCCCTCTGTCTGAGAACTCTCCTGGGCTCTAGCCAGTGATGCCACCCTTATTATGGAGGCTCTCTTAGATACTCACTTTACTAAAGAGACCTTCCCAGAAACCAACATATAAAACAGTCTTCTTCCTTATCTCCAGGTTCTGATCCCTGCCCTGGCTTGCTTTGTTCTTCCTAATGTTTCCATCACTGCACACGTTACTTTTTTTGTTTTGTTTTGTTTTGTTTTGTTTTGTTTTGTTTTTGGTAATTAGGTGCTGATTTCCCCCTCTACTAGCAGGTAAACCCTCCACACCGTCTTCTTCACCCTTGTGTCAGGTCCTGGCAAACACACAGAAGTGCTCAGTCGACACCCATTTGGCTGAAGGGAATCAAGCACTGCTTACTGAATGTTGCAAGCTATGCTCCAAGAGCAAATCTTTGCTTGGCATTTTGCAACAAAGCCAACCTCACCAGATGGCATCTCCTGGGATTACCTATGATCCAGGCAAAAGATCTCAAGCAGACCAATAAAGAATTTGTCTTCAGGCAGAAATCTACACAAAAGCACACTTCTTGCACATCCGAGTGGATCTTAGAGTTGGCTATGGTCGCAGGCCACCTGGGCCTGTCAGCTGTGTAAGCAAGCGCCATCCAGGGCATGGGGCAAGGGAGGTGAAGAATGATTACAGACATACCTTTAGCGTTAGTGGAATGAGTTGCAGGTGCCTGAAGACTGAGCAATGGTGTGTGAACTTTGTGACCCTTGTAAAAATGGCAACAGCCACCAGTGATATTTATGAACAGTCTAAGGCACTAGAATACCCCAAGTATCTCCCAGAACTTGGCTCATGTGAAACCCATCACAGTCTTAGGGGACAGAGCCATTATGTCCCCTCATGGGTGTGCATGGGGAAACTGAGGCAGGGTTTGCTGGAGTCCTTCGGGGGTCAGCAGTAAGACTCTGTATTCCTGTGTACTTCTCACTATCTGTGCCTATCCCTCCCACCTGATATCCGAGTGTCCTGGTCACATTGCTCATTCCCCATTGTTGTCTCAATGGTAGGTAATTTTGATCATCTATTGCACTGGATTAAGGGATGCCAAAGGCCATAGTGAAAAATGCTATTGGGGATGTGTGTGATGGTGTTTCTACAGAAGTTAGGTTGTAGGCACCGTCCTATGGGCAGAGGCTGTAGGCTGAGTAAAAGCAGGGAAGGGCACGAACGGTCTCTGCTCTTTGCGTCCTGACTGACTGAGAAGTAAGGGCTCTCAACTGTAGAACTCCCCTGGCCATGAACTTCACCAAACCTTCCATGCCAGCATGGCCTAACCTTTCTAGATCAGGAGCCGGAATAAGTCCTTCTGTTTAGTCGCTTCTCTCAGGTACTTTGTCATTGCACTGAAGAAAATACCAGGCCTGCTTCGGGAGCCACTCGTGCCTAGACAGAGCCAGAGAAGGGCTAAGAAAAGATGTTAAAAAGTGAGCCAGGCATGGCACCCCACGGTCATAACTCCCCAACGCCACCTCCTCTGTGAGTTCCCTGCTAACCTGAGAGGTGAGGTGGGTAGGGTGAGAAGTCCCTTGGGGCAGAAGCCCACACATAATAAAACCTTGCCCAAAACATTTCCCAGTTGTTTTAAGCCCATGCTTAAGATTTATCTTTTGTTTGTGTCGGGAGGGTCGTGGTGGTGGTGGTGGGCATGGTGGCGACAGGGTCTTCCGTAGTCCAGACCTTAGACTCCCTCTGTAGCCAAACTGGCTTTGAATTTTTAGTACCTGCATCCCCATCTCCCAAGTACTGGGTAAACAGTTGTGTGTCAACCCGGGGTCTATGTGACACTGGAGACCAAACCTAGCTGTGTGTATGCTAGACAAGCATTCTACCAGCTGAGCTTCATGCCTGGCCATTTATCTTGAAGTGCGTTGGAAAGGCAGTTATTTATAAATGTCACACCTCCACTTGTTAGATTTCTGAGCCATTTCATCAGTGAGACAGACTCTGAGCAGATAAACTACCCGAAAACAGAGTCCAGAACCCATGTTGTGACATGCCGCCGTAGAGGGAGTTGAGGGAGGCGGGCTCTTGGTGCTGCCCTGACCAAAGGTGAAGACAGCCTTGTAACCTCGTGACCTGGAACGGGGAGAATAAAGACCACTTGAGCGTGCCGCACCTGTCCGATCAGGAGTTTGATGAATAAATACCATTTGGAGTTGCCAGTTCTCGTATGCTCAGCGAAGGCCGCACGCGCTACGCATTAATCACCACGAGCAAACACAGGCTCCCGGCGAAAGAGCCAGATGAGTGGGAACAAATTCAAAACAGCTTTATTTCATTGACAGACAGGACCTTTTTTGTGGAACCCGGCTTTAAAAACCTTTTACATCTCTGTCTTGTTCACACATTGCTGTGGTCATTCATATTTATGTAAACCTGCGAAATGCCGTGTGGCCTATTTATCACAACCTATGGGTAAAAGAAGATTCACAGGGAGAGAACTGTTAACATGAATTTTTTTTAAAAAAAAGCTATTAAATAGTATAAATGGAAATTATACCACCATCAACCATTATGAAGTAAACGATCTTCTGAGTTTAAAGAAACCTTTTAAATGTCAGTGTACACATAGGAAAACAGTCATGAATTAAATCAGACAATGTGTAGCCAGCAAAGATGGTAGTCTCTGCTGTTAAGACACTGAGTAGGACAAAGACTTACCTGGGATTAACCTGTGCTTTGGTAAGTGGTACCAGTTAGTCTTAAGTGACAGTGATTTATAAACCAGTGTTGGCTCAGATTACCAGATGGACTCACCCCAAACCCTCTTGGTTCAATATCCCCCACCTCTGCCTTACATAACCAAGAGTTACCCGAACCTTTGTATTTCATATTCAAAGCAATCCATTAATATTCAAACATCTGGAATTATCTTAAAATATCTATTAGAAAAGTCTGGTTCTTACCCATCAATAAATATAGCATTGTTCTAATTTCTATTGTTCCTGATAAAGAGTGATTATTCCAAGCTGAGCATGGTGGCTCTATCCTGTTATTGTAGCATGGGGAGGAGGTTGAGGCAGAAGGACTGTTGTGAGTTTGAGTCTAGCATAGGCTATATAGTAAATGCTAGGTCAACCACCTTAGGCTTTAGAGTGAGAATCCTCACATTCAGCTATGCAACCCCATACAGGACCACAAATTCATACACACACACACACACACACACACACACACTCATGACGGTGTTCTACATGTTGGAGAGCAGAGAACCTGGCAGCTGCTCAGTCAGGAAAGTGGAAGTTTCCACAGTCCCAGTGTGATTCTGAAGGCCAGAATCTCCATGGACAGTTGGTGTTAAATCCACAGTGCAAGGCCGAGAAGCCCAAGTCTGACGTCTGTGGGTGCTGGGAGCAGTGATGGACACACTCCCTCAGGGAGAATGAACGGTACACACTCTTGCAAGTGTGCCTAATGCAAAGTATGTGAACAGAATTCCTGTTTTTCCCAGCTTCTCCCATCTGGGATCCAGCCTTTTAGATAACGCCACTCACATTTAGGGTGGGCCTTTCCCCTCAGCTACTATCCCACAAATCAATTCTCTCTGGAGATGTAGTGGTGCACTTGATTCATCCCTGCCATCTCTCAATTCAGTCAATTGAGAATCATGACCAGCGTTGAAGGATGCCAGAAAATCATTTCACCCACAAGAGGGTATAGAATGGGGGAGGGGGTTATGTTTCTCTCCCTGTTGCACAAACCAGATTTTATTTTGTTTTCTCTTCAAGTCTAACTGGCATTATCACTTTACGGCCCAACCCCAATCTCTTCTGTGTTGCTGGAGTTGGGTCCCTCAAGTCCTAAGAAGGCTTCACTGGCCCACTGCCAGCCCAGACTTGGAATCAGTGGCTCTCTGCCGGTTTCCCTAAACCAGCCTCATGTCCTTCTTGGCCTACAGCCCTAAATTATCATTCGAGTTCTAATCATAGCTCTTAAGTTGGTCCCTTGATTGCTTCAAGTAATTGATGCTTTCAGAAGAAAAAAGAAAGAGAGAAACAATTAGTGATTCCGTTTCTGCATTTGTTACCTTTCTGTTGCTGGGATAAAACACCCACTGTGACTGACAGCCACTTATGGAGACTTTGTTTCAGTTTATGGCTCCCAGGGGCTAAAGGTTCATCTTGGCAGGGAGGCGTGGCAGTGGGAGCTGGAGGCTGAGAGTTCACATCTTTAACCACAAACGTGAAGTAGAGAGAGTGAAATGGAGGTAGCATGGGGGGAGTTTATCCTTTCAAGGACTTCCACCAGTGACATCTGTCCTGTACCTCCTAAAACACACTCAACAACCACACCAGTAGGTGACCAAAGGTTCAACACCCAAGCCAGTGCCAGGCACTTCTCATTCAAGCCACCAGGATTTCAGAGTGTGAGTTAAACCAGATTCCAGGCTAAGGCAAGTGTGTTGACAGGGGTTGGGGATGGGGGAGTGTTCTGCTCTCTGGGGACAATGTTACCACCAAATCCATACCCAGTATATCTGATATACAAACAAAGCCATGTTTTGTTTGGATCGGTTACTTGACCTTACCTGGAGCCACTCTTATACTGTTCTTAGTTTCTTTGTTGGGATACACTTTCAGGATGTATCTCAGACTGGCCTGAAATTTGCCCTGTAGCCAAGGCTGGCAGGAATCCCATGATCCACCAGCTTCTGCCTCTCAACTACTAGCATTACAGGCATGCTTATTGTCTTTTAAACTTGCAAACTCTTATGCATATTCTCTACCCTGCAGAGGCCCATGGTCTCATTGCCTGCAAACTTGTTCTGTCTCTGGCAGATTCATGGCCTTTGCGTGGGACATCGATGGAAATTTCAGTGAGAGTCCTTTCTGGACTGAGCAAGGCTATACGACTTCTCTAACCCTCTTTAACCTGCCATGATCTTAGCATGCTTTTTTTCTGAAGATGACCTTTTTCTTCTTCATCAGTGTTCCATAGGTACTGGATAGGTCTATTATTGCAAATATCATTATTAGTGATACAAATTGGCAATTGTCCATACTCAACACCATCTTTGGGACAACTTCTTTATCTTCTCTCCGTTCTCAGAGCCTGTCTGTATACCCACAGTGCAACACACTCTTAGTGTCCAGCACATTCTGAGTGAATCTTTGATCGCTTGTTTTCAAATGTGCAAGTTTACAACTAGCATGTGGGTGGCTGCTTTTTGGCTGGGATTTGGGCTGAGATGCAGAAAGTATAGAAAAGTAGAAGCAAGCTAACTCAACCACCGCCATCTTTGATATCCACTTACCTTGAATTTCTTAGTGAGAGGCAAAGACAAAAACAGCCCAGCAAGGTGATTGAACTTCTCTGGGTGGGAACAGGACTGGGTATGTCTTCTCCTTGACTTTCTGCTAACTAGGGAGCGACATCACTGTTTCTAATTAAATGTGCATCTGTTTAAGAGTTGATCCAGGTACTCACATCTAGATACGTGCCTTTGTTAATGAGAATTATAGGATCTGTGTATTTTGAAGCTATTAACAGAATCAAGTTCACATCTGTTAAATTTAACATTTTAATTTAAAAGTTAAAAATAAAGACATAGTTGGTTAAAAAAAAAATAAAGCTCTTAAAGCAGGAAGGAAGGCATGGAGATACAGTCCATGATCTCAGTACTCTGGGCAGAGTTAGGAGAATCTCAAGTAAGAAACCATTCTGGGCTACCGAGGAGATCCTGCCTCAAAATCAAACAGAAAGAAATCTCTGTTTGATATGTCCCTTTTAAACTTCCCTATTTCCTACAAGTATAAAGTTTTATTTCTGTTTGGGGGGGAGGAAGTCAATGATTTGAGGAGGAAAGGCTTTCCCTGTGGACAGATTTAAGTGCACATGTTTTGAGACTGGCAGACTAGCTCAGTTAGTAAAGCAACTACCGTGCAGGCAGGACCACCCTAGTTCAGATGCCTAGAACCTGTGTAAAAATCTGAAACAGTGGTGAATGTCTGTAACACCAGTGTTGGGGAGAAAGTGAGAAACGAGGACCCCTAAAGCTATTGGCCAACTGGCCTCGTCTAATAGATGAGCTTCAGATGCAGGAGGGATCCCGACTCAGACTAAATAAGGTAGAGAGCCTTCACACATGCAGATTCACATATGCACTTATGCAAACATGTACATACATACATACCCACACACAAGTGAAAATTAAATAATATGTATCTAGAGGGAAGCCTTGGGCTATGGGACCTCCCCCTGGTGTATGGGAGGGAGGATGTGGCTCTTTCCTTCCCTTTTATTTTCTCTTGTATCAGACTTTGGAGAGTTTGCCAGTGTGGGGCACGTGGAAAGGTCTGGGATTTGGGATATAAAAAAGTGATCAAAGTTAAACATCCTCTGTATCACTCGCTGGCGACCTAACGGTGGGCCCCAGTGGCTCCATTTATAGAACAGGAGTGATAAGAGCATCCAGAGTTCCCATGAGGATTAATGAGGTCACATCATAAAGTATCTGTGCCTTGGTCATCAAAGGTCTCTAAAAGCAAGATGTGTGGTTCTGCTGGGCTATAGACTGACCCTAGTGCAGCTTCATATATGATAGATAGGCACGCTAGGCTAGCACTGAGCCCCTAGCAAGGGCTTGTTGATACTGACACTGGGAGTTGAACCTAGGACCCTGGGCATGCTAGACTAAGGTTCTACTACTGAGCTTCACAGCCAGTAAAAGTAAAATCCACCAGGGTAGTGAAGACATTTTTAGGACTCTGAACAGTTTCTTTTTCAGTCTTCCTCTTTCTTATGTGTTTCATGTGACATGGTTTTGGCCATGGTCTTTGTTCTTTAAGTGTACTTACTAAAGGACTACATGTATATAACTGTCTCATTGATAGTTACTACCATACTTTTCATGCAAGGAAGAAAATGGAGGCAAGACGTTTATATCTGTATATACATCTTGGCAGTCAGCTTCCTTCCATTATAACCATATTCAAATACATATAAAGTTACTCTTAATGATTATGGATTTTTTTAAGTTTTTAAAAATTATGTATAGATATGGGGGTGTGCACACGAGTGGAGGTGCCTGTGGAGTTGGAAAAAGGTATTGTATCCCCCGGAGCGGAAGTTACAGGAAGTTGCGAGCTGCCAAAGATGAGTGCTGAAAACCGAATCCTGGTCCCGTGCAAGAGCAGTGTGTGCTCTTAACTGCTGATCCATCTCTCCAGTCCCTAATGGTCATGTTTTGGTTCTTGTTGTATAAAACAATAAATGTCAGACTTCAGTTAACTCTAAGTCTAGCATTAGACATTTCAGAGTTTCCAGTTTTCAGCAGCATAAACAAAATACCTTCCGAGCAGTTTATTTTTTCTTTCTACATGTCATCTATTTTCTTGAAGACGTATCTTAGACATCACATCATTAGTCACAGGATCTGAGCCAGTGCTACTTTGCGGAGACTTGTACAAGTTACATCAACCAGGACTAAGTACGGTTTTCTCAAAGGGGTATTGTGAGCATGTCCCGACTTCGCATCAGGGAGTGAGCCATCTCATTTTAGTGAAATCTGTGGGTTCTGCATGACCACACATGGTGTCACAATTGCTCCTGTATAGAAATCTGAGTAAAGAGAATCACTTTTTCCCACTAACAAGATGACTTGATTTCTTACCATCGAACTGGTCCTCTTGGAAACCCTAAAAGGTCGCCTCTTCATCTGAATTCATAGTGCTCTTTCTCACCCTTCTGCATCAGAGTCCCACGATGGTTCTATGAGTCTATAGAAGACTTGCTAGTATGTCTTTCAGAGACTTTGAAACATGGAGTCTGGTTGCCTCTGGCTGTGGACCAGCATCCATGGTGTCAGAGCTGGCTAAGGTAGCTCACCTAATCACTGTGGGTACCAGCCCCAAACCTTCCCCTGCTCCCCTTCCTGTCTCCTCTTCTGCACATGCATCCTAGTGCATGTGAAGGCCAGAGGGCATTCTGTAGGTGCCATCTACCTTTCTGTCTTGTTTTCCTTTTGAAGACTGTCTCTCAATGACTTGCAGCTCATTGGGTAGGTTAGGCTGGCAGGCCAACAAGACTCGGGCTTCACGTGTCTCTACCTCTCCAGCACCAGAATTACAGACGTAAGCGAGCCAGCACACCTGGCTTCTGCTCATGCCTTTTTCTTGACCTTAGTCAGTTGATGTGATCTGAAACTGTGACTAGTCAGTCAGGTCCCATGGAAAGAGCCACAAGCTTTAGAGTCAGACAGATCAGACCAAATCCTTAGCTCCTCCACCTACGTGCAGTGTGGCTTCTCTCTCATGCTATCTGCAGTCTTAGCCTGCCTCAACTTCCTGCCCAGCACAGTGCCTGACTGTTAGGAGATTTAGATTATTTTATGTTCGTAGATAATACCAGTGGCTTACATGGAACAGAGACTCATGCACTAAACATAACAATATTGGACTATTCCTTCCTCATTATGATCCTAAGAAATAGTATTATGTGGGTGTGTGTATGCTTTTGTGTGAGCACGTGCATATGTGTTCATTCAAGCCTGTGTGGAAACCAAAGGCTAGCCTGGGGCATCATTGCCTGGGAGCCATTCACTTCACTTCTTTTTTGAGACAAGGTTTCTCATTGGTCAGAAACTTGCCAATTAGTCTAGGTGGACTGGCTAGAAATCCCCAGAGATCCTCCTGTGCCAGCCTTCTGAGCACCTGGGCTAGAGCCGCCATGCCTGTCATTTGGTTCCAAGGATCAAACTCACTTACTTTCTCACACGTGCACAGCAAGCACTTTACAAACAGAGCACCCCATCCTGAACTAGTGGCTTTATTGGTATTCTCTCTCATTTTATAGGTGAGGTTTCTAGAGGTGAGATACAACACTGAACTGTATGCAGTTGCCATTTTGCAGGCCAAAACTGTAGGCTGTCATCAGCTGTAGCATAATAATCATCTCAGCCTCACAGGAAAAAAAAAATGTTTTTCAGTGCCTGCTCTCTAACATCTAAACCCAGGCTTTTCAGTATTAAACTGCACCCAGTAATACTTGGGCACCCTGCCGGGCCCAGATGAGAGACTTAAAACCTGTTATCTTTTTTTTTTTCTTGTATTTTTTGGCACCTTTGCCCACCTCCTAAGTGGACCCAAGTCTCAGCCTCTTTGTGTGCTGACAAATATCAGAATTCTGAATGTCATCATGGGATAGGGAACCCAGAGCAAACAGTGGGGAAAAATTACCGCGGCCAGGGCTGACAATGTGTGGATGGAGGTGGGGAGAACACACACACACACACACACACACACACACACACACACACACACACACACACACACACACACAAATGCAGGCATGCTCAGAGACCCGACTTGAATGGTATTTCTGAGAGGAAGCTAAGTAGGGGCTGAAAATGGGCTTTTAAAATACAGCACATAAGGATGCAATTCACAACGACGTCTCCTCTGTAAACACGCAGCTGTGGGGTTTGTGAGGCTCAACGCGCACATACCGACAAGCATACAAATTGTCAAATGCTTAAAGTTCCTTTATTGCAGAGAGGGCCTCGCCCAGTGTCCTTAAATGGTCCCAGGGTTTTCTTCCCTCTAAGCCATGAGATCCAAGTCCCTCACACTTTATTGATGACTATTGCATACCAGAGTTCATATATAATGATTTTTCAGATTCCTTAGTTTTATCGTTGCTTGCTAATAGGAAAAAAAAAAAATCAAATCAAATATTGAAGTTGGTCTCCCAAACTCCTGCAGATACTCTGGGCAAAGACTGTTTATTTACAATATTCTCGGGGGGGATTTTAGTTAGCCTCTGCTTCTCTCCAGTGTGTGTCCCCCGATCCTTTCTCCTTGACATGTGATCCTTTTGTGTTATGTGTGAGGACATGTTCACTTGAGTATGAGTGCACATATATGAGTGCAGATATGTGCACATGTGAGCAGTGGATGTGGAGAGCCATCTCAGGTCATATTCCTCAGGTGTCTTCCTCTGTTTGGTTTTTGAAGCAGAGTCTCGCTCTCCGGGGCCATGTTAAGTAGATTAGGCTTCCTGGCCAGCTGTCCTCAGGAATCTGCCTGTCTCTGCCTTTCCAGATCTTGGATTTCCAGCTTCTATTTCCACCCCCAGATGTTCTAGGTAGGTCCCGCCGATGGAACTCAGGTCCACCAGCTTGCAATCCGGTGCGCTATCATGTGAGCCTTCTTCTCAGCCTCTGGGCATGCCTATTCTTATGATTTCTTTGTGGCCCTCCTGGGAGATGTTCTCACCTGATAAGCCCCTTTCAATACCTACCCAGTGCTGGGGATGAAAAACAAAAGCTCCTTTTGGAGCTTTGCATCTAGAATTTTTTTTTTTTCCGTTTTCAGTCTTCATCTCCTGTGAAAGTTTTGGGGTGTAACACTTGTGAGCTGTCAACCTTGGGGTTCCCCACAATGTGAAGAGACACTTAAACTCCTGGCTCCTGGTCTGACTTTCTCCACATTTGCTGACTCAATTGTCCCTACAGGTTGATGAGTCCTGTAAGTTTGAATTCTACAGGTTGACAAAGTCCTGTGAGTTTGGTTGGACTTTTGTCCCTTGTAAGCCTGTCAGCACAGATCTGTTCAGGGCATGTGTGGCTTCTAAATTGCCTATTTGGGTCTTATCACTCAAGATGAAGAATATACCCGTGTTTTGTAAAGGTGGATGAACTTGGAAGTCCCATGAATGACATCCTCTGAACACTGCCAGTTTTAACCTTAATCACATAGAACCATGTATTCTCCGTTACCATCCCAAGTCATAGAGGCTGAATTCCCTGGAAGATAGGAATTGCATCCCTGAGAAGCAAATTTCAGTTGAGTGTGGTTGCTCATGTGTGGAAGCTCAGCACCTGGAAAGCTGAGGGAGACTGTTGTGAGCTGAAGAACAACCTGGGCTATGTAGCAAACTTCAGGTTAGCCAGAGCCACATAGCAAGACCCTGCCTCAACAACCTCAACAACAACAACAACAACAACAACAACAACAACAACAACCTAAACAGACAAAGCAAAAATCAAAACCAACCAACTAAACAAACAAACATTAAAAAAAACCAAACACACACACACACACACACACACACACACACACACACACACACACACAAACACACAAACCCAATATCTTGAGAAATAGCTCAGCACTTGCTGTGCTTTCAGGGGACCATTAATCAATCCCATCCATCCATCCATCCATCCATCCATCCATCCATCCATCCATCCATCCATCCATCCATCCACTCATCCATCCATCCATCCATCCATCCATCCATCCATCCATCCATCCATCCATCCACTCATCTATCCTGTCCATCCACCCATCCATTCATCCATCATAGATTACTCACCCCTGTGGCATTTGGAGTCAGTTCTTCCCTCCGAGTTGGTTGACCCTTCCCCAGCTACCCTCTCGGATTAGTCCTCGTTCCAGACTCCTCTTGTAACCTGGTGTTAGAATTTGGCCCTGTAACCTTCAGAGATCTTTAAACACTTGGCCTTGACTTTTCATTCACTCACTTTCACCACCCGCCACTCATCTCACTATCCTACCTTGTGACACTTTATACATTTGATGATTGTAATAATTATTGGAACACAGTTCTTTATGTCTAACCCAGTCTTAGCAGCTAGGAACTATACCATTATTTTACAGACATTGCAAATTCTTTCAAGCACATGCCTTTGGAATGAGGGAGCAGCACTTAATCACAAATGTTATTGAAACATATGCCTCTCTGGGCACAGCTTTACCCCTTTGAGTGAATGCACAAAATTTGGCAGGCGAAAAATAAGCAAATTGATCCTCAAGATGTCCCTTCCACCCCCTGGGATACTGATTGAGTTAAGAGACCTGATTTTATTTCTCCCACAGATATATGTTGAGTATTTCTGACTGCACCAGGCCCTGGGATTACAACAAGTATTAAAATGTGAAAGCCATTGCCCTTGTAGGTTTTAGTGGCTGCAACTGATAGAAACTTTTCAAGTGAACCCAACTAAAACAGCTTGGGGGGACAGAGGAGACCAGGAGATTATGCTAAGTCAGTATTTGGTGAAGGGAGGTCCTGTGCAGTTCATAACAAAATGGCCGGTCCCCCAATCACTCTTAGCCTGGGATACTGACTTTGCATGCTGTTATTTATGACATCACCATTCATAACAGCCTAGGGATTATCATGGACTCCAAACTCCAAATTCTTAGAAGCTCCTCAAAAAGGATGAGTAGGGTCCCCATGTGTACCTTTGATCAAGTTTTCTGTGTCAGAGGACAGAATTTTCTTAGATGGTCATAGTTTTTATTTTAAGAGAAGAGGTCAGACCTCCTAAAAGGTGGCATCAGTAATTCCTTTTGATTAAGGTAATTAATTTGAGCCTGATCTAATGAATGACATATGCCTAGAGCACCAGCAATGGGGAGACTGAAGTGGGAGGATTCCTAGTCTGAGGCCAACCTACACTATATAATCATACCCTATGTCAAAACCAAAAGAAAACGAACAATAGCAAAAAACCATAATTTACTTTTCAAGTAAGCTCTTCTTATATAGTTATTATACAGCATTGAAAAAGATCGTTGTGTTTACAAATACACACACACAGACACATACACACATAAACTCATACAGAGACATAGATACTAACACACACCTACAAACATACAGAATACATAGTCACAGACATACATAGAAACACCCACAGACATACACCACACACAAACACTCAGACACAGAAACTCACACAGAGACATAGACACTAACACATGTATACACACAGGCACAAACACATAGACACTGACATACATAGCCACACCCACAGACATACATCACACACAGATACACACATGGACACACAGACACACAGTAGCAGAAACTCACACAGAGTCAGAGACAGAGACATTAACACGTACATACAAACACACAGGCACAAACACATAGACACTGACATACGTAGACACACCCACAGACATACACCACACACAGATACACACACACACACACACACACACACACACACACACACACACACACACCACTTGCATACTTTTTTTTCAGTTCTTCTAGATCACAGGAGCTTTTGGTACAGATTCCAGGGGCTGTAGTTCCCATTTGCTCTGGGAGGAAGAAGACCCAGCAGAGTGCTGGGCAGTAACTTCCTACTTACTCTAAGGTGATTATCGAACTGCTGCTTCTTGTGGTCAGTTTTACAGTTGTGTGACATTATGAGGTGGATCCTGTGTTCTGGAATCATGTCCAACTCTGCCATCAGCTATATGAGGCTAGACAAAAATTGTAATCACGTTGTCCCTCGTTTTCCTCAGTGGTCCACTGCAGTCCATGTGATTGGGGTCCCTCATCAATGGTTGAAGAGCTCAGAAACCCAAGGCCAGGAGCTGGGGATGTCTTAGGTGGTAGAGTGCTTGCCTAGCATGCACAAACCCCTGGGCTCATCTCCAGCACTGCATGAGCTAGGTAGGACTATGCTTGCCCTTAATCCTAGCACTTGGGAGGTGGAAGCAGGAAGATAGGGAGTTCAAGGTCATCCTTGGCTACACAGAGAGTACAAGGCCAGCCTAGGTTACTTGAGGCCCTTGCTTAAAAAGAGAAAGAAAAAGAGGAAGGCAAGAAATGGGAAGAGAAGGAGAATGAGGAAAGAAAGAAAAAAGGAAGGAAGGAAGGCAGTTAGACTGACAGACAGACAAAAATTATAAGGAAGCTGAGTGCTAACCCCCCCCCCCCCCCCAGTGTAGGCCATGTAAGACACAGGGGCTGCCTTGCTGAGTAGGTTCTCATGTAATCTGTCTGTCTCTGGTCTAAGGCCGACACTTTGCTCTACTTGAGTGACAAAGCAGATTGCTCCCTCCCACTCCTGTGGGTTAAGACCCCTTTCCCTATCCCAGTTTCACTCTGACTGGCAACTTCACTCAGAATGAAACATTAGCAAAAAAAGAAAGAAAAAAAAAAAAAAACCCTCAAGATGTTGGCTGAACAGCAAAAGGATAGTCGATACAAGATTCAAAGCCGAGCGCCGGGAGACCATTCGTGAGAAATTCCATAAGCACAAGAGTGTGGTTTATGTCACAATCGGTCTGTTGAAATGAAGCCGCCTGGGCCAGGTGGGATGGTAGCATTGTCAACTGTAGCCTCAGGCCTCAGAACCTCTTAACTCAGTGTTGGCTGGTGGGTTAAACACCGGGGAGCTTATGACACATCTGCTTCCCTGACAGGCATCTGAAAAAAAAAATTGCACCACAATTGAAAGCAACATGAAAGTCGGTTTGCTTCAGCCCTGTGTCTGCTGCTGACAAGGGGTAGCCTCCACCGTAACGTACAGACAATACCAAGTGCATGGATTTGATCTGAGAGCTAAACAGGGAAGGGTGAGATCCTGGCACAGGGTTAGGGCATACAGGTGCTCAGCCATGGAGACTTCTTGGGGACATTTTCTAGCCCTATGGAAGAGTTGAAAATAGACCAAATACGCAGTGTGCCTGGCCCCTGGCCAACCTTTATAGGGTTCCTAGGAATAGAGCAGATAGCTCCTGCATGAACTATGACCAGCTGCCAGGGGCTTTGGATCTTACCATGTTTAGCCCAAGCACAGGCCATTTCAGGTGGGCAGTTTGGTCTTTAGGATGTTGCAAAGTGTTGGCCATCATGCACATAAATGATAGCAGGGACACACACCAAGTTCAGGAAGGTCTCATTTGGGGAGGTCAGGGGGACAAGAAGACACTTGTCTAATTCTGAACTCTAGAAGGGAGAGCTGTGAGTGACATCCCCCATCACTTTTAGTTAAGACAGAATGTTGGGATTCTGGCCTTATCTATTTGGCTCTCTTCACCTTGGTTATGAGCTTAGATGATACAG
>CM052707.1:43647527-43728861 GCA_028551405.1 Uromys caudimaculatus
GGGGATGAGCTTTTGTTTCCAGTTGCTGACATTTTAGAGGCGTTTGCTACTGCAATAGGACCCAGCCTCTCGCCGTAAAAACTTTACACCGCATTGTTTTATTCGTCTGCTTATGTGTAATTATGACTCCAACCTCCTTCCAAATGTGTTACAAACTCTAATGCATGATGAGGCAATTAAGTTCCAAGCCAAACAGAGACAACTGCATGGCACCGAGGGAATACACTGCTACAATCAGCCCATCCCTAACACCCAGCTCCGCATTCACTCCAAGTTTTGACTCAAGTGCAAAGAGAGCCATGTGGAGTTCAGCGATTCTCACTGAGGTCTTGTCTTAACTCCTTGGCAACTTTTATGTTTTCCTAGGGAGGGTCTTTTGCCAGATGGTCGCAATGTTCATCTTCCCGTTTCATTTTAATGCAAGCTGACATGTCTCCATCTTCCTGCGGTGGGTTTCTTTTATGAGGTCGTGCTTTGCATTTTTCATAGAAAGAATTTCTGCCTCCCCGTTGGGGAGCCCACCCTTGCAGTTTCTGTGGGGGCTGCTTGGTTAACCACTCGCCTGGGGTTTAAGGCGCCGCCAGCAGAGCCAGATCACTGCAAACTTCTTGATTTATACTCTGGTGGTGAGGGTTTGAGAGGCCACAGAGAAACAGGAAGAAGCAGGTTCGGGAGCCCAAATAAGAGGGGCCACAGCTCTGGGGTGCACTTGGCATGCAGAAGGCCATGATGAAGAAAGACTCTTCTGTCTGCAGATGGGCTTATTATTCCTAGTGAAGGGCTTAGCAAGGACACGGACTTTGTGGGGTGCTGAACACAGAGAGAAAGAAGGTACAGTGTAAGTAATATGTCATGATCAAAATGAATAACAAAGCTACCTAAAATAAATAATGAAAGTGAATGAAACCATTCCTAGACACATGCGTCGCATACCTGCCATCCTAGCTGTTCAGGAGGCTAACCTAGGAGAATTAAATCTCAACGTCCACCTGGGTAGCTGCCTGGGTCCCTATCTCATATTAAAACGTAATTAGTTAAAAGGGTTGGGGTGAAGTCAACGGCAGAGCGTTTGCCTAAGATGAGCAAGGTTTTGAGTTCAATTCTCTGTACCATACAATAAATGAATAAATGAACCCTAAAAGTAATAGGCAGTTTATAAGCACTCTCTTTTAATGTTCACAATAACTCCACGAGTTAGGCTTGGTCACATTTTATACAAAGAATAAAGAAGTAGGGTTGGGGATATGGCTCAGCAGCTGAGCCCTTGCCTAGTGTGTCTCTGGGTTCAATCACTAGCATGAAAAAGAAAAGAAAAGAAAGGAAGGCAGGCAGGAAGAAAGGCAGGCAGGCAGGCTTTTAGCAATAGAAAGCTGAAATGGGGCTGGTTGAGTGCTTGCTTAGCATGTATGACGCTCTGAATTTGACACCCTGCTACATGTAAAACTGGGCATGGTTCTGCACCCCTGCAAGTGGAAGCAGGAGGATTAGAAATTCAGGGTCATCCTCACCTACCTAGCAAGTTCAAGCCCAGCCTGGGCTACGCAAGACTGCCTCTCTCACACACAGTAGAGGCTGGTGGTGATCTGTCAGCATGCAAAGGCTGAGGCACAAGCAGATCAACGCCACCCTTCTTTGCTGGTACTTTTGGCAGCTCTGTTGACTGCTTTCATTCCTTTCAAAGTCACACTCTAAAGGACTCCTGGGTCCCAGCTGCCAGAACTACGGAAGCTACCCCCTGGCCTGTTATGATGCTGACCATCAAAAACATGACGGGTGGCTGGAGCAGACACAGTGCTTAGTAGACAAATGATGCTCTCTGCTGGCCTAGGAGGTCCCCTCAGGGTCTCTGTTGTGCTGAGCTATGAGAAAAGGCATGCCCATCTCATAGCTCACTGGGCAGATGTATGCACAGCCTCGAGTCTTGTGTTTCTCCCCTCTCTGCCACCTCATCACATTGAAAAAGCAGTTTTTATCAACAAGTTGCATCCATGCAAAGACCAGTAGGTAAACGTAATCCAAATGCAGAACCTTTTCTTGTTCGTATCTGGAGTGCTCAGGAATCAAACCCACGCCTCACACATTCTAGGCAGCTGGTCTACCAGGGAGTTGAAGCCCCAGCCCTAGATCTAAGTCTCCCATTTTTATTTTCAAAATTAAATCATCGTTATAATGATCACTACCCAAATAAGATGTTATAGTCTGCGAATGTATTACGTATTAACCACAGTTCTACCACAGTCAAAGGGAATTCAGAAGCAGCAGCAGAAATATGGTCAGTAAGAAGGAAACCAAACTCACATTTCATGTTTTGACTGTTTTCAAGGTTTCCTTTTAAAGTGATCACATTGTCACTTTTGAGTGTGAACATGATAATTCCTATCACAGAGTAGAAGTTCAAAAACTTGTCAGTGCCCTCCCTTGGGAAGCTAAGATGCCTCTCTGCTCTCCCACTTTTGATACTCACAGAATTTCAAAGGTAGATCAGAAACCTGTGAGTTCTAGTTTCTCATTACAAATTATTATTATGACGATGTGATGTGCTCTGAAGGTGTGGAGTACAATCTCCCTTATTTTACCTGTTGGAGGAGAAGTGACTTCTAGAGACTTGTGGCAGAAGCAAGATATGTTGTTATTCTAAACAGGTGGATCCCTCTCTCCCCTGCCCAAGGGCTCCATTCTAGGGTGATGAGTGTAGAATTTAAGCATCTATCACTAGCAACAGTCTTGTGCCCTACTGAGACCCTTCAGAGCCTTGGCAGCCCACGGCTGTGAGTGGGCACGACAAGACAGGCAAGAAAGGAGAGTTGAGGCTGGCCTGCTGACCACATGCCTAGCCTCCCAACTGAGAGCTGGGACCTCCACGGGGCCCTAGGGATGATTGATGCTTAGAGGGGAGGGGAAAGGGAGCATGGTAAGTGCCAACCAAATTCATGAGCTTTCCAGAACACTCTGGTACAAATTCTATAATTTCAGTACCATCACTTGAGTCTTCAAGAATGACTTGGAAGCAGGTATGGAGGAGGCACAGATCTGAAATGCAGCCAATGGAAGTTAAGGCAGGAGGGTCATGAGTTCTGGCCTTCAAAACAAATAATTTACAGGAAATCCTGAGCTACATAGAGAAACCCTCTGTCTAAATTAAATAAGTAAATAAGTAAGTAAATAAATAAATAAATAGTGCTGCAGGCTTCTGTTTTTCTTTAGAAGTATGTGAAGCATGGAGAAAGGAGAACAAGTCAGCTGAAAATATTGCTCTGTTGGTAAAGTCTGCTCAACATGGAAAAAAACAAAACAAAGCAAAAACAAAAAACTGGGTTTGATTGCTAACACTCTATAAAACCAGGTGATCAGGTATGGGAGTACATACCCTTGCAACCCCAGCACTTGGGAAGTAGGGGTAGGAGGATCCAGTTTAAAGTCGTCCTCCTCTATACAGTAAGTTCAAGGTCAGCTTGGACTATATGAGACCCAGTTCTCAAATAAACAAACAAATGGAAAAGAAGAATAGGGTGTCGAAGAATGCTTTGGAATAGAGGACTGTTCTAGAATAACTAGAGTGTTCTGCACCTGAATATTGAACCCAAGGCTCTACCACACGGTGCCACAGCTGGGTTTTCTCTCCTCCAGCTAAGCCTTTTCTGCGTATCCACCATCTTTTCTGCTTCCCTGTTAATCTGATTCCACATGCTGAGATTGTGCCCCTTGACCCCCTACCACTAGAAGCTACCACTGACTTCCTTAAATGATGTGGAAAGAAAAGAACCTTTTTATGGAATCACTACTTTATCGACACACTGTTGGCTCCTGGGCTGACTTTCCAAAGCTTGTGGGTGGCACGTTACAAGGTGTGGAGAGAAGCAGGGTGTGGTCGTCCATGGCTGTTTCCTGTAACATACCATGCACAGTAGACTTGCAGTTGAATTGATTCCCTGACCCTCTAGAGTCTTAGGTCCATATGAGACAAAGGCAAGGTAAGCCAAGCACTGGGGTGTGGTCTTACAGCGAGCATGGTTGATGAACAGCATCACCTTCCATCAGAGAGTGGAGAAAAGGCTGACCTCAAGGCCACTGACATACTCTGAGCCTCTGTAGAAACGCAGAATCAGACCAAGGAATGCAATGTTGTCTTTGGGGGTTTCTTTTTTGAAAGTAAAAGGGGGTTTTCTAGCCCAGCCCTGTGGAGACCACTTTAGTTTCCATTTTTCTCAGGTGATAATATCTACAGAGAGGGTACTCCAATTGTGGGTATGTCACTTCTCAAACATGTGGCCCACGCTTAGAACCACATAATACTTATTAATCACAATTAGTATCTCTTGTGGGAGACTGAGATTACCCTCTGAACTCCCAATATTCAAAGAGAATTCACCACCATTCCCCCAATAAACAGTGAGCAATGAAGGCCAGTGGGGCTTCCTAATGCCCTCTCTTTAAAGCGGAATGGATACATACATCACTTTCCCCTTCAAAGGAGACTTCCTATTGTGTAGCCTTTCAATTTACTTTTCTTCCTAATGCGAAATGTGGGGAAGAGAGCATGATGAACTCAACATACCCTGAACATAACTGCTATCAGCCCGGGGAGCAATTCCAGTTAGCTTGGCACCCCTACACCCTTCTAAAATCCAATGGCACAAGGTGCTGCCTGAGAAAATCAAATTTTCAGAAAGTAATCTGGAAGGTGGGGAGAGGAGATGGCTCTGTCATGTTCTAGCTGCCTAGCAGACTATTAACCTTAAACTAGTTTATTTCTAACGTGTATGCCTATCGGGCACAGACACTTGTGCACAGGTGTTCTCAGAGGCCAGAGACAATGGAACTCCCAGAGCTGGAGTCACAGGTGGTTTTGAGCTGCCTGAAGTGGCTGCTGGGAGCTGAACTCAGGTCCTCTGTAAGAGCAGCGGGCACATTTAACTTCTGAGCCAGCCATCTCTCCAGCTTCTGGCCCATGCCCCACTCTCCTTTCACAAGAGGTTTTTTTTTTTTTTTTTCCCTCTTTTAATTCCCATTTTTAAAAGATGATCATTTTCTTATCTGTAGTGTATACCTTGTAAGCATGAAGACTCTGAGTTTGATCTCAGGGCCCATGTTTAAAAAAAAATAAATGTCAGGATGGCGACAGATGCTTATAGTCCCAATGTTGAGGAGGTGGAGGCAAATGGATCCTAGGAGCTTGTGGGCTAGCCTAATAGAATTGAAGAGCCCCAGGACTCGGTGAGAAACCCAGCCTCAAAACAAAGCCCCCCAACAAAATAACCCCCCAAACAGCATGAATGTATGAGCGCTTAAAGAATGACATTCAAAGTTCATGCGCGCGCGCGCACACACACACACACACACACACACACGCACATACGGACACACGCACACATGCACACGCACACTGACTCAATGGCAGGACTCCACCTTTCCATGAGCTAAGGGTTGCCTCAAGCCGGGATCTTTGAATTGGTGCTCTAGCTCAATATTTTTCCGGTCTCTCAAGCTTCCAGGCACAGTGAACACATTAGCATTTTAGTCTGGAGGAGCCTGCAAAACTTCACAGAAAATGCTTGTTTTCCCTTGGAAGGATGTTTTGAGAAGGGCACCACCATGCCCTCACTGGATGGCCCCTGTTGACATGCTGGCTCTGGGGGCGGTTTAGTGGGGACTTGGGTGCCTGAGAAAAGGAGTGAAGAAATTAAAAAAAAAAAAAAAGTAAGAAACCAACCGAGAAAACCCAAGAGAAACCGAAAGACTGCACGCTGGAACAAAAGGGAGGGGGAAGCCAGCCTCAGGACCCAGGCGGTTAAGGAACTGGCTTCGACAGGAAGTGGGCAGGAGGCTGTTTTCAGTACACTCATGGGAACTGAGCTGGAAAGTGCTGTGGTGAGGGTCTGTGGAAAAAAAGGGCTCTAATCAAGCTATAAATATCTGTTGCTTTGAAGTTTTATGACCAACAATTAATGTTACTGGAAGGCACATAAAGAGCTATTTCTTAACTTGGTGGGTCTGAGTGGGCCAGGGTCAGGGTATGAATCTAGCCTCATGGGAGGCTGTCCTTACACATTCCTCCAGTCCTCTCTCTCTCTCTCTCTCTCTCTCTCTCTCTCTCTCTCTCTCTCTCTCTCCCTCCCTCTCTCTCTTTGCTATAAAATAGTACACAGGTATCTAGAGGCATACACCACAGTTCATGGTCATCTAGCCAATCCATCCATCCATCCATCCATCCATCCCTTCAATCATTAATATGTGTTTATTCCAGATCATATTCAGTAAGGAACAGCCAGACAAAACCCCTGGTTTTCCTTTTGGAGGGGGAGGATTTGGGGAATGCACTTTTGTTTAGTTGGGGAAAGAGAAAACAAATCAAAAACATGTCTGGGATTGAGAAGTCCTTTCAGCCATTCAGAAGTCTGTGCTAACCACTAGAGGCTCACTCTAGAGGCTGTGTGAAGGAGCCCTTTCTGTGGGAAGTTGCTGTAAACAGAGGCAGAGGTGGGGTATAATGAAGCAGGGAACCTCCAAATACCAAATTTCTGGGGCATGTGTATCAGTGGGTCTCAGGACTCAGGCGTCCTGACCACTGCGTTCCCTAAAGGGCTGTAGATTGTTCTTGATTATTCTCAAAGAGCTCCCTAGGGTTTATTTGGTTGTGCCAAATGTCAGCTTATCATTTCTGAATATGCTTTCCTCAAACTAATTTTCTCCCACTATAACAAAACAACGACAGAAGTCATCGAATCCCACTGATGCCCTCATCTCCTGCTTTCCAGCACACACTGATTCAGATGTACGCTCTGACCTCAGCAGTAGGCCTCTCTCTGCAATCACATTCCGGCTCGAAGCCCTCGTGTAGGCTCTGTGAGCACAGATGAACTTGACGGCTGGCAGTCAGGAGCACATTTCTTAGTTCCCCACAGTAGGTCCATCTTCATGAAGGAAGACGTCAGGAGTTGTGGGAATCTAGGATCTTGGGCTCTGAACCTGAGATGACACAGGCAAAAGCTCCTAGAACAATCTGGAAGGGAGTACCTTTCAAGTACCTTCCAGTGACTCAATGGTGTCCACCCAAGAATGCTCTTATCATTTGATAGAGTAGCTTACCAAAAGTCTTGGATAGATCAAAGTCTGTTTCTCAAAGTGGACGTCTCCACATGTGGGACAGCATGTTTTCCTTAAAGGAATTCATAATTCAAATCAACTTCCTTTTCAGGTTGCTCCCCCCCCCCCCGTGTGTGTGTGTGTGTGTGTGTGTGTGTGTGTGTGTGTGCGCGTGCGCGTGCGCGTTTTGTGTAAGAAGGGATTTCCTTCTTGGTTTTCTTAGTGCAGGGATCAGTTTGTGACTGATAGCATTCATTACATACATGTTTAGCTTGCCCATTATTAAGGCTTTAACAATATTAAAATCTAAATAGATACAGAGAGTGAAGCCTTGGGGAGCCAGTAACCCACTCTACTGGCTTTCTTGAAATTAGCAATAAAATGGCAGCCAGTTGGCCTGTTCTCCTCTTTCACCACTATGTTAATCGAGCCATAAGCTGCATCACTCAGCTGACCCTAAAGGGGTTCATCTTCTGATTGGGACTCCAAGCTCTGTTCGTTACAGTTTCTGCACCAAGCAAAACCCATGCATCTCCCAGGAGCTAAGCTCTTACTACCCTGAAACTGATTGTGGGGTCTCAGGACTGACTATCCAGGGAAGAAGCTCATGTCTCATTAGTATATTAGTAATTGCTCTAAAGCCAGGTCTAATTATGATGCGTCTATGATGCTCTTTGTCTTGTAGAAGATAGGGTTGGCAGGTAATGAATTATGATGCAGACTGGGACAGGTTTTGGGATAGGGTCAGCCCAGGACTGGGCATAGAGATAAGGATGTCTGGAGAGCTCTCTAGTAGTGGCATGTATGTTTCTTATGACACAGTCTTCAGAGGCCACTACCATGTGGAACATTTTAGATGCTCTCTAAAAAGGGTTCCTCCACCTCCCTCCTGAGAGTGAAGTCTCCAGTAAAGTAATTAGCTTCTTGACGCTCTGTGAACATAGAAACACATGAGCTCCTATTCTTACCACTGATCATGTGCATTTCCTATTTGTATTGATATGTATTTATGTCTTTGTTGGAGCATGTGAAGGCCACAGATTGACCTTAGACATTGTTCCTCAGCTGCCATCCTTGTTTTTTTTTTGAGACAGGGTCTCTCACTAGCCCGGCGATTATTATTAAGTAGGTTAGCTGGTTGGCCAGTGACCTACAGACATCTTTGTGCTTCTACCTTCCCGATGTTAGGATTGCACTTCACCGTCACAGCTGACTTCCTATGTGGGTCTAGAAATTGAACTCAGCTCTTCCTGCACAGTAGGCAGTTTACAGATGGAACTCTCTTCTCAGCACTTATAAATCTATAAAACAGAACACCATCTTTTGCTTTTTATTTAGCCAAGCATCAGCTATAAAAAAAGATAAGGGATTGGTTAATTACTGTGATATAACCATTCTCCATTAATGAAAAGCGTATCAATTCTAAAGAAAGACATCTGGACAAGAATTATGTAGTTGCGTGGTGTGTGTGTGTGTGTGTGTGTGTGTGTGTGTGTGTGTGTGTGTGCGCGCTGTGGTGAGCACTGATATGAGGGTGAGAAATGTATTGGTAATAGTTTTGCTTTAAGGATGGGGCTATGGTGTGCTTTCCTTTCTGGTGTGCTTCTCTTTGCATTTTCTCATTAAAAACAAAACCAGATACCTTCAATTATGAGATCAAAAAGATGTGTTCAGTGGCTTCTTCTGACCCAATATTTTTTTTTTGTTTCATTTAAATGAAATTTTTATTTGCATAAAAATTGTTCTTACGCTGCACCAGATTGCTGTGTCTTTTAATGGAAGAGTCATTTTACAATCACAGTGGTTCAGCCACCCCCGTCTCCGACACACACACACACACACACACACACACACACACACACACACACACACACACACACCAGGGACCCAGCTGTCTTATGAGCTCTTGGCTCTCCAGGCCCCAGTACCCTATTTGCTCAGAAACAGACACCCATAACTAACATCAAGACATTAGTTTTACCACAGACTTCCCAGCAGAAGCCAAGGGTGGGTGCTTGGTAACTCCTGTGAACATCAAAAGGATAATCAGATATTAATTAATCCTGTTCCTTTTTCTCGGACCATTGATAGTTTCTCTCCAGCTGTTCTCCTCTCCCCCAGGGTGATCTGTTTGAAGCAGAAATGGTAAATAGGAAACTGAGTGACTCAGCCAAGAGTTAGTCTCACCCGAGCTTCCTGGCCAATGGCCTCATTCCTTTCTTCCCAGGGACAAAGGACAGGAAACCTAGAGCATGCCGTTATTTTGTTATACAGAATAATGCCAGAGAATGCTGTCCAATGAATGAATGCATAAACGGAGGAATGAATGACGACTCAAGGGATCCTTCAAAAATTGCTGCATAATATACACAGATAAATTTTTGCATCTAACTGTTCGTATTTCCCCATTCCTTGTTATGTATGCACCTAAAATGTACACCCTCCGGAACATGTATTCGTGCAAGGCTGGGAGCACCGTGTGGGGGATGTTGCCAGATGTCTGAGGCAGGAGCCGTGACTTGTGGCTTGGGGTGGTGGGTTACTAAGAGCAGACCTGAAGGACTGCAACCAAGCCCTACCCCTGCTTTAGTCCTTGTAGTATGAGGTCACTGTAAGCTCTCATAACCATGGAGCAGCCCCTTCCAGTTGCAGTGCCTTCCTGGCAGTGATGCACAGTTCCCTCTGCACCGTGAGCTCGCATAAACCTCTCTTCTCTTAAGTTGCTTCTTTACAGTGTTTTGTAGCAGCACTGAGTAAATTTACTCCTTGACACCCGAACATAAGAATACACATCCTCATTTGTAAACAATTGGCTGGCGGATTTGCTTCCAGAATGACATAACGGACTCATAGTTTTGTTGCTGTTTTCACTTTGGGGGGTGGAGGTTGGGGAATGCACACTTCCTGTATTCTAAAGAACAAAAAACAAACAAGTAACCGCATACCTCCATTCCAGTATCTTTTTCAAAAATCCATGTGAAATTATTTCTTTAAAAATGTTAGGGCTGACAAATTGACCCCACGAGTAAAGAAAGGTATTGACAACAAGCCTGATGATGTGAGTTCGATCCCCAGGACCCACGTGGTGGGAGAGACCAACTCCCATTTAAAGAAATCGTAAATAGCCAGTAAGATAGTTAAAGAAGAAGAGTACTGTTTCCTTCATTATAAGAGCTGCTATTTATCGACTGGACAGTTGATGCTGCATCTACCCAGAGGGTCATCAGTATTAACTTACAGGCATTCCAGTAGGCTTCTCCCAGGGACCTGGCAATGGCTTATGTCATCACCTGCTGCCACTACCTGCCACCCACCGCCAGGTGTGGGTGGTGTATAAAAGGACAACTAGCCACCCCAACTGTCTCTCTCTAGTCCCAAATGTTCCTGGACTCTTTTCTGTCCTTCTCTGTCCCTCCCCTTCTCCACCCTCATGGCTCTGCTCCTGTCTGTCTGCCTGTCTACATGTCTACCCGTCTGCCTCTGCCCCTTCTCCAGGTCCTCACTCCCCACTCCCTTCCCCAAATAAACCCTCTTATACCAGATCTATTATTGCATGGTGTAATTTCTCAGGGAGACACCTTGGCATGGGCAGGCCAGGTACTCCCTTGCCTTATTATATTTCATAACAATCAGTCCAAGCTGGATCTGTGTTTGGGAAAACGTTTTCCCACCTTCCTGAGGAGGGACTTGTCTTCCCGCCTTCCTGAGGAGGGACTTGCCAGCATCCACTAGCAGCATTGACTTCTGCATTCTCTGGGATCAGGAGGAGGGGTCCACATGCTTCTGGTTTATTGTAGATTCCCTGTAAAGTGACTCTTGATACCCACAGCAAGGCTAATTCTCTTCTTCCTTTCTCAACCAGGCTGTGCTTGCCTTCCTATTGCCAAAGGACCTTGATGTCTCTGACACTCAGTCTACTCAAGGCAACATGCTTCCAGAAGGGTCCTGCCTTTGTCTGCCTTGTGTCTTCCTTTGTAAACCTCTAATGGGGTTTTCTTCCTCTAGTAGTTTTTCTTCAGTGGGAGAGGCCACAAGAGAAGGGGACACAAGAGCTTGTGTCCTGTGTTATAGCTGTTTGTCCAAGGAGAACAAGCCGCTTTCAGGTTTGTTTCTATCACCTCCATTAACCCACGGGCTTCTCCATAGCCTGTATCAGGGTTATTTCCACATGGAGAAACTGAGGCACAGAAAAAAGTAATGGCAGCTAGGTCACTGAGCAACAGATGAGGCCAAAGTGGTTAGGACTTCTGCCATCTGTTTGGGATGGTGGTGAGACGGTCTTCTTTAGAAGGAAGGAACCAAAAAAGGAGGGGAGAAGGGAGGTGATAGATAGATAGATAGATAGATAGATAGATAGATAGATAGATAGATAGATAGATAGATAGGTAGATAGATAGATAGATAGATATGGATAGATGATAGATAGATAGATAGATAGATAGATAGATAGATAGATAGATAGATAGATAGATAGATAGATAGATGATAGATATGGATAGATGATAGATAGATAGATAGATAGATAGATAGATAGATAGATAGATAGATAGATAGATAGATAGATAGATAGATAGATGATAGGCAGACAGACAGAGGAGCTGCATAAATACTAACACAAAGGGAGGCCAATGTGTTTATCACTCACCAAGCAAAAATCTACCTTCTTGGTTAATGAGTTAATCACCAGCAGGGGTTTTAAGACACTGCATACATTCTGTGTAGCAGGAACTGTGTATGTTCTGGTCTATGTCTACAAGACTATTTTATCATCACTGTCGTTATTGTCGTAGTCATCATCATTTCTGTGTGTGTATGTGTGTGTGTGTGTGTGTGTGTGTGTGTGTGTGTACATGCATGCATGTGAGCACATACAAGTGTGTGGGCACCCCCCGAGGCCAGAAAAGGATGCCACATGTCTTGGAGCTGGAGGTACAAGTGGTTGTGAGCTGCCTAGGTTCTTCCAATCAAATCCCAATCCTCTAAGAACAGCAAACCTTCTTAACCACTGAGCCAACTCTAGCTCCTGGAAGCAGAGAACTCTGCCCAGATGATTTCACTGATGTCTTTACAATTCAGGAGCAAGAGAAGATCTGGATGGAGGTGGGAAGGGGTCCAGGGAAATGCACAGAATAGCTGCTGGCTACCCCTTGGGGGGTTTTCACTTTCTGTGGAATAGAAGAAATGTTTTCACTGGGAGGTTCAGAATGGGTTATTTTATCTTATTTTATTTTTAAGATATAAAAACTTGAGTGCATATTCACTTCCCTGGTGAGGTCTTACACTAGAGGAAGGGACTGTCTACAGGGATATTGGGAGGGGGTGTCACACCGGGTCAGTGGATGCAGAGAAGTCAGAATTCTCTTCCCCAACGTTCCTGCTTTTCTCAATAATTGCATAATGACGTCTTTGATGCTCAGGCTCCCATCCCCAGCTGTTTCCTTAGGCATTTATTCAAATTCCAAAGTGCCATTCACAGTCCAGCAGGATGCATATTTGTATTAGGGTCCAAAAAAAATTTTTTTTTGGCTCACATTATTATAGCCCATGGCAGAAGATTCTAGCAATTAGCAGGAACCAAAAGTGATAATTTATTGCAACCAACATTGTGATCTAATAGTCACACATTACAAAAGCAAAATCCTCTTCTCCCCCTCTATGTGGCCGGGCATCACAGAGCTATCATAAGCTCCAAGTGCTTCCTAATGTCTTTTGTTTGTATTAGGGGGAAAAAAATCTTATAACTCTCTCCCACTGAACACCAGAAAGAGCTCTCTGAGTTCTCAGAAGGATGACATTCAAAACTGCTCTCCAAAGGGGGTTAGTTATGTACTCTAGGAGTACACTTGAAAAATTTGATTCTGTTTCTGGAGGATCTTTGGGGAGTAAAGGTCCATTTTGTCCTGCATTTAAAACAGATGGTCATGTCTCACACTTTAAAGGCCCTAGCATTTAAGCTGTGGGCAGCAGGCATGAGTGCAGAGTCTCAGAATGAGAGGAGTGGGTGAGTTTCAGGCCCTTCTTTCTAAGATCACATCTGGACCAATTGATTTTGACCTCTGCACCTTGTTTCGGACCTGTACTTCAAGGGGATTTCCAAGCCACCAAGCACAGAAATTACAAGTGAGATGGTAAGTCGGGTCCTGCCAGGTGACTGAGGCAACATGGTGGTGATGCTTCAAGTTTTTCTAATCATATCCCAGCAGCGCCAAAGTCATTAATATGTTTGGAACATTGCCTGTTCACTGTCTGGAGAGGCTCCTGCGGAATCTGATGCTAGGTACATGGGATTTTTTTGATCTGTAAAAGAGAGAGAGAGAGAGAGAGAGAGAGAGAGAGAGAGAGAGAGAGAGAGAGAGGCTTTCTAGTTCAGCAAATTCTAAGTCAGATTCCTGGGCCTCACTGTCCAGACATACTTATGTGCTTACTGAAGAATTAAACCTTTACTGTTCCAAATGGGTGTACATCTGGGGATCCCTCTTCTTTCAGAGAAGAGGAAACTGAGTCATAGTCTCCCCCAGATGGAGAATGGAGATGGAACCCAAGCCTTGCCCTCACACTGTGATTTTTTTCTCCCGGATCACATTGTTTCATCGTAGCTGAGAAACCTTATTAGCTAATCCAGCAAGGTCAGCAGGGGCAGAAGAATACTTTCAAGAATTGCCTGGCACGAAGGATCCTGGGATCCTAGGTCCCCCAGTTACACCTCAGTCAGTTTCGCCAAAATGTACAATGGTCCAGTAATTAAGCAAACATCTCCCTGTGATCACCTCCATGTCTTCTTCTGCTAAACAAAAAAGAGAATTGCTTCCTAGTGACTTCTCCTCTAAACTGTGCAAGATTTAAGAAATATTTACCAACAATATTTGCCCAACAGTAAGGCCTGAATCACGATGTGGATGGATAGGGCTGTTCCAGACATATACCGCTGAAAACTTTATTCAGAGTAATAGTCTTTGTTTCTGGAAAGAAACATGTATCTTCCACACTTCTTCCATGAAACACAAAACTCTCCCAATCTTTTGAATTATCTACCTTTGATAAAACTGTATTTGTCTCTGTAGTAAGAGAAACAATATATACTGGTACAACACAATTAGCCTTTTTACTTGGGACACTAGGGAGTGGTGGAGATTGGGATGAAGCACAGAGCCCATGTTCTGTCAGAGGGGATGAAGATTTGTCATTCTAGCTGATTGTTGCCAAGTGGGGACACAGATGGAGGACTATCAAAGTCTTCTGATTATTATTATGTTGCTGTTACTAAGAAATGGAAATTGTGTGTGTGTATGTGTGCGCCCGCAGGCGCATGTGTGTTTATGTGTGTGACTTTCAGAGTTTTCAATGTTGGCAACGAATTCATCTTGCTTTTATTTTTAATATATAAGCACATGGACGTGGGCCAACAAGGATGTGATCCATCTGTAGTTCCAAGGCTTCCAACTTGAGATCTTCAACTAAAAGTATGGTGACTGAAGAGTGAGAGAAGAGATTATGTGTGGACTATGAGTCAGCCAGCATCAGTCACAGAACGAGAGGGAGATAGATACCTGTTAGGTTATTAGCTGCAAAGAGTCCCCTTCTGTGTGTGCAAGGGTGCCTAGGCAGGTCAGAAATTGTTGCTTTGCAGAAAAGGCAGAACTCCCATCATGCTTTGGGCTGAAGCTGCTGCCTGGATGGAGTCTCGCCTCTGGATTCAGGCTCCCGGAGATTGTCAAGGATTATGGCCCTTATTGAAAGGCCACTGACTGTGGACTTGGGTCATATTTGCAATGTACCTTCCCAAGAAGAGCTTGATTCATATTTGATGGGGCAATCAGGAGCTATGGCCTAGCCCAGATGGCTGTAGATCTGACCAATTCTGGGCAGGTGCTAAAATGGAAAAAAAAAAAAAGTCAGAGAGAAATAAAATCAAGAGGATTGTATCATCCTTTCTGGGAGTCTTAGATTTTCTGCATTTTCTTTTCTAAGTTAAAAATAAAATAAAATAAAAAAGATTGTTTCAAATAACCTGAGACATGAGACCTCAGTGATCCAATTTACAAAGGGACCCTTGGGTCTGAGCCAATACAAGATGGGCTTGTATCTTTAAGTAGCCTTTATTACCACAGTAATAAACAGCAAACGGGCCCAAATCTTACAGGCTTGTGTTGGCTTTGACCAATGAAGTAGAACAGGACCTCTGAATACCCCATTAGTTCCAGGCTGTGCTTTGATGGCTTTGCGAAGGCGGCTCTTTTTCACACAAGTCACCAGCCTTACCCCTGTCTCTTAACAAATGCTGTTGACAGGCCATGTTGCAATTTTTCTGCATGTTCTGACACTTTAATTCAGTACCTCCAAGCTAAGCACTCAGCCTAAGCGGGTGCTTCAGCACCTTGGCACCACTGAACTGCAATTAAAATAACCCAGAGACCAAGGCTGGGCTTGCAGAAATAGTCTCCATTTCCTTTGGAACACTGTGCATTTTCCGGTCCCCCACAGAGCAGACAAGATCTCCCTTTTAGAGCGGAAGACAGTGAAATTCACTGTTGAGTTGGCCACTGGCAAGAATACTGTTTGTATCTTAGACCCAATGGGGTCTTCCTCTTCAGGGGTCTGAAATAATGTCTTCAATAAACTTAGCATCAGTGGAAAGGTTGATCAGGAATAGAGGGAAGAAAAGGGAAGGTACCCAGGGTGAGAGTTTGGCAAAGACCCTTTGTAGAGACCACCTCTCCAAATGGCTACCCAGGAGATCTGCTTACGATTCTCAGTCTTGTTCTGGGAAGGGAAATGAAGTAGAGTTCCTGAAAGTTGGTCTCACTTCAATCAGCTCTTTATGAAGAGAGGTCTTTGAAGAGAGAGAGAGAGAGAGAGAGAGAGAGAGAGAGAGAGAGAGTGTGCGTGCGTGCGTGTATGTATGTGTGCATGCATAAGTATGTACACATGTATGCATATGTGTGTGTGTGCATGTGTGTCTATGTGCTCACATGTATGTGTGAGTGCATGCTGTGTGTGCATACATGCATGCCTGCATGCATGTGTGTGACTGTGTGTGTGCACATGTATGTGTGTGTATGCATGTCTGTGCGCGCGAGCGCATGTGTGCACGCGTGTGAATTCAGTCCTAGTCTGTTGACACGAATGGCAGCCCAATGTTGCCAAATGTACAAGATTCTGTTTATTCACATCCCTTAACTCAGTCTCCTAATGTCACTCCCAAGGCTGAGAGACTCCTTTGGCAGGTAGGGGACTTTCAGAAATGGAAATCTGGTAAATTTCCCCCCAATTGCTTTATGACAAAGGTCGTTGCAAGGGGATAATAAAATGAGCTCCAGACTCCAGCTAGAGGGAGTGAGTGAGTTTAAGTCAGTGCAGTGGATATTCCTGGAACTGGGGAACTTGTGTCTTACCAACTGTCCAGGGGAGGCTTTTCATGCAGGCCAAAGGAGGAAGGACTGCACTGAAGCCGAGGTACACAGAATTCTCTGTGCTTTCTAGAAAAAGTGAAAGATGGAAACTTTCTGAATGGAACTGCCTCGTTTTCCTCTGTTCTCTCCCCTATTTTCTTGCACTTAGAAAGCAGGAGCGGTGTGTGTGTGCATTTACCCTCTGCTTCTGTATCTTCCACGTCTACTGTCTAGGTACTTCTTTATAGATGCTTGAATTTCTCAAGAGCAGTGTTTTATGGTTTTGTTTTCAAGAAGGAATGCATTAGAGGGGCTGGGAACATGGCTCAGTTAGACACACACACACACACACACACACACACACACACACACACACACACACAAACACACACCAACCTATTCCCTACCAGTATGGATCTTTTAGTCCAGGCTCTGAGAAATCAGAGACAGAGGATCCCAGGAACTACCTGGCTCAAAAGTCTCTGGAAATTGGTGAGCTCCAGGTTTCATGAGAGACCCTGTTTTAAACACTCCATCCTGCAGGTTAGCTCCTTAGGTGGGAAGGTGAACAACTCAAAATAGCTTTGGGAAGTCTCTGAAACTGACAAGATTCCCTAGCCCCCTCCCTGCCAGAGTAATAGCTTCAAGAGGTCCCTTAAACTGACAAGATTCACTAGGCCCTCCCTGCAAGAGTAAACAGTAAAAGTTGAGGGTCTTCCTCAGAAAGAAGGAAGTAGAGCTGCCAAAAAGGCTCTGAGACCAGACCAGCTATGTGTAAGAAGCAGAAACTAGTGGATCTGCCTTTAAAAGGTTTAGACAAACTGAGGCACCTGGAAAGGTCACTTTCCAACTGCTTGAGCTGCCTGTGGGCTATGCAGTGGCCTCTGGGTTTCCCAGCTCTTGTGAGATGTCTCCTGTGCTGGGCTGGGCTTTGGTGATGCAACTGTCTTTGAGCCATTTCTGTTCCCGTAAGGAACCCCTAACCCATATTCTCATAAGTAACCCCAATAAAACACATTGGTTCATCAAGCTGGGCTTTGGTGGTATCTGTACTAGGTTTCCTATCACGGAAGAGTAGACAGGTGTATCACAGAATGTCTCCCCAGAAACAATTTGTCACACAACATCTACACACGTGCACACACATACGGGAACACGTACACCCACCATAAAAAAGCTGCACATTCTTTGGAGGAAGTAGAAGACTCTTGCAGGACACTACAAGGTAAGAGGTTTAAACCATACTATTCTCGAGAAGTTAGCTGGAACTGACACTCAGCTCAGGGAAGCAGTTTACTCCTTTCCCTATCACAGGGGAGACTAAATTAAAAAACAAATAGGTGACCAAGGAGACCTATGCCATGGGTGCCTATATTGCTTGTAGACTTTGTAACAAATGGTGCAGTTCATGTGTGTATCCTCTAAATCCCTTCTGAAAGAAAAGTCAATAGAAAAATGAAAATGCTTGCTACCTGCTATGCTCAACTCTTTAGCCAGCATTTTGTGACCGAGGACAAGAGATACCTTAGTTTAAGGCTCAGCTAACTTGTCTATAAGAAAGGAACAGGCGCGTGGATGTTTACCTCTATCTGGGGTCTCCTTTCACTTGGTACCTCTGTGAACCTCGGACCTGTGGATTTTCACTGATCTGCCAGAGGAGAGCAGATCTGAAGGATGCCGGGAGGCTGCTCTCTGTTGCAGTCAGCAATCACCAGGTCTTGCAAACCTGGTAAGAGAGCTCTTGTTGCTTTCTTTGGAAGAAGTCACCTCCTAAAACTCAGTCCCTAGTGAGTGTTAAAAAAGTTTCTAAAACTATCTTCTTCGTTAACTATGTATAGAATGACAGTCCAGGAGGCAGCTGGACATGGTACCTGCTCAGTAAATATATCAAGCCACTGGGGTGAAATTCTGGGGTCGCAGAATTTCTTGAGTGAATGGACCTAATGTTAAATGTAGTTTCTCATCAAACCTAAGGGGTCTTTCTAGATCGTTGGTGTCAGAGTCATTCCCTAGGAGTGGTGTTCTCTTTCTTAATCTTCGATGGGAACAAAGGGCAGACTGTTTCCCTGGGCCTGTTGGTCACTCTTTTCATTGATGTGGCCTGGCAGAGGAAGGGTTTGATTTGGCGAATGGCTTTAGGGTAAAGTCAATCATGGCGGGAAAAGCATAGCTATAGCAGGTACAGGATGAGGAGGCTTCCATTTGAGTAAACCAGGAAGCAGAAAGGGAGGTTCTGGGACCCCAGCCCAGGGGATGCTGCCACCCGCTTTCTGAATGGTTCTTTTCTCAGTTCATCCTCTCCAGAAACATCCTCACGGACACACAGGGGCTTGTCTCTGAGGTGTTCTAAATACAGTCAAGTTGACAGCAAAGAAGACTCACCATCACAGGCACCCACATTCAATCTCTCTTCCTTCTGCCTCCTCCAGCAACCTGCCCTTGCCAAAGAGAAGACAAAGGCAGGGTCAGAATGGGTTCCCTTTTCCTTTGTCTCTCGGCTTTGGTGAGACCCACCGTATCAATCTTAAGCATTCCTATACACAGGCACCTAGTCCCGTAAGCAGTTAAATTTGATGATGCAATCGCTGGGCTCTGCTGAATCTGTCAGATCACTTTAATCCCTGCCCTGTCTTTCCCTATACATTAAGCAAGGCTTTGACCTATTGACTATAGAGTCCCTGAAGCAGCTGGACTCCCCATTTGGAAGGCTTTCTGGAGAGGCGTCTATTAATTTATGTATTTAATTTCTGTATGAAGCGACCGTTCTCCGCCCTGCACAGGTATTAAAATACCTTCAGGGCAATGCAGCAACTGAAAGGCAAAAGCATTAGTGGGCAATGTTCAGCAGCTCAGTGGAGTACCACCAGGACTCTGTCCCTCCTCAGATCCCATGACATCGCCCCATGTCCCAGTCCCCTCCCAAGCCTCTGAATTCTCTTTTAGAGATTGTCTGTTTCATTGTGTTGACAATGGGCGGGTGATAACCAGGTTCCAACTCCTTCTATGCTCTCTGGCTTGATGGGAAGTTCAGCTTTGCTAACAGTTCATTTTAAAGATCTTAGCACATTTAGTCACATTGAAAATTACCTGTTTAGTCCAGCTCCGACTAGCTGTTCAATCATTATTAATACTAAGTACGTTACTTAATCTATTAGATCTGTCAAAGGCATTCCATCTCAGTCTCATCAGAACGAACAGGAGGGCTGTGAGTCCAAGCTGCATGTCAAAACACAGATATGCCAGGGATGCTGTGCCCGGGTCTGAAGACCTTCCTGTAGGTATACTTTGTAGGACAGAGCAAGTGGCAGGTGGCCTGGTCCTCAAAGGAAAGAGTTCACTTATAACAATGATGATCAAAATTTCAAAGAGAGAAGACTGGAGATGTTGTGGGCATCACAAGCAATAGCTGTCCCAAGGCAAGGGAACTTGTCTTGTGTTAGCAGCTCCCTTAAAGCTCACTAAGGTCCTTGCCTAAGATGGCAAATAAGCATCTTGACTCAGTCCTGGGAGATGCTAAGGCTGGACTCAAAGGCCAGGCAGTAAACAGGAGCTATGTTAGGGCAGTGCCTTTCAAATCTTGAAATGTCGTAAATATATGAGGATGAAGTAACAGTATGCCTACATATATTTTTTTTTGTGATGTAAGAACACATAATTTTTGTAAAGCCTTGGGTTTTACAAAAAATAACCATAACTATTACTTAATAAAAAAAATCATCCCCCCAAACTAAAATAATGAAAAATTGCAGAGGCATATCACAGTTGAAGACATTTTACAATGAATCATAAGCATTTACTATAAGTGTTCTGAAACATATTTATTTGCCTTTACAAACCGATCCAACCACCTATCCATTATGCATCTATTTGTCCATCCACTCATTCAACCATGCATCTATCTATCTACCCAAGCCATGTATCCATCTACCTGTCCATCCACCCATCTATCCTTCCTTCTGTCCTTCATCCACCCATTCACTCATCCATTGGATTATAAAATAAACTATATATTATGCCCCCAACGTTCTCAACAAAAGTTAGTTGACAACTTGATGTCAATATTTAAGTATATATGCAAACACACACACACACACACACACACACACACACACTTGTACACGCATCCTAT
The DNA here is from genome assembly GCA_028551405.1 of Uromys caudimaculatus. Lineage (NCBI taxonomy): Eukaryota > Metazoa > Chordata > Mammalia > Rodentia > Muridae > Uromys > Uromys caudimaculatus. Next base: position 43,668,129 of record CM052707.1, read on the forward strand.
ATTTAAAAGGGCACATCATAACCTGAGTGTGTGTGTATATGTGCCGATGTGTATTCAAGATCATTAACCTGTGTGTGCACCTGTGGAAGCTGGAGAAAGACATTGTATGTCCTGTTATATCCCCCTTTACCTTATTTCTTTAAAATGGGGTCTCTTGTTGGATCTGGAGGTTGGCTGGCAGTAAGCCAAGTGATCCTCCTGCCTCTTTCTCCCGAAGCACCTAGGTTACAGCAACACGTGGCCACACTGTACTCCTTACATAGGTGTTGAGAATTTAAACTCAACCACCCATGGTTCTGCAGCCACATTCTTGCCCACTGAGCTATTTCTCCAGCCCCATAAAACGCATGCCACAGTTTCTTATCTGTATTCCTTTGCTTAACAGTGAAGGCAAATGTCAAGGTATCCTGGTACAAGTGCTCTTCAGAAAGTCGCCTGGGGACTCACGGAGCAAAAGCCAGAAACACAAGCAGCCAATTCATTACAGGATTTGAAGATGCTGAAATATCATGTGTGCTTGCAACTCAATGTCACTAAGGCTTTCTAAACCTCAAGACACAGCATCAGAGGCCTGCCTCAGGGTTCTGTGTACCCAGCAGGCTGGCTCCTCAGAGCAAGTCTGATCACTGGGAATGAGGAGACTACTTACAATGAACCTCGTATCCTCAATGAGGAGGACAGCTGAGAGCTATCACATGTAGTTCAGAGCTGCGTGTATAGTTTCCTGTTAAAACAGGAAAGAAAAGTATAGAACAGAACACCTACTGGGGTGATTTCCATGGGACATGGGCAAAGACTTGCTATGGGCCGTTAGTGGACCTTGACCTTCTTTCAAGTCTCTAGGGAAAGTATTAGAAAAAGCCCATCCTCAAGAGCATGGGCACACATGGCCCCTACATAAGGGCTGTCTGCTTTCGTTTGCAACAATGAAAAATAATTTTCTCTTTCTTCTTTTGCTGACCTGGAATTTGCTGATTCAGCAAGCCTGGCCAGCGAGTTTCAGGGACCTTTCTTTCTCTGCCTCCCCAGCACTGGGGTCCTAAATACATGTCACCACACTTGGCTTAACATCAATTCTGGAGGATCAAACTCTGGTCTTCTTGCTTGTATGGCAAATACTTTACCAACCCATCCATCCACCCAGTCCCTGGAGAAGGCACTCCCTGGATGCTCTCTGTAGCCCACTCATGCCAAAAATGAGCTCACCCAACTCCCCATCAGCAAGGCCAGTATTCTCAAATTTGGTATAGTCTTTCCTCAAATGCTTGTCATCCCATGTAAGTCAGATATGGCCTTGGTGGATGCAAACTATGGTCTTGTGTGTTGTCTTTGCATCCTGGGACCCAGTGGGGGTACACTTTTCATCTCTGTTCAGTGCCCGGGCCCTATCTCCCAGTGTAAACTACACTGTATGGATACGCAGTCTTTTGTGTCCCTTTCTACCTTCCCTTTAATCCCCATCCTGGCCCCCAGGCATGGTGCACCCTGCTGGATGTTGACACAGATCCTCATCTCCCGATTCCCAGCGCCTAGCAAGCTACTGTAACTTTAAAAAGGATTTGACAAAGGCTGCCTCCAGTAGCTGAGCTGAAATAAGAACGTCTCAGGAGTTTAATGGATCAAGTAGCAGTGATAGGTTTTATGGCCCTTTTTTACTTTAGGGCATAGGGAAGAGAGAACCAGGCAGGTTGGTTTTAAATTCAAGGATTTATGTTGTTAATCCTCCGGGCTAATTATAATTTATGGGATCTGGCAAATTAATATGCGGTTGCTATTCAAAAGTAGAGGGCAATGTGAGGCAGGCATAAACAAGCCTTGTTCATTTTTAATTTATTTCCACCAATGGAGAATATTAAATAAAATGAACACTAGGGTATTTTCCTCCAAGTTTGGTGTTCATTATTTATCTCTAAATTATGAAATTCATGTAACAACTCCTTGCTTTCCTTTTTTTTTCCCCTTGAAGAACCCAGAATTCTGGAACTGCAGCACTGGCTATCTGGGAAGTCATTAGTAGCTCTCTTTCTACTGCATTTATGGCAGACCCAATGATCGGCACAGAGTGAAGTCAGCTTTCCTAGCATGGGCGTTGCTAAGGTCTTAGATTTATCACAGAGCATGCTGGGATTGTTTGGAAGTAGAACTTTTGAGTGGTACACTAGCTTAAAACCCCAGCTTCCTGGGAAATGAAAGGGTCAGCCCTGCAAAGGAAAGCCCCCCCCCCCCTTACGTTTTGTCTTCAGGGATATGGGAGCAATCCCAGTTTATCTGCAGCCTGGCAGATGTTGAGCTAGGGCTGACCCCACAGTCGGACTTTCAGACTTTAGGAGCAATCACATCATACCCATGACCTCCTCCCCATTTCAGCGTCGTTCCCTATGGCTGCTTGGGGGTCCTCTTAAATAATTCAGCTTCTCACCCGTGAACATCTGGCAGAGAATGAATGTTCGCTGGTTGTCAGTTGTGAGGCAGGTAGATCTGACTCATTGGGTAATTGGTTGCACTAGTCGAAATGAGGGTACCTGTCCCACCCTGCATTCTGTTCTTCTTTCCCCCACCACCCACCCCCTTCCTCCTTTCAGCTGCCAGAGGCCATCAAATGCAGCTTGGAGAATCCTTCAGCTCTGGGCCCAAGGAGCAGGTTGGAGTTCTCCCCCCCCCCCCCAGCTGTGTAGCTCAGATAACAGCTGGAGCAGAGAACAAGCCATTCTCTCTGCTAGAATATCTGACCCAGTTCTAACTGGGAAAGAGACTGAATAGTTTGCCCCTCAAGCCATTCTTATTCTGGTGTGAAAGGGAGAGGGACTTTAGTCCCTACCAGCCCCACCACACCATATCTCAAGGCCCTCTTTCCCATGCCTTTTGGCAATGCTGGGAACTTCATCTTCTGTACACTAGTCAGCAGGACAATGAGGGTCCGTCCAAGTGTGATGACGGCAGAGAAGTGTTTGTTTGTGGAGGGAAGCTGAAGCAGAAATGGCTGGTGGTCCCAGAGTCTTTGGCTCATGTTTGATATCTCTGCTCTGCTCTTTATCAGCTAAGTGTTGGACATAGGACCTATAAACTCTGGGCTTTCTTATCAGCACAAAAAGAATAGAGTCCTTGGTTTAAGGGTGCTTTTTTGAGAAAGAAGATATAGAGGAACACCTGCATACTACCCAACTTGCTATTCATGGTCAGAAAATGGACATAGAGAACTGGGCCTAGTGGCACACATATGTCATCTCTGATTCATCACTAGCTCAAGGACCGCTCTGGTCACAGGGTAACTTGAAGGCCAGCATAAGACATTCAGAGATGCCTCATCTCAATATAAGCCTATACAAATGGCTGGGGGCATAGCTCAGTGGGAGAGTGCTTGCCTAGCACAAGCGAGGCCCTGGGTTCAACCCTCCAGTTCAAGAAAAAGCAAGAAAAGCAACTCTGCACTGGCTGTGGATAGCAGTAGCAGTGTGCATTTGTGACCATAACACTTGGGAGGCTGGGGCAGGAAGATCATGAGTTCAAGGCCATCCTGAGCTACATGGTGAGATTTTTGTGTCTCAAATGAACAAACCAAACAGAAATGGTTATTCTGTCCCATTCTTCCTTCATCGGTATGTGTTTCAGGCTAGCACATATCTGTAGATGAGGATTTGCCAGGAGACCCAGATCAAACATCAGCACACATGGCGTCCCAGAGGCTCCCCAAGAGCATCCCAAGGCTGGGTGGCTGTGAGGAGTGATGGGTCCGTCACATAAAGACTTCCCAGCACTAGGAGGTTGGAGTCTGTTTTTTGGATACAACTAGAGCTCAGAGCTTACAAGGCACTAAGATATGAAGTGGAGAGCTTTCTGCCTGTGGATTGTAAGTAGGTGGAGCTCAGCTTCTCTGGCTCTTTCTTGGTGGAACACTCTTCACAGGAGCCCACCACAAGCATGATTCTTTCTTCTGGAGACCTCAACCAGGTCCCAGCCACACCTTGCTTCCCATGCTTGCTTGACTCCTAGGTCAGGTCTCAGCCTAGGCTTGGTTTGAGAATCTGCACTCTTTCCCTCTTCCCAGCTTCCTCCTAAGTACAACTTAGGTAGCCCTTCCTCTAATACTCAGTGTGTCTTTCCTCTTGAATTAAACTTATATTTACCACAATCAAGACTCTTGCCTAAGACCTCCTCCTGCAGTTGACTGGCAGGTAGCGGGTCCCCTTGAAAACCCATGGAAGCTTCCGTGTGTCTGGTTACCATCCCTTCATGTCCAGCATCATTGGAGATCTTGACAGCTTGCAGGAGCCAGAGAGATTGGTAGCATGTGAATGTTCTGGTGCCTCAAACTGTTCCCTAAAACCTGGAACACCCGTTCATTTGTGGGCTTCAGCGTCTCTGGAAACTGGCATTTCTTTCGGCTTTCACGTCTACAGTTGTATAGAGAATTGCATTGAACACATCCTCAGACTGGACCAAGACACCAGGTTTGTACTGATGAAGCAGTTTCCCACCCCTTAGATCTCAGCCTTTCTCTTCTTCTCCCACTACATAAAAGACTAAGAAAGCACTCGCGTGAAATGTTTGCACATCATTTAAATATTCATTTCCATTAATTTATTCCTAGCCATAAAGTTTATTACCTAGAATATAGCGTCATAGAAGTTTAGAGCCGGAAGACACCAGAGAAATCATCTCCTTTCAGCACCTTGTTTTACAGCTGAGGGAACTGGGGTGAAGCGTTCAGGAGACACCCCAAGGTCAAGTCTGAAAGAGAGCCGCTACGGAGACCTAAAGCCACGGACAGATGTGGCCTCTGTCAGATGCAGCTGTATACAGCTGAGAACCTGTCTCAGTCCTGGCATCTCCAGACACTGTATTTCTCAGTAAGGTCTTCCTGTTTGTCATGGAGTCAAATCCTGTACCAGGCCAGCCTAGGACAGGCTTCTGGAGAACTGGATGGTCCAAACACCACAGAGCTATGGGGTAGAGAGACTGAACACACAAGCACGTGCATACATAATTGTGTGAATTGTGCAGAAGGCTCCAGGACAAACACACATACTCAGCCCCAGAGAACAGAGAAGAGAGGACAAAACACAGAGGAGCCCAGCCTTGTTTTCTTCGTAGTTGGAAGAAGGAGAAGCAGAAGCAAGCCATCACAAGTGCTTTTATAAATGGTTTCTTCAGGGTACTCGTTTTTTTTTTTTTTTTTTTAAATCCACCTGGAAAACTGAGGGAGATGACACAGGGGAACCTACCCTCAAGGCAGGTCACCATGAGACTGGCTCACTCACTGAGAACTGTCGTCTCCTGAGAACTTATGCCAGGACATCTATTTCTACATACTTAGGGGGAGGGTAAGATTTTAAATATGCTTATGTGAGAAAATTATTTACAATGTCTGAAACTCAAGTTTAAGTGAATGTCCTATATATGATGAGACAGCCCTATGGGCATCGGGGTAGATAGAGCAACTGCATAGCCAGAGGGACCCCGACCTCTGCTTGATAGAAGAAGGGCTGAGCAGGTATTGGACCAAGCCACTTTCACCATGGTGACAAGAAGATTTTGTGGGGTAGATGCCAATAAGGGCCAGGTTGGAGGCTGGGGAGGGAGTAGCTTATCACGTAGGGATAGGAGCACATCTGGGGGAGGCAGAAGAAAGGGGCCTAAGCAAGATACATGGAGTATCTCATGCCCAGAGTCCACTTTGTGCTAACTCGAACCTGGGTCTCTTAGCATTTAGGGGTGACTGGCAGGGCTGGATGGCATTCTCAGTGTTGAGCCATAGTGTGTACTTTTGGGTGATTTATACGTGTCTGGCAATGAGCTCAAATAGCTCATATAGATACCCCCTATATCCCTAGGCTAGAGACCAGGACTCGAACCCGCACTGCTTAAAAAGTTCACACACCAACCAGCGTTTAATTTGCAAATAAATCTTTTGTGGGGTGAATCACATGTTCCTACTCCCCTCAAATTGAAATTTCAGAAGGAACGTATACTTTTCTTAGCATAAGTATGTTGCAGTGAGTGCCTGTAAACAGGAGCCAGAGTACCCAGAAGTGAACGCCCAGGGACAGTCATTAGTTCCTGTGAATATAGCATGCCCTTCCTGAATCTTTTCCCTATATTCGAAGAGGAGGGCACACTGAATTAGGGTGACCCACAAATTCAATGACAGGCCTTTTTTATAGGGGAAAGGCAATTTGAAAAGTCCCCAGCCCACGTGCATATGAACATACAGGCACTGGTTTGTGAATATGGACGAGAAGCCAAGGGACGGCAAGGATTGAGAGACAGAGAGCCAGGAATAATTCTCCCTTAGAGCCCCCGAGGGAGGACAGCCCTGTGAGAACCTTGATTCTGAAATCAAGGACCTCTGAACTGCCGAAGAGTCCATTTCTGCTGCTTTGAGCAGCTCACTGTGTGGAGTTTTGCTACCCTGCCCAGGGGAATGAACACAGCAGTCTTACTCAGCTTACCCAAGAGTTCCTGAAGATGGCTCCTTCTGCCAAATCAACCAGCAACCCCAGACAGGAGTGTGGCAGAGCAAACAGTGAGAGGCCATGGACAGAGACCAGAAGTAGCCCTTGACCTCCCTTTGCCTTCGTTTCTTGGTGACACAGAGGGAGGAGCTCGGATGCAGGCAGCATCGGGCACATCTCAAGAGTAGGTGGGCCATAATCTCACCCACAGGATCACAGCAACAGGGATGAGATCTGCCTTCCCAGCAAAGACATATGCTGGCTTCTGCCCTACTTTGATGACCCCATGTACCTCCCACCAGGAAGGGGACTTGTCTCCACAGGGTGGGGACTCCACCCTCACCTTGGAAACCTAATAGTTTCTGTTCTCTATTCTCCTTGGTCCCCAGGGCTGTTGGTGGACAGTACTGCTCTTCTCTTTGACCAGGCCTTTCTTTTCCAGGCATTTTCTCCACCAGTATAAGCACAATTCATAGAGGTGTACATAAGAAATTGGGGGGGTATTTAGGGGGGGATTAATTCCTTGAAACTACCCACCAGGGACGTATTTGATATAGGGTGATCTACAAAGCAAGGGAGGTCACTCAGGGTGTGGGATTCAGCTAGAGGCAAGAGGGAGGCCAGGATGTAAACCATGCAACTGCTTTTGTGACCAGTAAGATGCAAGCGTGACTCCAAGCTACTTAGCAACCACAACAAATCATCAGTGACCATCCGTTACTCCATGTTCAGAGTCCTGAGACTCAACACACACCAGTAACTAAGCTAAAGTCTCAGGCTCTCACCAAGGATCAACAAATGACACAAGGGTATGTGTCTAGAGATTGTCTCTGGACAGTCTCTGGTCCTACCTTGGACCTTGAACCAAGAGAACACTCCAGGGATTAGAGGGCCAGAGTAGAGAAAGTTGAGGCCACAGAGGAAAGACTGGATAAGCTCTGAACTGTTTAAGTAGCTAACGAAAGAGAGAACGCACGTGTAAGTTCAGCAGAAAGAGCTTTATCTTTGAAAGGGAGAGAAAGAAACACTCTGCTGTAAGTAACCACGATTAACATGTGTGTGCCTCCTGGTCTTTTTTCCTGTCTTCCTGCTGCAATCACCCACCTCACATCTGGCATGCTGCTTCAAATTTTTCTTGACATTATACATTCCATCATGTCGTTACAGACTTCACTGCAGTTCTTATTGGAGGGGTTGTATCCGTTTATCCTCTTCCGTACCATTGAGCATTTAAATGGTTTTAAATACTTTTGCTGCCAGAAAGAGTGTTCTGATAAACATCTTTGTGCATAAAGCAGTTTCCATAGTTCCCATTATGCCCTTAGGATAGATTCCCAGAAATGGAATTACTAGGTCAAAGGTTGAGCGCAATTTTTTTTTTAAAGGTTCCTGAGTCATATTGCCAAATTGCTTTTCCAAAAGATTGGTCGCAATTTAAATGAGCAAAATCAGCCTTTAAGAGTCTGGTTTCTCTGAGCCAATATTGAGTGCATATTCTTTTAAAAAAATCATTCCTAATACAATAAACAAACAAATGGCAAGTTATTGTTGGTTTGGGGGGCTTATTGTTTAATGCTTGAAAGAGGGAAAATTGGAGACTCTGAAGAAAGAGCAAAAATTTAATTTGTGTGTGACATTATCCTGGCCATTTGGATCAGATACCGTCTAAAGAGATTTCCATATATTCATGGATGATTAGCAGGCATGTAAGAGAAAGCATGTTTTGGGGGACTTGACAGTAGCACCTTCTGGAGGTGCTGCCTCTTTTAGAACTGGGACCCCCATCTGCAACCCTGGAGTTTCTGTAGATGCCTTGTAGCTAGGTGCACAAGAAAGCAGTCAACACTTGTCAGGGACCCTGCCGTTCAAACTGTGGCTCACACTGCTGATCCCGTCAGGTAACGAGGTGGGGTTGTAATGACTTACCAAAGGTACACACGTAGAAAACGGTCCAGCAAGGATGGGAACTGGTCAGAAGAGAGGTCAGCACACCGCCCACTTCTCCACATCACCCTTGGAGATGTGGCTGACAGTGACTGACTTCTCTGATACACTAAACTACTGTGTTCTTGAGGGCGGGGCCTGGTTGCCACGCCTTAGCAACGTGTCATGGAAGACCCTTTCTGTACTTCCACAGTGCCCAGGGACTCTTATTAACAGCAATATCTATTTGACAGGGTGCCCAGAGCAAAAGATCCTGCATTCATTTCCTGTGGACACTATAATAAATTACCAGAAGTTAGGTAGTTGAAAATAGGTATTTGTGAACTGTTTTGGAGCTTAGAAGCCTGAACATGCCACTGTTAACGGAGGCTTTAATAGAGGGTAATTCATTCCTATCCTGGCTCCTGGCTTCTGGTAGATCTCACCGTTCCTTGACTTGTAGTGGCACTGATCGAGTCTCTGTTTCTGTGGTCTCATGGTCTCTTCTGCTTTGGTCAGTCTGAAATTTTTCTCTGCCTTTGGTGTGTGTGTGTGTGTGTGTGTGTGTGTGTGTGTGTGTGTGTGTGTGTGTGTGTATGTGTGTGTGTGTGTGGTGTGGTATGGTGTGTCTTGTGCATGTGCACGTGTGTTAAGGCCAGAGGTCAGCTCAGGTGTCCTCCCTCAGACACCATCTACATTTATTTTACTGAGACAGGGAGGGTCTTTCATTGGTCTAGAAATCTCCAAATTGGGCAAGCTTGCTTTAAAGAAAAAGTCAACTGAACTCCAAAGGTATCCATGGTGTTCTCAGTCAGGGGGGATATCACAAGGCTCTTTAGGAAGGTAACAGGGGCACCCAGACCCTCATCTTGCAGGACATCTTGAGATCATGAGAACATCCCAGGAAATATGAAATGGTATCTGAGTGGGGTTGGGTTGTGGTCATATTTCAAAGATTGCATCAAGGGGTCTCCCCAGTGTGTGTGAGTGTGTGTGTGTGTGTGTGTGTGTGTGTGTGTGTGTGTGTGTGTGTGTGTGTGTATGTGTATTTGTGTGTGTAATATCTAACCCAGCCCCCCAGGATCCCACCCCCAGGAACTCTAATACTGAACAAAACCAACCAATATGTTACAGATTTAATACAGCATCAGGCTCCCCCAGGTACAATAAAATACCAAGTTAAGAGTATTAATTCCTCACTAGCCGGATGGCTCCCAGCTGTGCACACACGTGTGGGGCGTGAGGGTGTACGCTCAGCGGGTGCAGGTGCTGACGGCGCTGTTCCACCTCGGAGCACGCGGGCCGGGAACACAGCTGTTTCTCAAATCCTCCGCCACTCGCTGCAAACCCTCTATGAAGTTGTGCTGCCTCTGGGTACAATTAAAAGCCGTATATACATTTCACCAGGTAGTGTTAGAAATTTAGGCTGAGCCAAAAGAACGGAAAGAGAGAAGGTGGGAGGGAGAAAGAAATGACTCCCTTGTTAAGGCTGGCATTAACCTCCTTACCCTGCCTATTGAAGCAATAAAGCTTCCAAATGCCTCCTGGTCTCCAGCGTTAGGAGCGGAGAGCTGGGGCGTGGAAAAGGTGCTACAGAGGAGCCTTCCTGTCTTCCTTCTGTTCCTTCCTGCTTCCGTTCCTTCTTTTCTTCCGTTTCCCCTTTCTCGCTTCTTCATCTCTCTATTCCTCCCTTCCCTCCACCTCTTTCTCTCTCTCTTTCCTTTCCCCTTTTCTATGTTCTTTCTCTCTCCTCTTTCCCCACTTCCCCCCCTTCCCTGTCTAGTATTCCTCCCTGTCTCCCTCTTCCCTTCCCCCTTCTTTCTCCCTCTCCTTACCAATTCTTTGCTTCAATTCCCCCCTCTCTTTGCTTCTGCCTCAGCATCCAGACCCATCCCTGTGGAAACTCGAAGCCTGGCTAAGGAAGATACAATTAGAAGAGTCTAGCTGAACAGTCGAAGGCCTGCATCTGGTGCAGCTTTAGGGCAGAGAAGCCACAATACCTTACCCGCTTCTATCTTCACCTTGGGAATCTGACCGGCTTTACAGCCTGGGCTAGCTTCCTTTCCGTAGCTGCCCCATGCAGTCTCCTGGAGCCCAGCCACAGAAATGGCAGCTGAGGCTCCAGGGAGCAGGGACAAGGACTAACTCTGTTCTGTGGCCTCAACATCCACTGCTTCCACTGCAGGAGCCAAGGGCCACTCTGGTCTTCCTTTTGTCTTCACTAACACAGAGAAAACCTGAACTTTCCAAAGAGGACCTCCTCCCAGAGGAGGAAGAGGAGGCCAAATCCTGTCACTGCATGGCTGTGCTTGGCCAGTGAGTTCAGAGTCCCGGTGTGTATGAGAGAAGAGGGAGGGCCCGGAAAGCTGCAGTGTCCCATCAATAAAAGGAGCTGGACATGTATGAAGCCTGGTGGGTATTTGCTTCCTCTGGCCTTGAAAGAGGACATAAGAGCTACGGATCTGGGTACTGATGCCCTTTTAGGATTACAAAGGCAGCTATAATGGGGCTATAGGATGCTATAAAGCTTAACACCTCACCTTGCAAAAATGGTTCCGATGCATCCGCCTTGCCATGGAAGACAAAGCTGGCAGATGAAGAAACATTGGTTCAGATTCTTTAAAATTTATTTTAAAAACTGTGCGTGTGCGTGTGCGTGTGTGTGTGTGTGTGTGTGTGTGTGTGTGTGTGTGTGAGCCAGTGATAGGCATCAAATATCTCCCTTGATCACTCTCCACCTTAGGTTTGGAGATAGGGTCCCCCTCTGAGGCTAGAGCAACCTGACTCTGCTGGGGTGGCTGGCCAATGATGTCCCCGATCTGCCTGTCTCAGTCCACACATCGCTTTTCAGTGGGTGTTGGTCCTCATGTTTGTGCATGTGCTTTCGTCCTGTTTCCCAGCAGCGTGGTAGGCCCACTCTTGTGTCAGTTCACCCTAGTTCCATGACAGTAACTTTTCCCCCCCAGATTAATGAATGATGGCATTGAGACCCCTGTAGGGATCAACAACTCTTTGGTGACCCTGTTTGGTAGGGAACAGAGACAGCGATCAAAATAGCTTGAGCTCTCGGATCTCCCCTGCTGTACCTTTCTCAGCCACTGTTGTCTAGAATCCAGAGCCTCACCTGTCAGCTGCAGGAACATGAAATAAAGGGAGTGCATTGAATCAATGCTGCTTAAAAGCAGAGATACTATAAAGAATTCTGTCAGACAGCATTCTTGATCCTGGGAAAATTCATATCCCCTCACAATCCGATTAATGAATCAAGTAGAATTGATTGATGCATGGCACCAGCCCTTTAGAAGTAGGCAGTGTCGGTGGTCTGATTAAGCCGATACCCTGGCTCTCCTGCAGCCTGGATTCACAAGCGGATCGGTGCCATTAGGAGAAATTACTACAAGAGGCCCAGCAAAGCACAGCTAAATAAACTCTGCCATCTCCAACCCTGCGATTGTCTTATTAAATAATCTCATTGCCGTTTAAGTGTGGACCAGGAGCTCCCGCCTCCGAAAGCCCGCCTGATTAACTATAGCCTTGGCCTCCAGTTGATTTTATAAACTTCGGATGGTGCCCCAGAGGGCAAAGCTTCCTGTTGTCAATTCTGCCTGTTGCTATAGATACCGAACTCCACAATCAGTAATTAGAGCATGCCCCCTGCCCCAGAACTGGTCAAATGGTGCAGCGTGCTTGGCAAATGGTCTTAAAAGCATCCGCACTGGAGTGGAAGTCTATCTCCAATAGTGACAGGGTTTGTTTTATTCATGGGCTTGAAAAAAAAGAGCGACTAGTTATTGGAAACCATAGTGTAACATAATTATTATGGCTTTTATTTTGAAACAAGTCTTATATAGCCTAGTTTGGCCTTGAACTCACTGTGTAGCTCAGGATGACCTTGAACTTCTGATCCTCTTGACTCTACCTCTCAAGTGCTGGGATTATCTATTCCCAGTGTATGTGGTGCTGGGGACCAAGTTTAAAGCTTTCTTCATGCTCAGCAAGAGATACATCCCAGCTCCCCTGTGCCCTTAATGAAACTGAGCTGAGTTTCCTTACCCAGGTATGTTCATCACAAGAAACAGAGGTCATTCAAAGACCACCTTGCCTGACTTGTCCTGTGCAAGATGGGGTCTGTCTTTCCATATCTTTCCTGTGGAGCCCTGAGCATGGTCCTCAGCCCTCTTCCATCCTTGTGACTGTTGGTGGCAGAAGGGAAGTGGCAGATAGGTTTATGCTACTTAGTGTAGCAAAGCAAACCTTGACATGCGCGTCTTAATGTGCTTTGGTCAAGGAGGACTGAAGCGCTTACAAAGTGTGCAATCTTGGCTGTTTTCTTAAAATCAAAACCAGTGCAGCTCCCTAAAAAGGAGAAGAATGAGGGGGGGAGGTCCACACAAGCATGTTGGACATTTGTGGATGTTAATTAAAGATGGCGGCACTGTCCTCATTTCTAAATGGGAGAAAACAAATTCTCAGAGAATAATTGGCTTTCCCAAAATTGCTCATTTTCTTGTCACACATCTGGGATTAAAATCTATTTCTTTCTGACTCCAAATATACACTTTTTTTTTTTTTTTTTTTTGCTAGAGGAATATTTCTCTCAAGTATTTGGGGCTCTCTGCTCTGCCCATTTTTCAGTTTGAAAATCAATTCTGAAATTCCAAATGATGCATATTCAAAATCATGTGAAAATTTCCTCACAAATGCTCCATTGCCGGCATGGTCTGCCAGGCTGAAAAATCTCATTGATGTTTCCAAAGTGTGTCAATTGTAGTTTTGATTCCTTTAAAACCTGTCTAATTGCCTTGTTGATTTCAAACACCCTGAGAATGCTTCCTAAATGCTTACAGCATCCAATAGTGGGGGGAGATAAATGGTTTGCAAGAATGATTTGGGACATGCAAATGAAGACTTCAGAAGAGAGTGTGTTGCCTAAATCCTGACCTGATAACAGCTAGGGAATCTGGCCATGTTTCAAGTGACATTTTCTTATGAGAGGAATAACAGCAAACTTAAGATGATGTAAATTTCAGCCTGCTTCCAAGTGCAGAGAGACTAGCTTTAACTGGAGTTCAGTCTGTCATTGTGTCTCCCAGTGAGACAGATTCTGGGCAACACTCCACTGTATCTCCCTTGAATGGGGGTACTTCACAGCTTTAACAGGAAGAGGTCTTGATCGACCGTCATGCGCATTGTTGTAAGGGCAGAGAGAAAATCTGCCAAATGCATGTTATTATTGTTACTGATAACAGTACCAATACACACTTTAAGTATGTTTCTTTTCCTGTATTATTTCTACCATAATTCCTACCTTGGGGAAGTATCATTATCTCTTTGTTATCTAAGTTTCTTTTTGACTTGTAACATATTTACTGGGTTTTCCTATGAATACCCAAACACACACACACACACACACACACACACACACACACACACACACACACACACCAACATACATGCACCCACACATGCACACATGCACATACATGCACAGAGAGAGAGAGAGACAGAGAGAGAGAGACAGAAAAAGACTGAGAGAGACAGAGACACAGAGAGATACAGAGAGAGATGCACAGAGAGAGACAGAAACAAAGAAAAGAGGGAGAGAGGGAGGGAACTAAGCTTTGGAATCAGGTAGAACTTAATTTGGAGAGGCAGGAGAAACATATTAACAGAAGGACAGATGAATAATTACCAAGGCAAAACAAAACTAGTATTCATGATAGGTTACTTGGCTCCCGGAAATGGACGTATACAGTACTGTGGATCTAGCAGGCAGGAAAGCCGAGCTGGGAAATCAGAGGTGGACCCTGAGCTCCAGACAATGGAACTAAGACATAAGGTATCACAGAGGGATTGGGGGGGGGGGATCTCTGTGTGAAAGATAAAGGAAGCTGGAGGTAGAATAGTATTGGCTAGGGAAGGTACAACATAGGTAACACATTTTTTAAACTTAGATTTTTTTTTTTAAAGTTTAAGATTAAGAAATACATGTAGGGGCTAGAGATATTGCTCAGTGACCGAGGGCTTGTTGTCTTGCAGAAGACAAGTCAGACTCCCAGCAAACACTTTGAGCAGCTCACAACCATTTATCACTGCAGCTCCAGAGGGTGTGACACTCTCTTCTGGCTTCCCCTTACACTTGCTGCACACATGTGCACGCCTTCATGCAGATGTGTGCGTGCACATGCACGTGCACACATGCACACACACACACACACAAGAAATAGAAACATATTTAAATATGTCTTCCCGTGGTTAAATATCAAAAAGTGAAAGACAATGAAAGACAGTGTGCGGATATGTCTGTGTATATATCTATACATCACTTTTCTCCGTGTACATATGCTCTGCCTTACAGAGTCTCCAGATTCCTTCTCACTTACTCTTCTCCTGAAGCTCTATTATCGTTTCTTTGTGCATTCTCATAGACACCTTTATGCAGTGATGCAGTGATGTGTTATTCTCTTAATGTTCTTCCTGTCCCATACATACTTCATTCCTCCCACTTGACAATAGATCTTAGCGATGGCCCCAAATCAGCATAGAAATGATGTCTTCATTTTTTTTTTAACAGCTGGTGACTATGTCCCCGCACGGGTATTTCATAATTCATTGAACTAGTTCCCTGGTGATAGACATTTGGGTTGTTCCCAATCTCCTGCTGTTGCAAATTGTGCTGCCACAGGTAACCTCTTACAGACAGAATCTCCCAAGCTCCTGAGCAGATTTGCAGGATGGAGCCTAGAGATGCATGCGTTGGTTGTTTTTATAGATGGGGACCAGTTGTCCTACACAGAGGATGCTCTGACTACCCTCCCCATTGTGCAGACTAGAACAGGGGGGGAGGAGTACTTCTTGGCCTCTTCCCTTGGGCGGAGAAAAGGAGACCATGTTGGTAGGAAGCTAGTGCATGGCTCCTGGATATCCTTAAGGAAAAACTTTGGAGCCGCAGAAGATGGACCTGAAGAGGAAAATAGACTGAAGGCCACACATCTATGTAATGTGCTTTTGTTCATAGGGCAGTGTGTTGTGTCCTGGGCTGATGTAGAAGCAAGAGAAGAAAAAGGCACCAGTTAGGCTTGTTGCTGAGGAGGAATTGGGAGTGAACATATGAGGCAGGAGAATGCTGACAGTTAATTTTGGCCCTACTCAGCGCTGTTATCCAATAAGAAGGAAAGGCTGAGAGATGCGGAAGATGCTGGTCTTGGCTTCATGAAGATGCTGCCACTGTGAGCAAGAACCTACTGTTCTTTCTGGAAACCCCTTTTTCCTTGACCCCTATTCAGAGATCTTTCCTGCCATGCCAACCCATAGTAGATTATCTGTGCACCTAATTTTGTGAGTCCCAAATCTCTAAAAAAGCAAAAGAGTTTTTAAAAATAGGTTTAATAGTTGAACTATATTTTCTAAACGCTCCCAGAAACCTCATAAAGCCTTTACTGTTCCTGTCACAGGTAAGAAAATTGAGGGTCAATATAGAGGTTAAATAGTTCTACCAGGTTCACATAGCTGTTGTGTGCTTGAACAGATTAGACCCAGTTTCTTTTCTGGGCTTTCTGACTTGTTGACTCCAGCAGTAGCTAGGATGGTATAGAAGGGGTAGAGGGTTTATTTCCCAAAATAGATTTCACTTAACTGAGGGATTCTAGTCTTCCCACGACAACCGAATTGTTCCTCAAGTGTTAGGGTGAGTACATCCGATTTTGAAAAGTACATTTGTAAGCTAGCGGGGGGTGGGGTGGGTGGGCTCAAAATCAGCCAGGAGAGAGCTGATTGGAGAGGCTGCATATCTTCACACCAGTTATTTCACAATGTGACCAGGAAGAAGAAAAGTGGCCTCAGTGAAGGTTTTGATTCCATTGTCCAATCAGGAAACCCAGACTGGCAGTACTATCCCATATCCCACACAAAGGCCCAACTGTAAGCCAGTGTGAGGCAAACCAGAGCAAAGGGCCTGGCCACCCTTCTCTGGGCTAAAGATGTAATTTTCCATATGCTAGCAGAGAATTCTAGCTCTGTCTTTGCAGAAAGGTTTGATCTTTATCAGAATGGCTTTGCAGATCAGGCCACACACTGTGGCTCAGTCCATCTTGATGCTGTCCAGCCTTCGCCAGCATCCAGATGAGGCTAAGAGACAGTAGGAGAGAAGGAGCTAGTCCTGAATTTACAAACTCTTTGGTCCAAAGTTAAGATGTAGTTTTAGGGCACTCCTTGATGTTAAACAGTTATATGTGAAGGAGTGCTCACTACTAATGATCTGATTTTTAAAATAATAACAAAATTAGTGAATGGCTGTACTTTAAAGCTGCATACATTAATTTTAGACTGTAGAAAACAATGCTTTGTACGTAATAGGACTGACAGAAGTTTTTATGGCTTAACACCCAAGAAGATGTGAGAAACACTTCAAATTTTCCTTAATAATAGGTTCCTTAAAGAAAAAGTTTAAGTGTTTAATTAAAAAGTTATGCATATGAATATTTCCCCTCCTTGTGTGTCTGTGTACCACACGCATGCCTAGTGCCAGTAGAGGCCAGACAAGGGTGTCAGATCCCTTGGAACTAGAGTTACAGATAGTTGTGAGCTGCCACATGGGAGCTAGGAATCGAACCTGGGTCCTCCAAAAGGCTGCCAGTGCTCTTACCTGTTGAGCCATCTCTCCAGCCCCCTTTGTATGTTTTTATTAGCATATATTAGTTATAATTGGTGATGGGTTTGATTATGGCATCCTCACATTCGTTGATAACATACTTTGATTGTATTCACCTCTCATTACTGTCACTTTTTTTCCTCATGCCTCAGTTTAATTTCTGTTGCTGAGATGAAATACCCTGAAAAAAGCAGCATAGAGAAGAATGGATTTACTCTAGCTCACAGTTCTAGGATGCAGTCTGTAATTTCAGGGAAATCACAGTGACAGAAGCTTGAAGCAATTAATTATATCACTAGCTTGTGGTAAGCTCTACTCTTATACAGTTTGGGACTGCCTGCCTAGGGAATGGTGCCACCCACACTGGGCAGAATCTACCTTACAAAATAAACAAAATTTAAAAAGAAAAATAAGAAGTTCTCCTATGAAATTCATTTCACATCAGCTGCATCTCCACGTTCCTTCTTTGCTACTTCTATACTTTCGATTGTGCATATGTTTATAGATACAGAATGAAGCTTAGGTCCTGAAGAGGGTGGGAAAATACTCTCTCACGCATGAGGTTACTTAGTGCTTCTTAGAGGTCCTTTGGGAAGACTTATAAAATCTAAGAGTCCGGAGTGCAGAGCACTTGACTGTCCTATTTGGTGTTCTGTTCCCACTCAGGGAGATACAGACACTATGGTCACATGGTCTGTACTTCAATGGCTGGTAAGTTAGGCATTCTAATAACAAATGAACTCAGAGTAACCTGGGACTCAAACAAAAGGCTTCCTGTCTGGGCTTCGTCCAAATGGGAATTCTCAGAGTATGGAGATGAGTTCTCATGGGGCTATCATTAAAAACGCCTGTTCCCTGGCTGTTCTGGTGAATTCTCAAGTTCTAGGACAACGAGCTACTGCTGGAAGGCTAGCCAGGAGGACTTGCAACCCTTGGAGTAGGAAAGGGGCAAAGGATTGCATTCCATCCAAAGACCACAGCATATTCAGCCACCAGTGAAAGTCCTGAGATGACGGGCCTCCTACGAGTGTGGGAGCGGCATGTTTCCTTCCCTGTCCCCTACCTCCTAGGTCTTCCTACCATGTAGGACGATATGTCCTTGAAGGGATGGCAGTTCTAGCAACCTTCCCATCGAGTCCTAGAGGGCCATTTATACAAGGGAGAAACAGAGTTCCAAAATCAAAGGAAGAAGCTCTCCTCCAAAGCAGCATGTGCCCCTGAGTGAGATGGGTCCTTAAGAAGGAAACTTTCCATGTAAATGAGCAAAGCAAAAGATCCCCCTAACCCTGGAGGATCTGAGGTGTTTTACAACTCATTTCTCAACTTAGGAGAGAAAATTGAACTGCCGTTTGTGGGATTTTTTTTCCCCCCTCAGAAATAAGATCCTTGAGTCCGTTCAAACAACTTAGGAAATTTTAAGAAATGATCCTGGATGGCATTGCCACAGGAATGTCTAGAGCTGAGTACAAGGTTGGCCACCCAGAAGCCCATAAACCAACTCTTGAACCTCAGTGTACTGACTACAGCCGTGTGGTGTTCCGAGTCATGCTTAAGGGATAGATGTTTTGTTCTTTCCATGGTCTTTGTCCGTGAACTGACTTCAAATACTAACTTCAGCAGGCATAGGTGTTTAAGCTACAGTGAACTACAGTGAAGCCTTTTGTTCTACTACCCAACACGTGTGGAAACGCACACACACACACACACACACACACACACACACACACACACACACACACCACGAGATCCAAACAAGCAGCTCTAATTCTTTATCTCCCATATCGGCTAGCAATCATATCTGTTTGTATGGGTATTCCTGCATGTGCCTGTGTGCTCAGGAGTAGAGGTCAAAGGTCAACACTTTGTCTTCCTCAATTGTTCTGCACCTTAATTTTTGAGGCAAGGTCTCACAGTAAATCTGAAGCTCGATGATTAGGTTGTACTGGCTGGCCATCCTGTCTCAGGAATCCTCCTGTCTCCACCTTCCCAGCACTGGAATCACGGGTGTGTGCTCTCTCCCACCCTTGGGTCTTGGGAATTTAACTTCATGCTTGCTCAGCAAATACTTTATCCATTAATGCCAACCAAGCCATTCTCCTGAAAGACCCCAAAACCTCACTTGGCTGCACAAGGTTGGTTTTATCTCTGTTTTGAGACAGTGTCTTGCTGTGTAGCCCTGGCTGGCCCAGAACATGTTATATATACAAGATTGTCCTTGACCTTGTGGTGACCGTCCTTCCTCTGCCTCCTGAGTGCTGAAGTCAGAGGCACGAGCCATCATCACACTCGGCTTTGTCAGTTGAATTTTAGTTTGTAGTCAAAAATGTTTTCAATGGTAAACTTGAAAGAGCAGACGTCAGCTTCTCAGGCAGGATTAGGTTAACTCTCAGCTTTGGAACTTTTAGGTGATGAATCTTCATTAAGAATAATTCTTTCTTTATAGAATCATTCAAGACAGACAACCTAAAACAGCCACAGGAGGTGTTAAATGAACACTGTTCTGTCATCCAAAATAACCAGCATTTATTCAGGAAAGAGATTGGCCAAATCTTACACTGTCTTCCAGGAACCATCTGTACTTTGGGTTGCCCTCAACACTGGGTCATTTTTTCTCTCTATCGTTTCTCTTTGCCCCTCAAACACTCCTTTCTATTTTTTTCCTTAAAAAAAAAAAACCAAATAAATCTCATATAACCTTTTGAAGTTATTCCTTATATTGTCATTTGTAAAGTTCTTTGCAAGGAACCTGTGGTGTGCTTTACGAAAGCGAAGTGCCTTCAGCCTCGGTCTCCTTCAGCCTCTTGACTCCTAAGTTCGGTTGTGAATGTGCAGCTTGTCCGACATCCTGGTCCTTCTGAAAGAGAGCATCTGCACTGTTTATGTGGCCAAAAGAAACGTGTCTAACTTTTCATCACATCAATGTGTTTTACACTGAGATTTGAACCAGCTGGAGGAGGACCTGGTTTGTGGTGGGCCTGCTGGCTGCACCTTTGCCTCGGCTTCCTCAGGGGTGCCTGGGGTTTGTTCCTCTCCTTGGATTTCAGAATCCTGGCAGGCAGAAGCCTCAGCAAGCTTTTCCTTCTGCCTCCTCATGAAGTTTTTACAAAGAAGTCACAGGCGTGCTGGTAACCTTTCTAGCTTGCTTCTGGCTTCTGACTCTAGGGTAAAGCCCCTCTTTCTCTTCACTCATCCCAGTTAGCATGGTGCACACCCAAGATTATTTTCATTATTTTTTTTAAACAATTTATTTGTGTAATCCAGTGAGTGAAGCCATACATTGTCCTGAGCTAATGAAACACATATTGTAGTTTCTACCACCAGTCATCTCCCTGCCCTGACCTTGCCCTTCACCTTGTCAACCTAGAACACAATTCATTCATTCATTTATTTCATGTGTACAACTACTTTGTCTGCATTTGTACGTGTGCCCCGTGCACATGCCTGTGACCATAGAAGTAAAAAAAAAAAAAAGAGTGTCAGATCTCCCGGCACCAGAACTACAAGCAATTGTGAACTGCCACATAGGTGCTGGGAACCTCTGCAAAAGCAGCAAGTGCTCTTGACTGCTGAGCCACCTGTCCATGCTCAGGTCATTTAACAACTCAGGAACTTTCTGAAATTCGAAGGGACTCACAGATTTCACAGGGAACCCCATTATGTGTCTCTTCAGTGGGTGTGGGTGCATAGATCACTGTTGCTTCCAAACCTTGACCCCAGCTCTCACTCCAAGAGAAACAAAAAGTCCTTGAAAAATGGGGGTATCGTTTCAAACACAAGGAAGGAAAGAAGAGAGTACAGTTTTAAACCTGAGGTAGGAAACGAGGTGGCTTGTTGGGCCCCATTTTGTCCCTGGTTTGGACCTTGGGGACAAACCCGAGCCTGGCTCGAGTTTCTGCGGCCTTGTGGGAGAACCTAAGCCTGGCTTGAGTTTTGAGACCTGTCTCAGTCACTTCTGTATGGGGGTGACTCAGCAAAACCTGCTTGGCCTGCCTCTGCCCAGCCGTTTCTGATGTGAAGCTTTGCCTCATTGGCCCTGTCAGTTACCCCTTACCCTCCATCACCCTTCTGCGCTCCTATGTCATCTCTCCCCATACCTAAGTGCCTACCTCCCTGCCTTCTCTATATAAGCAAGTGCCTAGTTTAATAAAGTGAGTTCCTGCTTTGACAAGACTCCCGGCCTGGCGTATCTCTTTTGGGCCATCGACACTTGCCATACCACTCAGACCCTGACAGACCTGACTGGACTGGGTTCTCTCCTCTCGCCTTGACCTGCTGGCAAGGAGCTGACAGTGGTTTTCATTTTCATGTCTTTAAACTAAGTCTCCTTATACTGGCTTTCCTCTACATTATTGTCTTTATTTTAATGGCATGTGAGGCACGGCCTTTTTGATGATATGGAATAAGGTCTTATAAAATGTAAGCCCTACTTTGTGTTCCTGCTGTCCTTGTTCATGGCTGGTACTGGAGAGCTCTATATTGTTTGTATAGTTTTAAAAGTCAGTACATGCTCCATTAGTTGGTGACGTTTTCCTAATGGGAGTTAGTCAGACATGCTACTAAACTAGGCATGTAGAACTGGGGTGGATCAGGGGCAGTAATGGACTGACCTTGGTCAGTTTCCAACAATTGTTTCTTTCCAAAAACTTTCACACCAAAAAATTGTTTTCAAAACCAGAATTGGTTTCTTTTGATATTTTCCAAAGGAGAGATTACTATAAAATTTGATGAATTCATGCAAGTGTTCCAGGAAAAAGAAAAAAAAAAAAAAAAAAAAAAAAGGAAGACCAGATGTAAAAGGCTGGAGCTTATGCTATCTGTGTAAATAAAACTGGAGGAGGGGCCTGTTCCATCCTGATTGTGCCTGCCATAGTCACAGTGATTTGGAGGACCAGCCTGTGCTTGCTAAGGTCCAGGATGCAGCTAAGGTAGTATCTCAGTGGTGGAGCACAAGCCTAGCAATGCTTGAGGCCCTGAGTTCAGTGTCCATCACTGGAAAAAAAAATAGTCTGAAACTGGCGATAGGTATAGCTCGGTGGTAGAGTGTATGCCCAGCATATGGGTAGGAGGCCCTGGGTTCAATCCTCACTCTTGAAAAAAAAAAAAAAAAAAAAAGTCTCAGGAGTTAAAAACAAAACAAAACAAAACAAAACAAAACAAAACAAAACAAAACAAAACAAAACACTGGCTGCTCCTGCTCTGCTCTCTTGCAGAGGACCAGGGTTCAATTCTTAGCACCCACACAGTGGCTCACAACCATCTATAACTCTACTTCTGGGAGATCTAATACCCTCTTCAGGCCTTCAAGGGCATCAGACTGCATGTGGCCCAGTACATACATGTAGGCAGTCATGCATACACATAAAACTAAAATCCTAAAATGTAGCAGTTGGTCATATTTTAAAAGTCCACCGACATTTATTTACCTCTTAAATATTTTTAACTGGTATTTTTAAAACATTTTGGCTTGGAACACCTCTAATGTTTCTTAATTTCATTTTGCAGTTACATGTGGGGCTTGCTAGACCTCAATATGTTCATCACCTGTATTTTTCCTGCTCTGCACTGCCTTCCTCTGTTCTTGGCCTAGTATCCTATTAGATTCTTTTCTTTCCTTTGTGTAAATGAAGGAAACAAATCCGATGCCTTTCACTACTTAAGTGCATTTGTTTTCCACCGTGGAGTTTTATTTCCCACGTAGCAATGTAAATTTGACATGTTCAAATATAGTTGGACTACGGGCAATGAGTTTGAGAGAACACAACACCATTAAAAGCCTGGATTTTTTAAAAAAAAAAAACAAAAACCAAGATGAATGTGCAGCTGCCAACTTCGCCTGAACGGGAATGTTTGTTCCTGTGTATCCACATAGAGGTCAGGAAAACCAAGAGTACAGTACCACACTTGATCCTCTGCTCATGTCCTGTCACACTGTCACAGGCAGGCTGGGCAGTAAAAACATGGGGCTGGCTACAAAAAGCTGACCTTTTGTCCCCAGCTGGTGTCAGGGCATGCATTCCAAAGGCAGGCAGGGAGGGGCTGACTTCTCCTTTCACAGTGTGACTTGAGGCTGTGACTCAGCACACCTCCCCCCTCAGCTTCCAGAAGTATGATGGAGGCCCCAGTGCCCCACAAAGCAAATAGTTCCACGGGTAGATGGCCAGCCACCTCTTGGCCTTTCTAGAAAGAATGCAATTATATTTGTCAATCCTAAAATTATGGGTGCAAACTGTCCAAACTGGAAGATATATCTAACAAGTCAATTGAATTAAATTAATCCTTTCCCCCCTCTCCCCCATCTTAAAGAAACCAGGAAGGGAAATAGAGCCCTAAGGAAAATAGAGGCGAAGGGACTGAGTGGAGACTATTATGATATTTTATTACCATAAACCGCCAAGGGTCACTTGCATCTCTCATCTACCAGCTAATTCCAATTCTGTTAATATGAATATCCTCTAGCTTCAGGAAGGAAATTCCTTGGATTTTATGGGTCTCCCTGGCAGGAGCATTTGACTCTAATGCTTCCCTTCTTGTGATACACCACGTTTACACTGTGTCCCAACCATTAATACTTACAGTAGTATTTCCTCAATGGGCCTCATAAAAGTCACCATACTTCCTTTCAGAAAGGAACGGGGAGATCATAGCAAGCCGGTGTTAACAAGCCGGATGGTCTTGGCGGGAGGTGTCAAAAACAAATCCAGTGATGTTAGCCTTCATCAAAAGTGTTTGCCCAATTTGTTTTGTAATTGAGAGAGTCAATCATGACCGTCATTGGAACAAGTAACCTCACTGGAGCATCCATGAGGCACACTGTCTTAGTTAGGGTTTTACTGCTGTGAACAGACACCATGACCAAGGCAAGCTTTATAAAGTATAACATTGCCGGGCAGTGGTGGTGCACACCTTTAATCCCAGCACTTGGGAGGCAGAGGCAGCCTGGTCTACAGAGTGAGTTCCAGGACAGCCACAGCTATACAGAGAAACCCTGTCTCGAAAAACCAAAAAAAAAAAAAAAGTACAACATTTAATTGGGCTGGCTTGCAGGTTCAGAGGTTCAGTCCATTATCATCAAGACAGGAACATGGCAGCATCCAGGCAGACATGGTACAGGAGGAGCTGAGATCTTCATCTGGAGGCTGCTAGTGGAAGACTGACTTCCAGGCAGCTAGGACGAGGGTCTTAAAGCCCACACTCACAGTGACACACCCACTCCAACAAAGTCACACCTACTCCTGCAGGGCCACCCTTTCTAATAGTGCCACTCCCTGGGCCGAACATATGCAAACCACACACACCTTTGGCTGTGTCTGTGAAAGTGATTTCAGAGAAGTTTAACTGAGCAGGGAATACCCTCCCTGCAAGTGGGTGGGACCATCCCTTGGGGTGGGAGCTCAGACTAAAGGAGAGAAGAAGCTGAGTATCTTCATTCATCTCTCTCTGCTTCCTGACTGTGGATGCCATGTGATCCTGTCTGTGCCTTCAACTGTGAGCCTCGTTAAACACCCACTTCCCTTAAGTAGTCTCTTCTCAGATATGTTGTCATAGCAACAGAAAAGTAATCATTGGTACAGTCCTCTTTGAAAACTTGGAGAGCATGAGCTAATTTAGCATTTACCAATATAATCCCCATATGAACATAGCACAAGATCATTTAAGTGTGAAAATGGGGTAGTGACACCCGTTATCTCGTATGCTAATTAAAATGAATTCAAAACAATGTTTTAGAATGGCAGAAATTCCCCCCACTCAGCTTGACTCATTAGCTCCTTTACATTCTTTGGAGGCGGCCCTGAATTTCTAGGTGTTCAGTTTGTTGGCTGTTGATTTTGAACACCCTCCTTCGCACAGACTTGTTACATCAAAGTAAGGGCATCAGAGGTTGGGAAGGAGATGGAGCTGTTCTCTGTCCCCTCCTCACCCCCTGGCTTCCTTCTCTTCCTCTTCCTCCCTCTCACCTCCTCCTACCCTCCTTACATTCTTAATGACTTCCAGGTGTGACTCTGCTGGCCCTGGCTCCCAAGACCCCATCCTGAGGACGCTGGGTCTGTGCCTCCATAAACACAAGACCAAAGACTGGGGTAGGAGGTGGCGTGGGGGATGCAGCCCAAGCACATCATCAGGAGATGAGGAAAAAGAAAACTTTGAAGTTTTGTGGATGAAACTAGTAAATAATTCTAGATGAGGCCTGACTGGTTCACGTTCCAAGAAAGGAAAATGGTTTTACGCAAACCGTTTCTCTGGACCCAGTGGGTTCTTGCGAATACCTTTCAATATCATGATTGAAAGCCCAAGGCCTGTGATCCACGCAGGGTCCACAGCCAGAAATAATTCCCCTAGAATACTGCCTGGGCCTTCAAATGGCCCTTGATTGTTTTTCTTGGATGTTCCACTTTCCAAAGGCCAGAAATGGTTTCAGGGAGCCATTAAAGTTTGGGAAGGTTTTATGTTCTAAGAGCAAGGTATTGCACTCATAGGAAAACCAGCAATTAGTCACGATCATTTCCCCTGGAGAGGCTGACAACGGTCAGTCTATTTCTCAGCCTTGGGGTGGAGCTTGCAGTGATTCAACAAGAAAACCCTTCCATACTGTGTCTGGAGCCTTCCCTTCTGCCCGAGTTCTGTTCCCCACATGATTTGGTTTTCCTTGTTCAGGTTAAGCGTCACTTCCTCCCACCCCCCATGAACTCTTGCCTGACACTTTTAGCATCTTTCTGTTGTAGGGGCTGCCTTCCCACCTGCCTCTAGTCCTGTTTGCTATGCACAGATGATAAAATCTGGACCCCACAGTAGTCAGACATGGCTGAGATCAGTTTACCCTGTTTATCTGTCTGACAGGTACCACCTGTCACCTGACATGTTGAGGAATTTGCCCCAAGTCTGACCATCATCACAGTCTTCTGTCCAGATAACTTGCTTACACACTTCTATCTAGAGGTGTCCAGCTGGCTGTCATTTACCAAAAAAAATGCGACACCACATCTCCTTTGTCTTCGGCTCTTCAGTCCGACAGAGATCATGGCACACAGTAGGTATGCAGAAATGCAACAGGGAGTGAAGGTTTCATAGGTGCTGTAAGCATATTAAATTTACAGGAGCCAAGAGCAAAACAGGCTGGATGCCAAGATAATTCAAGCAGGACCGGGCTCCCAGGCAATCCATTTGTAGCAGAGTCTTTCCCCACCTACATTCTTAACTCCCTCTAGTATTGATGAGTGTGCTCTTCTGAAATATTACAGAAAATATTTGCCTGCCCTGAACAAAGATGGATGGTCCTAACCTCAGCAGTCACACCTTGATTCTGTCTCATCCACCAGCTCCCGTGCCCCATTCCTTCTGTCTCCGAATGGTAATAATAGTAACTCATAATAATAGTTCAAAATAATAATAATCATATCTGGGATTTATGTATCAGCATGCCTCCCAAGAGGGCAAATAAACCATTTTGGACAAAGCAAAGCAAAGGACGGATCTTCTTGGTACCAATGAAGCTCAGGCAAAGGCAGGAGAGATTTACAGTCAAATTCCATCCAAGGAAGTAGGACTTGGAGCCTCGTTTGCATGTGGGACTCTGGCTTAATATTTCTCACTTAGTTTGTATGAACTGCCAAGTGAATGACTGCAACACACTTTGCCTTTAGTTAATGTGACAATTTGTGCCAGAGAAATTCTTTATATTTTTCAAGGGAGCCCATTACATTGAAGCTTTGGTGGAAACTTCTGTCCGTCATTTTTTTCTGGTGTCCGAACATGCTCTCCATTGTGTCTTTGGAAAGAAGCTGTGGACATTACGTGGACATTTCTTTCTTTCTTCCTTCCTTCCTTCCTTCCTTCCTTCCTTCCTTCCTTCCTTCCTTCCTTCCTTCCTTTCTTTCTTTCTTTCTTTCTTTCTTTCTTTCTTTCTTTCTTTCTTTCTTTCTTTCCTTTTGGTTTCTTTTCAGTTAAAGGATCACAAATGGAGGGGAAACACATTCTGATGATCTTGTTGAACTTTTTTTTTTTCTCTGAGTACTAGGGTCAGTAGATGGTGTTTGCTCTTGAGAATTGACTTTTCCCAAGGAAAGCTGGTGTTCCTTTGAGGAGGGGACAGTAAGAGAAGAAAAGGTAGAACTGGCCTTACAAAAATGTCTCTGGGTAGAATGGCTTTGAGTATGATGTCTGTAGTAGTTAGTTTATATTGTCAACCTGATGAATCCTGGGAAGAGGGGAACCTCAACTGAATAATTTCCCAGATGAGATTGTCCTGTGGCTATATCTATAGGAGACTGTCTTGATTGATGTCAGAGCCCCAGCCCATAGTGGGTGGCACCATCCCTAGGCAGGTGTTCCCAGGCTGTATACAAAAGCAATCCGAGGGAGCCAGAGAACTAGCCAGCCTACAAGCTGTATTCCTCTGTATTTTATCTTTCAGTTCCTGTTTGAGTTCCTTCCTGGGTTTCCCTCCATGATGGGCTGTGATCCGGAAGAGCATACTTAAATAAGCTCTTTTCTCTCCCTCGTTGGTTTTAGTCATGCTCTTTACCACAACAATATAATGAATCCAGGAAAGTTTTTTGCTTGGTCTGGCCATACCTAAGAGCCTCTTCATAAACTGAAAGCAAGTTGTAATTTCTCAAATAGGGACTTTTGCACCGCCGATCAGTTTAGTACCAACATTGATTCAAACCCTGGCAGCTGACTGCAGTTCCAGCCAAGCCTGGCACCATGAAGCCTGATAAAGCAGTTTTGGATTTGTGTGTTTCCTTACAGTGTCCTGCCATCTCAGCGCTGTTGGAAATATTAAGCATCTTACCTGTTTTCTTTCTTTTAAAAAGATTTCATCTGTAGTCCTAAGAAGCTGACAAAGTGTGCCAATCTTGCCCAGGAACATAGAACTCAGAAATTATACCAAAAAGTAGGTTTGGGGATATGTCCTTAAAGTTCACAGTCCATGCAGTCTAGCAGATAAGCCAGGTAGACAATAGAATCTTGAAACTGCTGTGTTCTGTGGTCAGTGACACACAGTTCTGTTGTTCTTAGAATTGAGTTCTTTTCTTCTACAGAGGAGTACTAATGGCAGTCCAGCTCAGCATTTCCAGCCCAGCTACCCTCAGACCAGCATCCATCAGCCCTCATATTCTTTGCCCTCTTGGTAGTGATGAGTGCTTAGCTAGTGCACCCTCCAGCCTGACACCTTCTGGAATTCAGCAGACTCTTGCTCTCTGGGAAATCAGCAGAAAACCATGTCAATTCTTGATTCCTCTTGACTTTACACAGATCTCCCCCCTCTGTGTTTGTATGAAGATAGCAAGTAGCCTGTAGCCTGCTAATCACCACATTAGTTGTTAAGACTCACCACACAGATCTTCACATATAGACTTAGAGGTCAGCCCGCTTCAGAGAACACCGTGTGCCTGCACTTCTTGTCTGCACCTCTTATCTAGGAAACTTAAGCATTCAGGATAAGTGATATGGAGAACGTGACATCTTCTTGTGTCATTAGATGGGTGTCAATACTTCTGACCAAGGGGACAGGTTGCAACACACCAGTCTGAAAATGACCAGACTCATAGTTAGCCAGAAACGCTTCTTGTTACTCAAATGGTTTCCACATATCAGGTCTCTGTGACTTTTTTTCTGCATGTCCCTACTAGGAAGGGTGCTGGGGTCCTGGGTTTGAAATTGGGCTAGTTAGAGATCCCACTTTCTTTCTTTTTTTTTTTTTTTAATTAATTTATTTTTTTGATACTTTATTTACATTTCCAATGTTTCCCCCTTTCTAGGTCTCCTCTTTGGGAACCACCTATCCCCTCCCCTTCCCCCACCTCTATGAGGGAATTCCACCTCCCACCTACCCGCCCACCCACTCCCGTATTCACACCTTGACATTCCCCTTTACTGGGGCCTCTCCTCCCCCTGATGGCCAACAAGGCCCTTCTCTGCCACATATGTGGTCCGAACCATGGGTCCCTCGATGTGTATTCTTTGGTTGGTGGTCCAGCCGCCAGGAGGATGGGGGGGGGCCGGGGGAGGGGGTCAGGCCAGTTGACACTGTTGCTCCCTCCATGGGGCTGCAGACTCCCTCAGCTCCTTCAGTCCCTTCTCCAACTCCTCCATCTGGGACCTCACTCTCAGATGCTCCAACACGTAATAAAGACACATGCTCCACTATGTTCATAGCAGCCAAATTTATAATAGCCAGAAGCTGGAAACAACCCAGATGTCCCTCATCAGAGGAATGGATACAGAAAATGTGGTACATTTACACAATGGAGTACTACTCAGATATTAAAAACAATGACTTAATGAAATTTACAGGCAAATGGATGGAACTTGAAAATATCATCCTGAGCGAGGTAACTCAGTCACAAAAGAATGAACATGGTATGTACTCACTGATAAGTGGATATTAGCCCAAAAGTCGGGAATACCCAAGTTTCACTTTACAGTAACCGCTGGACTGAGAGATCCCACTTTCTACAACAGAAAATCCAAACCAAAAGAATTTTACAAAGCAAGCACAGGTCTTTGACCTGCTGGCATAAATCTTTGGTTCAGGAAACAAGCACTTTCAAAATTCTCATTTTCATCAGAAAGAAGTTTTACCCGATCTCTTGAACTTTAGAAGACTCTAAATTTAAAATATCCTCCCAAAAGTTAGGGATTAATGGGACCCCTGCTCATCCCCTGCACAAACTAAGAAACCCTGTTTGCTCTTCTTCCTCTAAACCCGACCACAAGGAGTAAAGCCTGGGCTAACATGTCTCCTCCCTCGTCTCCATGTTTCTGAAAAGCCACCCAAAAGTGCCCGCTCAGGGGTTCAGCACAATCTCATCTCCTAGCTTACAGGTCATTACCCCACACCCAAGACCTATTAAAAAAAACCCTTGCTTTAGCCTGGGCATATGACTCCACTGACCTCTACCCGTGAATCAGTGAATTCATCTGAGAGCTGCCTCTCAATAAACCTGTGTTCATACTCTCGATTTGGCTTTTTACATTAGAGAAACCTATTCGTTAATCTTTACTACTGAACTGCTGGCTACTGAGGGATTCTGGGTGGGATGATCGTTACTTTCGGACGTGTACCCCTTTGGTGAGCCCACCAGGCTCCAGTGGATAACTCCAGACTCATGGTCTCATGATCATGGAGAAGGCCCTGGTTAAAAATCAGTGGGTCACAAAACCGCGTAAGAAGTCACGAATGTGAAAAAGAGTTTTGTAAGGAAGAGAGGCTGTTTGTTGGCAGAGGTGGGGAATAGCTGAGAGATGGAAGAGGAATGAATTCTCAGAGTACATTGTTTATACATGTATGGAATTACCCAAACAAAATCAATCCATAGTAAATATTTTTTCTTGTGCCTGTCTAGATAGAAGGTGAAAGGGTCTCAGTGCACTTGGGTTGTTTTGAGTGATGGGGAAGAAGTGGCCACATGACACTGTCCCACTTCCTGAAGAATGGCACGGATGGGCCACCACTCATTCCACAAATGCATAGTGAGTCTGCGAGATGCCAGGATCTAGACAGACTCTCCAGAGCTGAGAAGACGGGTCAGCTGCAGCCTGGAGTCTCGGTGCTTCCATGTGGTGGAGGCACAGGTGAAAGGCAAGGAAATCACAGGGCTAGAAAATGATTTCTAGAAGGTGGTACCAGTGCCTCTGGGCATGGAAAACAGGCTAGCCAGATTTAAAAAAAAAAAAAAAAGTTGGGTGGAAACGGTTTCAGTGGTGTTGCGGAGCTAGTGGTACCAGCAAAAGCCATTGTGCCATCTCCTGTGGTCAGTGACATCATGGGTGGTAGCCTGAGTTTAGCCATAGGGCTAGTATTGTTACCAGGGAAACTGGCCCCTCCCTGCTGCAGCCAACTTAGCACTGATCAGAAAACCAGGAAGAAAGTTGTTTACTGGAGAGAATTTTCATTTTGAGTTTCAATTTAAATCAGAGGCTCTCTTTTTTTTTTGTATCTTTTTAAAATCAACTTATCATGAAACGTTTCCCAAGTTATTATTCATTTTTTAAAGATTTGCTTCCTCTTTTATTTATGCTTACATGTGCATGCTTCTGCATGTGTGTGTGTGCTTACATGTGTGTGCCACTCTGTGTGTGGATGTTCTTGGAAACCAGCAGAGGGCATTGGATTCTTTGGAACTGGAGTTACAGGTGGTTGTGAGCCACCCAACATGGGTGCTGGGAACCAAACCAGGTCTTTCAAAGAAATGGCAAGCACCTCCCAAGTGGGCCATCACTCCAGCCCCCTAGATTATTTCTTTTGTTTTTTAAGAAATGCAAGCCATATCTTAAACTCTGTGTTTTGTTGTTTGGTTATGTTGGTGTTATTGTTGTTGATGTTTTGGAGACAGGATTTATCCTCTATGGAGCCCAAACTAGATATGGACTTACTTTGTAGTTCAGGCTGTCCTTGAGCTTAATACAATACTGGCTCCTAGCTCAATCTCCTGAGTGCTGGAGCTATAGGCATGTGCTACCATTCCATACTTAGTCCCCCCCCCCCCCCGGTTGTGGGTAAATATGTGTATCCGTGTGTCTGTGCCTTACTGTGCAGCCCAAGCCACCTCAAATTTCCAGTCCTCCTGCCTCAGCCTCCCGAGTGCTGGCATTACTCCACTCCTGGCTCTTGACTAGTTATTTTTTTCCCACGGCATTTTGTAGAAACACAAAGGAGGAGGGATGTGGATTAAAAGGAATGTTTTTATCCGGCCTGCTCTTCAAAGTTAAGTGCACTGATTCAAGTGGCTGAAGATTTTATGGCTTCTCCCTAGAACAGAAGCGCCTCTCTCTCCACTCTCCTCATGCTCACCCATGACGCTTTTCTGCTTTTGGGTTGTGTGTGTGTGTGTGAGGGGAATCTTCCCAAATCTGTCGGTATATATTACAAAAACTATTAGCGCCTAACACATTACACGTATTTAAATTATTTGTTCTATTAAAACGTCAGCACATCTCTTGAATTTTAATCGTGCCTGAGGATCAATCACCATAACAACTTCAGGGAAGACTTTACGACTTACCTGAACAGCAGCCTGCTATGCGGCTTGGCTATATATGGACGCTTCCAGCTTAATATACGTTTTATTAGCCGGCGAGAACCACCCGAGCGGCTTCTTTTAAAAGTTTGATTCCTGATCCCAGTGATGATTTACACAGAACCATTAGAAAAAAAAATACTTTCAATGACAATGAAAATGATGATGATGATAGTAGATAGAATATTAGCCTATACAGACCGAGCATCCTGCTGTGTAGCACACCCAGGCTTCCTGTAGGAGATGCCCTTTGAC
Source organism: Uromys caudimaculatus (assembly GCA_028551405.1). NCBI lineage: Eukaryota > Metazoa > Chordata > Mammalia > Rodentia > Muridae > Uromys > Uromys caudimaculatus. The sequence continues at coordinate 43,700,429 of CM052707.1, forward strand.
CTTCATAGTAGCTTTATTTTATCAGTACTAGGCTGTCTTCATAGTACCCGTGAGAAACTGGGGGCAGAGGGACGTCAGTGACTAGGACCACCTAACTAGTGTTTGGGTCCCTATCTGCTGGTATGAGATCCAGGCAGCCAGCCCACCATGCAATACCAACCTGTGTCCATCATGATAGGATCAACTTATTTTATTCTAACAGAACAGGATTTTCTCCCTGGTTTTTGTCATTGATCTGCCGTGTAGGCCAGGGCAGTCTGTTGGCCTTCCTTAATGTTCAGTTCTTCCAGAGGGCACATGGGTGTATTAATAACGCCTACTTGGAAAGGCCCTTTGGGGAACCCAGGCATTATGTTAGCTGCCCTTACTAAGCTGCCAGCTGTTGCTCATCTGCATAAGGGACGGACACTGAAAATTCTTAGGAACACAGGACGGAAACCACACACAAAACTCTGCTGGCCACTGGGAGCCTATGGGTGCCACATCTTTTTCTCCTGTTATTTCTACTTCTTGTTTGCAGCATGACAAACCAGGCTGCTGAGTTTTCCAGCGCATGCAAGTAGACAGTGAATGCTTCTTGGAGAGAAAAGAACACACCCTTTATCATGTGAAGTTCACCCATCGTGCCTGTCCTAGATTCTTGCGTGTGGGTCGGCATGCCCATGCATGTCTGTGTTCAGACACTAGTCCGATAAGGAACATGGGTGTCCTACTCAGTCATTCTACTTTATTCCCTTGAAACAGAGTCTCTCACTGAACCTGGAGCTAAGCTGGCAAGACCCCACAATGATGCCCCTGCCTCCACATCCCAGGCATTACTGGTGCGTGCCACCATGGCAAACTTTTTACATGAATTCTGGGGATTTGAACTCAGGTCCCTATGCTTAGACAGCCATTCTCTGAGCTATCTCCCCAGCTCCCTTTTCAAAATATTTTGAATTTAATATGTTACTATATATATAGTGGATGACACGAGAGTATAGGGGTATGGGCACATGCCATAGCATGCATGTGGAGGCCAGAGGATACATGATAGAGTCAGTTCTCCCCTTACACTGAGATTACCAGGGATCAAACTCGTCATCAGACTTTTGGCAAATACTTTTACCTACTGAGCTCTGAACCATCTCCCTAGTCATCCTATTTTTTTTTTTTTCAATCTGATTTATTTGTCTGTAATTGTGTGGCATCCCCAAATCTCTTGTCCCATTGTCTTTGCTATAACCATATAGCTTTTTTCTGGTCTATTTCATTCTCCATTGTCATCTCTGCTGGCTCCTTTCAAGATCTCTCCCTCATGCTCTCTCTCTCTCTCTCTTTCCCCCTCTCTTACTTTTTCTTTTCCTTTTTCAATTTTTCTCTCGGCAGGGTCTCTTATAGCCCAAGCTAGCCTCTGGCTTGACATGTAGTGAAGGATGACCTTCTACTTCTGATCTACCTATCTTCATCTCCTGAGTACTGGGATTATAGGTGTGTACCCTGAAGCTCTGTTTATGCAGCACTGGGGAAACCAGGACTTCATACATGTGAGGCAAGCACTCTACCAAATGAGCCCCAGCCTCATTCCCAGCCCCAGCCCAGTCCTAGCCCTCCTAGATTCTTATACAGACTTAGTTCATTTACATAATTAGATTTTACATATAGTTTGCCTATAAATGAGACTTTTCTAGATTTTGTTGGAAATTGACATCTACTGTGGGTTGGAACTTGTTGAAGGGATATTAATACATTATTTATTAGAATGAATTAAATTTTCATGTCATTTCTTTATTTACTTATTGTTTTTATTCTCCAGCAATGTAATTTATAACAGCAACAAAGTAAAGACAGCGTTATGGCTTTATCAATGAACCAAAAGGACATTTACCCCAATTTAGCAGTCATTGTACATACAAGCAACCACCCAGCACCTCAATACAGTGAAAAGACTAGGAAGATCTTCCAATACCATCAGCATCCAGAGCGCTGTCCACTGCACTGTCCCATCCTCTGGTTTCTTCCAAGGTTAACCAGAATGTTAATTTAAAAGGACCTGCTCCAATATTATCCCAAACAGCAACATGGTGAAAAGTCTCCCATTTGAATCAGAAATGACATGAATATTTACTGTAATCATCAGTATTTACACAGGTTGCAAATTCTAACAAATATACCTTAGAGTAAAAATGAAAATAACAAGCAATGGGATAACAAAAATGGTCTTCATTTAAAAATTATGTGTTTACAATTCTAGAGGAGCTAAGAGCTAAGATATTCTACTAAAAGTCACTAGCAGTAACATAACACGGAGAGTTGGCTGGATATAAAGTAAATACACACAAATTAAGGGATTTTTCCATATTGTTTGTCATAGCTAATGAAAGATAGGAATAAGAAAAAATTCCAAATTATTAATAAAGCCATAAATTATTTAAATATAATACCATAAATGTAACTGAATGTCTTAGTCAGGGTTTCTGTTCCTGCACAAACATCATGACCATGGAGCAAGTTGGGGAGGAAAGGGTTTATTCAGCTTACACTTCCACACTGCTGTTCATCACCAAAGGAAGTCAGGACTGGAACTCAAGCAGGGCAGGGATCAGGAGCTGATGCAGAGGCCATGGAGGGATGCTGCTTACTGGCTTGCTTGCTTCTCCTGGCTTGCTCAGCTGGCTTTCTTATAGAGCCCAAGACTACCAGCCCACAGATGGCACCACTCACAAGGGGCCTCCCCCCTTGATCACTAATTGAGAAAATGCCTTACCTCTGGATCTCATGGAGGCATTTTCTTACCTGAAGCTCCTTCTCTGTGATAACTCCAGCTTGTGTCAAGTTGACACACAGAACCAGCGAGTACACTGAATAGCTGAATGATGGCAGAGTTTATTCAGTTTATTTAAAGGAATTTATAATATGATGCACATGTACAATGGCCTGGTGTGCTTCCTAGCATAGGATATCTGCCTCAGCAAGGGTTACTCAGCAAACGTTAAACTTAGAAGAATATTTTCCCATCCCTAATTTTGTTTTCAAAATAAATACTTAATTGAACTTGGAATTTGTGGGCTGATATAAAAACAGACTGTGTTTTTGCATGAAGTATTCTTGGTAACATATTTTCAAGGAGAGCTCTAATGGAAAGCAGGCCTATAGTTTAGTCAGACAGGTTCTTGAGGTGTTCAGAGGGAAAAGGGGGAGAAATCTATGGCAGTTGTGTGTGTGTGTGTCTGTCTGTCTGTCTGTCTGTCGTTCAGTACAACTCATCAAATGTGCAACCTTCTCTAGCCACAGCAGTATAGAACCCCAAGGATTCCTGTGAGTTGGTTATTTTTCTCCTCTCTGTGATGAGGCACTCAACAATGGCAACCTAACAGAAGGATTTATTTGGCTCATGGTTTGAGAGGTTGCAGTCCGTCATAGTGGGAAAGGCATGGTAGAACTTATGGGCATTCATGACTGTGGCAGTGGGAGCAGGAGGCTGCTGGGTTATATCTTGACAGCCGAAGATGCTCAGAAGTTGGAATAGAGATCCTCAGGCCTGACCTTAGGAACCTGCTTTCTTCAAATAGGCCCTGTCTAAGGGGTCTACCACCTCTCCAAACAGTGTTACTTGCTGGGGACCAAGTGCTCAAACACATGAGTTTGCATCCAAACGGCCGTACCTTGCATTGTCTTTCAACCATCTGCTTCTTTTTTATGTCTCTGTTTATCTCTAACCCTTGGCAACTCCTAAACTATTTTCCATGTCTAAAGTGTAATCATCTTATAAATGTTATACAGAAAGAATCAGACAATAGTTCGTGTTTGAGATTGGCTTTTATTCTTTCATTTGAGAATGTTTGTGTAGGAAGAGCCTTACTGACTGAGCTATCTCCCTGGCCCAGGTCTCTTTATTGCAACCAAGAGCATGTATTCTATTCATGGGACTCCCTGGAAATTCATCCAAATCGTTGCGTGTGATGGTGACCCTTTTCTTACTCAGCAGTATTCCCTGGTGTGTTTGGTATGGGCCCTTAGTTTGTTTAAATCCACCCTCCTTAAAAGGAAATTCAGGGGACTCCAGGGTGGCTTTTGAGAAGAAAGGTGTTTTAAACACCTGTGTACAAGTTTTTGCATGAACGACATGTGTTTGTGTGCTTCTATATTGGTCTTTTGGATAGTTCACGGGTGTTGATCCCACAATCTGTCATCTCAGGACAACACCTAAGAAGAGGATAATACTTTGTAAATATTCCACGTGCACGTTCTAGTTTTGCGGTTCGAAGGACACCAGAGGAGAGCGTCCCTCCTTTGCTGTGCCCGGGTCTCGACTGAATCCTCATGAGCCACCATGAAAGTCAGCTTGAGCTACATAAAACACAATGAGCCTTTCACTTCATGCCTCATAACTCATCTGCCTGCCTATACTGTGGGTTCTGCTTCTCTCTCTACTGGCATTCAGCCGCAGACTGCATTTAGGCCCACTGCCAGTGGGTTAGAGTGGAAGGCCAGCTCTGGGGCCAGCACTCACTTTGCTTAGCGTGGTCACCCAGTTCTGTTCAAATGGACATTCCATCTGCCCTCAGCCAGTCATCCCGCAGCGTGGGTATTGTGGATTATACACGGACTCAGATGTGAGGGCTAAGATCCATCTACATACCCACCTTTCCAAACTGAAAGGGGGAACTGCACATGGCAATGGCATGTAACAATATAATCTGTGATCAAACATGGGGTTTAAGTTTGTTTGTTTTGAGAACTAACAAGGGTGCATGTCCTTGATTGAAGACTCCTCTGATCAAGCATGCGAGCATACGTGTGCATGTGTGTGTGCTCATACGGAGTCCAGAGGACAGTCTCAGGTGTTGCCTCTTGGGTAGCTTGGTTTTTCAGCTTGGGTTTTTTGTTTTGTTTTTGTTTGTTTGTTTGTTTTATTTTGTTTTGTTTTTGCAGCTTTTTGTTTCTTTCACTTTAAAGACAGAGTCTCTCGTTGATTGGCCTGCTGCTTAGGCCGACGAATCCAGGAGTCTACCTGACTCTGTCTCGCCAGTGCACGGGTTCCATGTACAAAGCACCCTGCCCAGGTTTTGGTTGTCTGTTTGTATGCTAAGAATTGAACTCAGGAGTTCTTGTTTGTGTAGAGAGGACTTTACTGACTGGGCTATGCCCCCGGCCCAGGCCTCTGTTTTTATACGACCAAGAACATTCATAGATGTGACCCACTAGTGACACACAGCTTCACCAAGGTTAGCTCTGGTCAGTCTGTAACTAAAAGTTCACACCCCAGATTTCCCTTATGAGTAGTCTCTACAACTGCCAAAGAGCAGCTTAGCTGTCTACCAAACATTTCTTTACTTCCAGTTGAGAAAACTTCAATATGACATGCTGCTTTCTCTGTGGTTCAGGCATTGGTAACTTAAAAATGAAACCCTATAAATAATTGAGAATTATATAATATAGACTAGGAAAACTTAAGATGCTATAGATCTTAGACAGGTAGAACAAACAATACATCATCCACGTGAAAGGTGCTAAATAGTGCTAGGACTCTGTCCCGGGTCCCATGAAGACAAGATTGATACCAAAGACTGTGTCCGTTCCTCATGTATACAAGGCATTCATTGTTAACTTCTAGCTGGATGTTGCAATGTGGAAATTCAATCCAAGTCTTCTAAACACCTTCAATTTCCCTAGAGAAACTAGGTATTTGTATCTATTAAACTATAAAATCATCCTATTTTAAAATGTCGGTAGTGGATCCATTAAATAAACCTGTTTGGATTGAGCCACATTCAATGCAGTCACCAGGTGGATTGAGCCTGTTGGCCACCATGTTGCCATAGTCTTTAAACCCTGATTTAAACCAGCCCTTTTTGGTTTTCCACGATTTGAGGCTTTTACATAACATTCCACAATAGTCACCCTCTCCCCGCCACCTCCCATTCAAAAGTCAGTTATTTTATCAAAAAGTCAACTCTATCATCTTAATGATAAATCTCTCATTTTCATACCAAGCAAGAAAGACTTATTTTCCTCCAGAAAAAATGTAGCTTCCTCTCCTTCTATATATTGTAGAATTAACTACAGAAGTCTTGCTGCCTCCTCTATACCCACAACTGGTTCAATCATTCAGAATCTGGAACATTCTATTCTGCAGTTATTAATGTGGCTTTGATATTTCTTCCAAGTGAGGACTGCCATTTGCCACCAGTGCTAAACAGTGACTGACCCCATAAGTCAGAAAGCTATATTGATGTCTCCTTGACATGATGAGTAAACCCACCCTCTCTTTGGTCACAGTGAGACCCTCCATAGCACAGTGAGAAGGTAGGGGCAGGTATGTATACAGGCATCATGTCAATATGCCGTCAGTGGCTGAACTTGACAGCACTTGTTTGATGTTTGTCATGTGCCCCGACTTGCTTGAGAACCAGACGGTCGTTGTATTGAGATTTCAAAGCAGAAGACCTGGCTGTTCCAACTCTGCTCGTGAGCTACAAGCCTTTTTCCTTGAACTAACACAGAATCTGGTAGCCAAAGAACTGGGTTACAGGAAGGAAAGAAATGGTCCTTGTACTCAGTGGTGAGAGTCTGTTGGTCTTGCAGTACCCTGCCAGTGTCTCTGACAGCCAGAGACACCTAAAGGAGATTTTTGATCCTGCAGTTCTTATAACTGGAAGGTTACCCCACTGATGCTGAAGGTTTAACTCTAATGTGATCGTTGTTGTCTTCTCTGTGATTGGCAGGACACCTTTGTCTTGTTGTTTTAGCCATGAAACTTCTTATCCACAGAGATGTGGGTGTCTAGGTTCTGAGTTTTATAAAGCTGACAAAGAACCCTTGTTATGAGGCTGAAAATAGATTTTGTTGTTACTATATTAATCACAATTGGGGGACACATATTATGTTACATCTTCTTTGGTCTCTTCCAACATCATTATGGACTTTATCTGCCATTTCTTCCCACGGAGTAAAAGATAGTTCACAATTTCATTTTTCTCAGCACCACCTTGGAAGTTCTGTTCTACCCCCAAGTGTGTAAAGCCGGAGGCCTGGAGAAGGAGCAGGATTCACTGACCTTTGCTGACAGAAAGGGTGATGGATGGGATGGAGCAGAGCACAGGCCAGCTGGGCCAAAAGCGAGCGAGTGTAGGCTAAGCATCCTCCTGCTATGGGATCAAAAGTAAAAGAAAGCTCTGAGGCAGAGCCAAGAGGCAGAGAGCAAAGCTTTTACAAAACAACCACCCGGCAGGCTGAAAGAGAACTGTGGACAGACATGTGGAGTGCAGGAAACCAATACAGAGGTCAGCTTACATATAATATCTTGTGTATATCAGGAGGCCAGCACTTGGTGGAGACTGAGCAGTCTGAGAGGGTCCATTCCAAGAAAGATAGGCCCCTGAGCCCTACAGGAAAGAGCTAGGACAGAAGTGGGCTCTGGGCTTAGAACACAGAAGAGAGAGAGGGAGAGAGAGAGAGAGAGAGAGAGAGAGAGAGAGAGAGAGAGAGAGACTAGTATGACCTAAAGTGTCCCCAGGAACTTGTTAGAGTAAGAGACACTGAGCAGGAGAGATGCAGGCTATCTAGCTGTGTCCCAGAAAGCGAGCTATAGGACAGAATGCATAAATGGGTAACTTGTATAAAGACCACCAGAGAACACCTAGATTCCACTGGGCATGAGCTCTGCTGTCTTCCATTTCCTCTTCTCAAAATCCTGGCTGGTGGACTTATAGTACTCACTGTGAAAGGAAGCAACTGAGGCACAGAGATATCAGAAGGCTGTCTAAGACCTGCCAGACCTAGGGTGTGAACTTAGCCCGTCAGGCTTTCTATACGGGGCTTCTTAAGCCCTGTCCAAACTTTATGAAGTGTCTAGACATAGGTCAGCCATCCCAAGAAACCTTATTGGTGAGGAGAAAGCTGAGAAGAGCCCTCCTTTGAATGAAAGTTTTACTCAGAGCCCTTCGGGGATGTCCTCAAGCCATCATTGGTATTAAAGAATCCCCCACTCAGAAGGGCATGGACCATTATGTAGATATCAGGAAACAGTAAACCACAGTGCATTTCTGTACATTTTGATTAACAATTCTAACATTTATTCTTGTGTCTTAGTTTTGGGTTTCATTGCTGTGAAGAGACACCATGACCAAGGCAACTCTTATAAGGACAACATTTAACTGGGGCTGGCTTACAGGTTCAGAGGTTCAGTCCATTCTCATCATGGTGGGAGCATGGCAGCATCCAGACAGACATAGTGCCGGAGGAGCTGAGAGTTCTACATCTTGATCTGAAAGCAGCCAGACTCTTCCACACTGGGGGGAGCTTGAGTACAAGAGACTTCAAAACCCATGTAAAAAGTGAAGCACTTCCTCCAACAAGGCCACGCCTACTCCAACAATGCCACACCTCTTAATAGTGCCACTTCCCATGGGCCAAGCATAATCAAACTACCACACCTGATTACCCACGTCTCAATGCTATCATATTAGTCATCATCTAAGGGTCACAGGAGGCCTTAATTTATTCACACGCAGGATGCACGCATGTGCTTGTGTATGTGCATTCGGGTGCAAGTGTGTGTGTGTGTGTGTGTGTGTGTGTGTGTGTGTGTGTGCCTATGTGCAGGTATATGTGCATGTGAAGGCCAGAGTATTGCCTGTCATGTCTCAGGAGTCATCCACTTTGTAGTTTTGAGACAGGATCTCTCACTTATTTATTCAGCTAGACTGGTTGACCAGTGAGCCCCAGGGAACCTCCAGTCTCAACCTCACCAGTGTTGTAATTACAAGAGTGTGCTACTCTGTTTGGTGTTTTAGATGTATACTGGGGATGGAATGTGCTATAGAGACTGACCTAGATCAGTGTCTACTAAGGTACTATACATACAAATCACTTAAAGGGGCCTCTATAGGTATGGATCTAGATACGGCATGCTTGGGAGATGACCTCACTTCTTTATTCCTAACTAGTTCCTGAGAGATACAATATGAATTGTTTGAATAAAGAGAATAATATAGGACTGTATAATATATAGAAATATATAAAAACCTTCTTTTTCTTATCTTATAGCATTGGTACCTGGTACAATATCAGGTTTGCCATGGGCACATGCAAAGATCAGATAGAAAAAACCGGTGAAGGAGAATTCTTGCTTTGAAAGTAGTCTAGGTAAAAGTCTGTGATCATGGCTAAACATCTATTAAAGATGATGGACATTCTTAAAACTCCCAAACACTAGTGACTGTCACTGTCATCTCCGTACTAAATCAGTAAAATACTAAGTTTATAATTTCTAGGAACTCGGGTTGCTATTTCTTCAACAACTGGAATTTGCATATTCTTTCTGCTCCTAAACTTTATCTGTTACTCCTAACAGATACTAATGTGATTGTCTCTAAGTCTAAAAAAAAAAAAAATTTTTTTTTTGAAGAGCAGGAAATGTTTTAATTACACAGGTGGGTTTAGATTTTACACATCTAGTGGGAGGTGTTGGAAGGAAACAGGACACAGTCTTAAGCATCAGAAGATTTTCATAGTCAGAGTTAACAACCCAACAATTAACAAGCTATAAAAAAAAGAAGTGTGAATCCACAGATATAGCTTGTTATTTTCTGGAAACTCTGCTTATGAAGATAATTGTTCACAAATTTGGGCAGTTAGGGTAGATATCACAGGATTCAGATTTCAAGGTTGTGGGACCATCGTATGCGTTTGAAGAAAACCTATAGGATGTGTACATATTACCTGGCATAGGGCTTCTGCAGTTTAAATACTTGGTGAAAGGAAGGCTAGTTATTTAAACTCCCCTCTCTCTCTCTCTCTCTCTCTCTCTCTCTCTCTCTCTCTCTCTCTCTCCCCTTTCTCTCTGTCTCTTTCTGTTTCTCTCTCTGTCTCTCTGTGTGTCTCTCTCTCCAGGGAAGGGGGTGGTGGTGGAAACAATCCGAAAACTTGCAGAAGGCAAATTATTATCAGAAAATTGAAGTCATTAGGTGATATTGCCACACCCTGAGGGACTGGATCCCAACATGGAAGAATGAAACACGGGGGTCGCTTGGTAAACTGGCAGCAGACAGTCTCACAGACATGTTGATAGTATTCATTCTATTCTCCTTTCTGTTGCTGTGATCACATATCCTGGCAGAAAGAAACTGAGGGGAGAAGGGATTAGTTTTAGGTCACAGTTCACCTGTGTAGGAAATCCCCCAGTGTCAGGAGCCTGAGACAAGCTGCAAGTCATCTGCAGCCAAGACAGATGAATGCATGCATGCTCACTCACTCGCTTGCTTGTGCTTGGCTTGATTTCTCTACTCTTAAACGGTTCGTGGGAATCAGGCTTGGTAGAAGGCAACCCCCACATCTGTTTTATGCTATTGATAGGTTAGGCAGAAGCAAGTAAGACTAGTGTAAAACAGGATAAGACTGGGAAAAGTGGGAGTGGGATAAACATTTCCATTCAAAGCTCATTAGTCCATGGTGCTACCCACAGTGGACTTCCTACATCGGTTACGTAAGACAAGCCCTCTCTCAGGTAGACAGTTCGTTCCGACTCTCTTCCAAGGTGATTCTAGGCTGTGTCAAGTTGAATATAACCACAGCAGGATTTGTATTAAGGTAAACCAAGTCTAGGGAACACAGGAGTTCTAAACAAACAAGACTGGGAGAACTAGAAGGCAAAGCAAGTGTGTGGGGGGGGTAAGCAATAGATCAATAGAATTTCAAGCTAGGTTAGCAAGATAAACCAAACATGAAAATGCATAACTAAGAGAAAGGAAAAAAATTAAAGCCTTACTCAAGAGCCTGTCAAGACATGACCTTTGGAACATGCTCCCTGTGACCCATGTGTGTGGACTGGGATGTCCTGAGGACACCTGCTGAAATTTCCAGGCTATGTCCTGGAAGAAGGACCTGGCTGAGAAGTATATGAGTTGCAGAGGGAACAGATACCTTATTAACAAAGAATCCACCTCTGAACAAGATGTGGGCTGAGAATTGGGAACAGCTAAAACCCAATGGCACCTGTGTGGGCCAGATTGGGCCATCTGGACAGCAGGCAACTTCCCCCACAAATGTTCTGCTGTGTGTCCACAGTGGTGTGGAGAGGATTATTTAAAATACTCATCTTGGGTCTAGAGGGATGGTTCAGTGATTAAGAGCACTGGCTGTTCTTCCAGAGGACTGGGGTTTAATTCCCAGCACCCGCATGGCAACTCAAAACTGTCTGTAACTGAAACCTTCATGTAGACATACATGTAGGCAAGATGCCCAGTGCACATGAAATAAAAATTTTAAAATTATATAAAAAAATACATATTGTGATGCCTCTCTACCCTCCACTCCTGCCGGTCACCATTTCAGTCGCACTGAAGTCATGTGATATTATGAGCTATACTATCTCGAGTCCAGGTTTATCTCCCACCTTAGAACCAGGATCATGTCAATTTGATCTTGGGTTTGTCAAGCTAAAACATAGCAAAACAACAGTAGTAATAAGCCACCCTCTTTGCTTGTATGGAAGGGGAGGAAACTGAAGTTGGTCAAAGTCTGTCATGTCTCAGAAGCACATGGCAGATCATAGAACCTCCATAAGTGCTCATGGTCTGGTAGGCACTGAAACTGGGTATCTAGATGCTTAGGAGCACATGGCCCACTCATCCCAAGAGGAGCCATGCCAAGAGTCAGGAGGACACACAGAAGCCCATGGTGGGAGAAGGCAAGAGGAGGTGAAACTGTGGTTTCTGAGGCAGAGAACAGGCTGGACAGAGTGAGCATCACTCAGGGTTCAGGAGTGTGAAGACTCTCAGCAGGGCTGGGGAGATGGCCAAGTTGGTAAAATGCTCGCCAGAGGAGCATGAGGACCAGGGTTCAAGTCCCAGATTCCATGTAAAAAGATGGATGAGGTGGCACTTGCAATCCCAGTGCTGAGCAGATAGAGACAGGTAGATCCTTGGGGCTTAGATGGAGTCACCTGACAAATGGTGCTGTTGCCATGACTCCCACTGCACCTTTAGAGACTCTGACTTCCCCCTGGCCGTCAGAACCTTGCTTAGGGTGACCCCTCTTGTAACTCTTTCACAGCAACTTCCCTGACCTACGGGGTCAAGCCCTCTCCTAGCCCTGGCTATTTCTTATCACACTTGTTCATCCCTTCCTGGAGACCTTGGTCATCAGCCTCTCTGTTTCTTTGTTCTGTTTCTTTTGGATACTGCATGGTGATAGGTGTTTATAATCCCAGCACTGGGGAGGTAGAGACAGGAGGATCTCTGGGACTTGTTGGCCTAGCTGAATCAGCCAGCGGCAGGTTCACTGAGAGACCCTGTCTTAAAAGCAAGGTTCATGGCAACAGAGGAATCACAGACGGTTGGCTTTTGGATTCCCACACGCATGGGCACCCAAACACGTGAGCTCAGACATATACATATATGAAATAAAGGTTTTCCTTAAGTTCTCCAGTCTAAAACAAATCAGCTATTCTGGCTTTCTGCACTGTGTGTGTTCATTTCTCTGTGTTACCTTGTGGCTCATTCATTTGTTTCTCATCTGTATTTTTCTATAATAATTCATGTCTAGAGAAACAGGGATGTGGGTCATGGTCAAAGGTCCAAAATCAGAATTGGGTCACAGGGGTAACTCAGCACATTCATGAATGAGCAAATGAATGAATGAACGGATGTCTGAAAACACACTGTTCATTACTCTGTCTCTAGCTAACTCAAGAATAATTTCCTAAAGAGACTCTGAGAATTACTAAAGAAATACTGCGTGGAGTCTGCCCCAGTAGGCTCCCAGGCTCAGTGTTTCTTTAATTTAATGTAAATTTCTCTAAGTAAATATTCCTTAAAAGTGAATAAAATTTTATTTCGCTTTAACAAGAGAATATAAAAGTTAAAAAGGTCACTGTAGTAATAGGCTAATCTCAATTACCAGGGCAGCCTCTGAAACCCTCCCTCCCACCTAATCTCATTCGGTGCCTACGCAGCTCGCCGTGTGATTTCCAACACAGCTAAATGAAATTACAAAGCAGTGTTAAATTTATTAATCATTTAATTAGCTAAATGTCCCTGCAAGTACTCGAGAGATGAATGGCATGTCATTTTCTAATGCAATTTGCCTCGCAGGCAGCCAGGGTCAGAGGGAAGCTCCTGGCATCTCCAATGAGTTTTTTATACCACACCTTCTATTAAGAGACCATCACAATACCAGGGTAGTATCTGAGACTTGTCCACAGGACTCGGGTGCTTGGATATTGATATAAAAATAGGCTGCCATCCTCACCTGTGTTTTGGAGAAGGGCAGGAGTGTAGCTGATGGTTCCCCCTCCCAGTGATTGCCTCTCCCTGAGTCTCCTTCGAGGACAAATCTTTTCATATTTAACAAGCCACTGAGCAGACCAGAGCAAAAGATAGCAGCCAGTGTTAAACGCATGCTCAATCTAGTTTTATATCTTTAAATTTACTCAGTCGAGAAAAATTTGTGGAGTGCGAATTCCCCTCATGCTAGGTGACTTTTTAATCCTCGTTGAGCCAGGATTTATTTCCCTCTGCCAGCCAGCCAGCTTTTGCTTGACATCTTGGGGTATTTGCCATGCTCAGGGTTTGCAGGCAGTGTGCACGTGTGGGGTGTCCTCTGGCAGAGGGCTGTGTCTCTCAGCCTTCTTCTCCCTACTCCACGAGGTGGAGGAGGGCATATGCTTTGAGTATTTTGAGGTTTGGAGCTGATCTTGACCCATGATCATTTCCAACTGTAAAAACTTGTGTGGAGCAGCTGCTGCTCATGCGTCATGGCTGTCAGTGTTTACACAGAAACACTGGCATCAGGCATGATGTCCAAGTTAACCTGGAAGGCAGTGCCCAGTGGGTGCCTTAGGAGGCTGTGAACATCCCGCAGACACTAGTCTGTTTGTTCAGGAAGGAAGCTGAGAACTATGGCAGAAAGAAGCTTCGTGTGTGTACATGTATGTGAGTATGTGTTTACACCTTTGTATGTTTTGTGAATGTGTCTCCATGTTTCTGTATTTGTGTATGTTCATACCTAGGTACATGTACGTGTGTGTGGATGTGCGTGTGTGTGTGGGGGGGCTGGGTTCAATATCAAGTGTCTCCCTCAATTACTTTCCACCCTACTAAAATTAAAGTTGTTATTTTATGTGTACATGCACCCTCCACCCCACATACATGCACATGCCATGGCATACATGTGATCCTCAGAGGACAACCTTTGAGAGTCCCACCTCAGTGTATCTAGGGATCTAATTCAAGTGGTTAGGCTTGCAGTACAAGAGCCTGCTGAGCCACCTTGCCAGCTCTTTGCTTCTTTCTTTATTTCTTTGTTTCTTTCTTTATTTCTTTGTTTCTTTCTTTATCTTTCTTTCTTCCTTTCTTTGTTTCTTTCTTCGTTTCTTTGTTTCTTTGTTTTTTCTTTATTTCTTTGTTTCCCTTCCTTCCTTCCTTCCTTCCTTCCTTCCTTCCTTCCTTCCTTCCTTCCTTCCTTCCTTCCTTCCTTCCTTCCTTTCTTTCTTTCTTTCTTTCTTTCTTTCTTTCTTTCTTTCTTTCTTTCTTTCTTTCTTTCTTTCTTGAGACAAGGTCCCTCACTGACCCTGGGGCTCAGCAATTTGCTAGACTAGTTATTCAGCAAGGCCCATGGAACCTCCTGCCTTCCCAGTGCTAGGATTACAGCCGTGTACTGCAGCACTTGGGTGCTGGGGATCCGAACTCAGATCCTCATGTTTGTATGGCAAATGCTTTACCAACTGAGGCATCACCTCATCCCCATGAAGGGGAGCTTTGATAGATGAATGCCCCTGCTTCACAGAGCCCACCTTGTGGAGGCAAGATGTTCTTCTGAATTGAGTGAGGTAGAAGGTAATGAATCTGACTGTGCGTTCAACCTGATGTTTGTTATAAACATATAGACACATCATAGATACTCCAGGCCCTAGAGCTCACCATCTGTAAGGTAGGCATCACAGGCTAACACCTATAGTAGCTCTTTATAAAACTGAGGCAAAAGCAAACAGGAGCCTGGGGAAGGGCTACACCTGTCAGAAGTGAAGTAGAGGAGTGGTGGGTACATTTTCTGTATTGTATGTTTCAAAAGCAGTAGCTTTGAGCCAACTTGATCTGTATCCACATTCAACTCACCAGCTACTTCTTATTAATCCTCAGCACAGTATTCAATGGATCTTTGGTTTATTGGTGATGGAACGGAAATCATAATGGTGTAAATTAGAGAAGGGTATGTATGCCCTTCTTTCTCTGTGTACTTAGAAATTTTTCTACATACACTTACATGTAAAGTACAAATGTGAATTTATTTATTTATTTTTTGCACGTGCCTGTGTGCACATGTGTGGATATGCTATGTGTGTATGCACTTGTTCACATGTGTGTGGGCCCAGATGTGTGTGTCTGTGTCTGTGTCTGTGACTATGTGTGTGAGCCCAGAGGGTCACAGTGTCTCTTCCTTGACCATTCTCCACGTGACATATTGAAGTAGGGTCTCTCACTTGGACTCAGAGTTCACCAGTTCAGTTACTCTAGTCAGCCAGCTTACTCCCAGGATCCTGTGTCATCTCCTGAGAACTGGCCATTGTACCTGCTCAGCATTCGTGGGGATACTGGGGATTTGGACTCTTGTCCTCATACAGGCATAGCAAGAACTTTATACATCCATCCATTTCCCCAGCCCTGAAAATGTACATTTATATGCATGCACACATGTCACAGGATTTTCTCTGTCCAATTACATTAGTGCAGAGGAGGCCTGTGATTGGACAGGGAAAAGGGAGGCAGAGCTAAGAGGGGCAGAGAGCAGAGGAGAGAGAGAGAAAGGAAGGCGGCAGCAGATGTGAATCAGCATGGTTATGACCAGCCATAGGTTGTTATGCTATCATAAAGGTTAGGATATTGGGATAATTTGTCTAATCTAGGTGGGCAACTTTTATCATTATCAATTGGCTCTGAAATTATTGTATTGGCATCCTGTAAATTGTGATTTTATTGATACATAAATCTGATTGGTTAACTGTAAGCTTAAGAGTTTTAATTCTATCGAGTAATTGGGTGTCGAGATGGCTGATGGGAGCGTGGGGAGGGTATGGGGGGGGAGTGGGGCATTGCGTGGAAGCAAGAGGAACTCAGGGGCCCTCTGCTGGAGAGTTGGCAGGCTGAGAGACCTCCGAGTTGAGAGCACTGGGTGGGAACCCTGTTTCCTGGTGGGGATAGAGAGTTGGCGGGTGAGAGAAGCAGGAGCGTGGAGAGTTGGCAGGCTCTTTTTTAAATATTTCCCGCAACGCACACATACACAATATGTATATAACAGCTGTAGCCCCCACACACACACTGTTTCACAGTCACAGCATCTACCTTGCTGACTATAGATGTTGCTACTATTTCATATCTCTGCTGTGCCACTATTACAGAGAAAGGACAGCATTTACCTCCTAAAAATTTTTGATGTATTGTTCATCATGGGTGTCTTAGGGTTATATTGCTGATACCATTTAATCAGGACTGGCTTACAGTTCAGAGGTTTAGTCCATTATCATCATGGCACGAAGCATGACAGTGCACAGACACACATGGTGCTGGAGAAGGAGCCGAGAGTTCTACATCTTGATCCTCAGGCAGCAGAAGCAACTGTCACATTAAACCTAGCTTGAGCATAGGAGACCTCAAATTGTGCCCCCACAGTGACACACTTCCTCCAACAAGGCCACACCCCCAAATAGTGCCACATACTATGTGCCAAGCATTCAAATACATGAGTCTATTGGGGCCATAGCTCTTCAAACCACTGCGGTGGGCCTTGTTAAACAGGCTTGCCATGAGTTAGCTGAAGGCAATTCTAAATGTACTTCAGTGCTGTCTGTGTGGACAAGCATATCTGCCTTCCAATCCTCCCTCCGTTCCACCTGACTTACTGGCCTTGAAACTCTTTGCCTTTCTAGGCGGGCCTCAGTTTCCTTATCTCTAGATACCCACTTCCCACCTGAGGTGGAGATGAAATAGAAAGCCCATGGCACAAGCTCAGCCCATGAAATAATCACTGCTTGCAAACGGCTAAAGGGAGGACATAGACAGCAGGAAAGAAAGAGAAGGACCAAGAAAGGGACAGAAGCGGAAATGCCCCTTGACATAGTTAGTACTTTGAGATTTTTCACTGAGATCCTTCTACAACCTCTTGCCTAGATTGTCCCATTATCATCCTTTCCAGAAGCACATGCTGAGTCTCAACCCCCTGTACCCAGGTTCTAGAAAAGCCTAGAGATACACACTCATCTCTGCAAGACATCACAGGAAGTCCACAGTGGCTAGAACCAGAAGCAACGTACCCATCCCCTCTGGCTGTCTTTTCTTGGGTTGCTGTGACTCACCAGTGTTTAAGAAGTTGATCTCTACTTGAACACCTGTCTGCCCTTGGAACTCGTGTTAAATGTGCCTGCCTGTGCACAAAGGTAGCTGGTTTGATATGCTTGCTTCCATGGGCCAGGAAGCCCTTGCGTTAGTCTTCAGCTTGAGGGAGTCATGGTTTCCTACCTTGCCAGTTTGAGATCCATGTCAGGCAGATTAGAGTGACATGCCCAGGCTCTAGTGCTTCTCTCTGTGTAGTCTGATGTGAGTTCCAATGCTTCTTTCAGATCCTAGAGACAGCACTGCCAATGTAGCTCAGTGGGTAAGGTGCTTGCCTAGCATGTAAAAAGACCCATGTTTGATCCCCAACACAGAGTAAAACCAGGAGTGGTGACACACTCCTGTCATGCTCGCACACAGCAGATGATGGCAGTTCAAGGTTATGCTTGGCTGCACCTCGAAAAGCAAGCTAGCTTGGAATATACGAGACCTTGTCTTAAAAGAAAGGAAAGAAAACCCAAACTATTACCCCATAAACAGTACATTGAGCCCTTTGCTATCTCAACAGCACTGATTTATAGAAAGACAACAGACAAGGAGAGACAGGGGTGGTCTCAATTATCATGGGCCCTTGAGAAACACCCCCTTGGCAATGAGACTCTGGAATAAGCAGGACACAGTGAAGGGCAAGCTCGGGGAAGGGTAACTGGTTCTCCCCAGGACCGTGACTTCCATTTTCCTTCATGTGGTCACTACAGGCCTACCTGCAGCCTCATCTGTCAGGACTCCCCATTGTGAAACTCAAGGACTAAGACTAAGGGCAACCTGGAAATCTTCTGCTCTCTGGAGGATGCTAGGGGAGCTATAAGAAGTCAGGCAGGGTGTGGTTGTCCTGCCTTGGTCTGTAGATCTGCTCTCTCAGGTCAACAGCAAAGCAAAGCAGAGGTGGTACTTTCTGCTGCCTGTTTCTCTGTCTTGGGGCCTTGCAAAAAAAAAAAAAAAAGAAAAGAAAATACTGTCCCTTAGCAAGCATGTTCATGGACCAAAGGATTACAAGCTGATATATCCCAGAGACACTTGCACATCAGTGTTTTCCGTGGCTCCGTTCACAATAGGTGTTACGGAACCAACCCAAGTACTAAAAGAACGAAGAAGGAGAACATAGTGTGTACACACAGTGGGATCGTCTTTCGGCCATAAACAAGAAATTATACCATCTTTAGGAAAATGGATACAACCGCAGACAATCGTATCAAGTGAATTAAGTCAATTTCAGAAAGACAAGTGTTGTATTCATTCTTACTTGGGATTCCTACAATTTATATAGATATGGAAAATAATGCATGTATATATGATTTGACAGTAGAAGTGAAGCTGTCTAGGGACAAAGGGATAGGAGGAGTGATGAGGTGAGCAGCGCAGGAGGGCTGGTGAGGGCGTATAGCCAACACACCACACGCTCATACAACAATGAAGAATAAAACCAAAAATTTTGACAATGCTTACGGCATTGGTTCAACCTTCACAGTGCTGTGACCCTTTAATACAGTCTCTTGTGTTGTGGTGACCCCCAACCATAACGTTATTTTATTGCTAATTAATTACTATAATTTTTCTACTGTCATGAATGGTAATGTAAATATCTGATAATATTTGGTATTCGACTCCCCAAGGAGTCACTACCCACAGGTTGAGAACCGCTGGCTTGCTTGTGGGAATACTGGGTTATAATTTGCATCTTAGAAACAGCACCTCTCCATACACACAGGAATGTTTTTCTGTCTTTGGAATTTATTCTAACACATAGCATGAAGCCTCTCTCCAAAACCAATGTTTAGTGACAATAGTTACACCAGATGCTCACCCGACGGTCGCTGTGCATGCTGCTGCAGCTGGTGTAGATTCCAGTGAGGCACGGGATGTGCAGCCTGGGAAAGACAGCAGGATGGGGAGGGAGACAGAGAGGAGGGAAGCAAGGCAGCACAGAGGCTGGCGAGGAAGAAAAGACAAAGAGACTGACTGGCAGAGTGACTGAAAGTGCAAGCAGAGGGGTCAGTAGGAGCAGAGAGGGACAGTAGGTATCCAGCCGGTCCTGAGCAGGAACCTCAGAAGTTCTGAGCCCCAGCTTCCTCATTTGTAAAAGTTGGGACTGCCATTAAAGTACCTAATTAACAAAACCGCTCTGACCCCTAAGACATATTTGCATACAGACTCTGGACAACGCCCGGTACACAATCACCAACTAATGTGAGTTTACCATGTCACTGAAGGGAAAGAGGAGACAGGGAAGGCAGGCAATGAGGATGTTGGAAGTGGAGAGTCTGTAGAGCAGACAGGAGCCCACTTAGAAGCAGCTGCCGCCCCTTCTGCCTTCTCCAGCTCTGCCTGCATTTCCAGTCTACAGCCATGGCTTACATACAAACAGTGGGAAGTGTCAGCTAAACATGGACTTTAGCCACGCACACAATAGGCAGGCAGGAGAGCGTTCACACATTCAGTTTACCACATAAAAGCTTTTTTTTCCCCTACAAGCAACTTTATAGCCCAGGGACTAGACTACAAAAACTATAATACCATTCTTTATTTTATAGAAAAATATAAATCAATACATTTGTGTCTCTTTTATGAGTTTGGGAACCATGACTACAGAGGCAAGCCAGGATCTGGATACCTCCTTTCTTAAACGCAGCTGTTTCGGGTTTTCCCCCCACTTCTTTTTTTCCCCTTCGTCCTGTGAAGTATTTTCAACTAACTAGTTAAACCACAGAGATGGCCAAGATCTCCACTTCCACACTGAGTGGATTTTATAATAAGAAGCCATTTTCGCCCCCGACAGACTGCCCTTGTGCCCGCCTCTGTGACTTTGAGGTCCTCATTATTGTGGGTTTAAATGAAGGGTGTTCATTCAGGCAGGGATGGGGGGACGCCACCAGGCGTCAGAGCTGTTATCAGGCCCTTCTATCAGGCCAAGTGACAGGCGTCCAGAGTGGGAATGCAGAACTCATGGCAGAGACCTCTGGCTGACACCAAAGGTGACCCCCCTCACTCTCAACCTTGAAAGGGATAGTTCCCACTTTATTAAAATGAATTTCGAAAGGGCCGCTCTGACAGCTGCATAATTAAATATTGGAGTGTCAGCGATAATTTATTCCACTCGCATGCGGTGGTCAGGTCCCTTTCACTAGAGGGTCAGCAGGCGCAGTGACAGAGGCAAGGAGACAAGGGACTCTGGCCCTTTGTCATTTGTGTAGCTCCAGTCCTAAAACTGGAGGCTCAAAAGGAAGAAAAAACTCAAAAGAAACAAAAACAAACCCTTACTTAAATACTTACACACACATAGACATACATATACACAGATACACATATACACACACATATACACATACACACACACATAAAACACAGACACACACATATACACACATATACACAGACACACAGCACACACGCAGACACACATAGACATACATACATATAGATACACAAATACACACACAGACACACACATACACACAGACACAGCACACATACAGACACACAGATACACACACACAGATACACATATATACACATACAGATACAAACACATAAAAATGCAGACACAGAGACACACATAGGCATACACACATATACACATATACACACACATATATACACACATACACACAGGCAGGCACACACACAGATATTCACACAAACCACAAACACACAGATACACACACATATACACACAAACACACACACACACATACATACATACACACACAGACACACATACATACATACATACATACACACTTATACACAAATATACAGACAGGCACATACACATACACACATATACGTAAAGACATACACATACATACATAGACATACACACACATATACACACAAACATACAAACATGCATACACACATATACACACACAGACACACATATACATACATACACACACATACATACATAGACATACACACACATACACCTATACACATAGTCTCTCTCTCTCTCTCTCTCTCTCTCACACACACACACACACACACACACACACACACACACACACACACACACACACACACACTCCATCCCAAACAGAAGTAGAGTATACATGCAGATAGACTGTTTTGATTCACCAGGCACAGCTCTCTAGTTCAAGAGTAAGACGCATTCTTTAAGAATAGGGAATAGTAAAATGTTGAGCACACACCTCTCACCTATATTTATATCAGATTATCCAGATGCCACAGATTTTCCCTAAGTCTCAGACATTCCACAAGCACCTCCCCTCAGGTGGTGTAGGTAACCAAGGCCATCCTGGATGAAAGAAGCGTGGGGCATCCCTGGATGTGAACCTTCTCCCGCAGTAGTTCTAAAGCTAAAGACTTCACTCTAGTTCCAACCCCCACCCCTGGCCCTGCCTCATGGGCCATCATAACAGGGTCAAGTTCATGTGTGAGCACCTGTGTTATGGAGAGACAGTTGCCTTTTTAAGCAGGTCTCCTGTAAACAGCATGGCTTTCAGAGCCAGACTTTGGATCTTTTCTTATGATTAATACAACTAAATTTCCCTCCCTGCAACCAGAGGCATGTTACTTCCTAAATGCCTATAAATACTATGAAAACAGAGCCAGAGCGAATTCAGCACAGACTCTTCTATTTGTTTATTCTTTGCAATGTCAGTGGTTTGCTTTGTTCTGGCTGGGGAGCAGTTGAGTTCGGTTCCTTCTTCAGCAACAATGAGTTACTAGCTCCTGGGGTTCATTGTCTGTAAGGCTGTGCCCACAGCAGTCCCACACAGAAGCACTGTGTTGGAGCACAGTCTATCATTTCTTATTTGACCCTGCCCTGTTTACTCCGGCAGGGTACAAGTGCCAGCCAAGCTCCGCTAGTCAGGGTATTACTTTGTCACAGGCAGGCTTGGCCACTCCGAGGCAGGCTGAACAAATTACATCTCTCAGTCGGTCGACGAACCAGCAACAGCGTTATAACTCAGTCTAAACACTGGTCCCTCTTCCATTACCTTCATAACCAAGGTCGTACTAATCAACTCAATTACCAGCCCTCTTGGACATTTCCATAATGTTTTCTGCTAGTTGCTCTCCTGTGAAAATTTCTGGGTCTAAGCAAATTAATGTCATTTTTATAACTATCTACATTTCAGGGACAGCGATCTCCTTCGAAGAGATGGCCTCCCCAGATGCTTAAAGGAGCTTTGCTTCCTAGGATACTATGGTGGCACATGGGAGATTTCCATAGAACACTCTCCCCCATGTTCATGGCGCAAACAAATCAACTTACTTTTTAGGAAAATACATTCTTGCAAACACATTGATAAGAGTTCCCTTCTGGAAGTGGGGTGCTATGTCCCCTTCCCACCTCCTTCCTCCACTGGACTCCTGATCGTAGCAAGCCAAGCATTTCAGCTTGCACTGTTCCAGCCCTGAACTTCACGAGATCAAGAGGACAGAATTTCATGATCCTTCCCCCATTGTGTTTTATGTCCTTATTTGTTCGTCTTATGTGTTTCTTTCCCACCCGTTCTCCCTCTGGGTCCCCTTCTCTTTGTTATAGAAATGCCAGGGTGACACAGGCCATTCTGGTTTCCACCAAGGGTTCAGAATCACACAGTATGAGCAGTAGTCCACATCTTCAGAATTCCCTTTATTTAAACTGCTTGGTAGGCTGTGCCTTGAAGATGTCAGATTGGCATGCCGGTTAACTGAAGTTCTGTAATTAAAAGCAACATACCCATTTAAAAACCAGCGACCTACCAAGGCAGGTGGAACCAGCTGACCTCTGGTATCTCTGACCTTTCACCTCCAGTGATGTTCCTGCTATTAAGCAGAAAGAAAAATGAGGTGTGCTGCCACATGCCTGGAATCCCATCACTTGAGAGATGGAGGCAGGAGGATCAGAATTTCAAGGTCATTCTTAGCTACAGAATGAGTCTGTGAAACCACGGGTCACACAGGCTTATAGTTAGTCAGTTCAGTGAATAAATTACTTTTGCCATACGTTCATTCTTTGTTTTTTTAAAAAAATTATTTTTATTTATGTGTCTATGTGTGCCTGTGTGTGAGTTTGTGCACAGGTGTGCAGGTAGCTGTGGAAGGCAGAAGAGGGGCTCCACAGATTCCCTGGAATGGGTGTTGTGAGTGGTTGCGAGCTCTGCCCTGTGGCAGTGCTGAAGACCAAACTGGGTCTTGTGAAGGCGTAAACAAGAACTCTGAACCATTGAGCCATCTCTCCAACACTGTGTTCATTCTTTAATGAACTTGGTGTTGTTTTGTTTTCTCTAAAAAACTCTTTAGCTAAGTACAGAATATAGACTAAATTCAACTTCATTGACATATTTTATTTCATTTAAAAAAAGGAAGTTGTGCCTCAAACATGACCAGATGCTGACTGTTCTACTTCCATGTGTCTACTGATAACCCCACCACTCCTTAGCATCTCTCCTGTGGTCAGTAGCTTCTCCTAAGGGCATTGACCTTGGTGGGAAGTGCATGGTTGTGGCAGAAGAGGGAGGTAGTCTGTGTACATGGGCACCTGGCTTGAGCTAACCACCTTGCTTCTGATGTCACACTTCTCATGGGCTCTGCGTGGGCTCATTCTCGATGCCTGTGTCATTGTCCAAGTTACTGAAGCCAATGAGGCAGGGATGAGATTCGAACTCAGAGTACAATGATTTCAACCCCCCTGTGTTTGTGAGCAAGGCTGTACAGAGATGCAATCCTAATACTAGGGAGTCTGGGCAGGAAGACTTACTTGAGGCCACTCTGGGCTACATAACTAGACCCTGCCCCACCTCCTCTTGTAGCAGACAGACAAGCAAAAACCCTTCTGGGTTTTAGTTATCTTTTCTATACATTTTAATTGATTCGGAATTTACACAGCACAGTTGTTTTAAAGTACACAGTTCTGAGGCCTTTAATGAATCCAAAGGTTTTGGGGCTTCCTTCTCTAGTTTTACAACCCTATTACCATTCCAGAAAGAAACACTTCATGCTCATTACAGAATTGCTCTCCATTCTCTTCTCCGTGCCCGTTTGTGTTCAGCCTCTCAGATTTACCTGTTCTGGGCATCATGGTTAGTATGAAATATGCGACTGTGTCTAGCTTCCTGTGGTTAGCATAATGTTTTGCAGATTCACTTAACAGGCAGGTATTAGCACTCCATTCTTTTTTAAGGCCGACTAATATTCCAGTGATTGGATGAACCACATTTGATTATCTCTGTATCCAATGATGGATAGTTTGTTTGCGTGCTCTCTCTCTCTCTCTTCCTCTCTCCCTCCCTTCTTCCTTTCTCTCTCTCTCTCTCTCTCTCTCTCTCTCTCTCTCTCTCTCTCTCTCTCTCTCATGGTTTTGGGCTATCCTGAATGACACTGCTGTAAACACTCCTCAACAAGTCTCTGTTTGGACCTGCATTTTCGTTTCTCTTGGGAATACACCTGCTGTAGAATTTCTGAATCTTATGTTAGCTCTACACTTTACTTCCCAAGAAGCTGCCAAACTGCTCTCCAGACTGGCTAAACAGTTTTACACGAAGCCTCGATTCTTGATACTTTTCTGTATTTTGTAGGCACTAGACTTGTTGTGTTCGTTTCTGCAGGTTAAGGAGAGTCACTTCAGTAGCTGTAATCAAACCCCAGGGACCTGCTCACCATGCATGCACCTCTGCAAGCAAAACAGCCACAGGCATCTCTTGTCCATGTTACTTCAGGCTCTCTCCCTCCCTGCCCACCCCACTCAAACTCCACAGTGCTGGGCAGTGGAGACTAAGGCCTTGAAAAGTGGAGAGGAGGTAGGGAATGATGATTAGACCTGTCCGGTGCTGGCTGGATTTCCCCTTCGTGCTGGGGCACAAGAAGTCCCTCCCATTGTGTGGAAGAGGAGGCTGACTCCTACCACTCATTCAGCTTTCCCACTGTTCCAGGATTGGCTCCCATCCCAGATGAGCCCAGGGTCAGCCTTCCTGTCCCACTGTCAACACCTTAACATTTACAAAACCATGTCTATGAAGCAACCCTTTAAAAAAGGGGAAATTTTCATTCTATAAACTACCAGGTTTTGACAGGTGACTGCCTATAAAAGGTTGTGATCTGGGCAACGGAACTGACTCTCTGGGTAAAGTAGGCTGAACCCTGGGGACCCGGATATGACCCCCAAGCCCCACAGCACTGGTGAAGAGAAAAGGAGCCTGCGGCTTGCTGGCTAGCCAGCCTAGCCTGCTTGGTGATTTCCACGCTAATAGGAGGCGCTGTCTCAAATATAAGGTACAAAGTTGCTGAGGCAATTAAACCTAAGACTGACCCTTAACCTCCACACCCATGTGCATGTAAATACATATCCAGCCATGTACACTTACACCAAGCACACGTTCCTGAATACACACACACACACACACACACACACATCTAGGCACACATCTATACACATCTACACATACATACACAAAAAGTACACATGCATACACACACCCTCCAAACACACATCTACGCATACATACATACATACATACATATGTGACTACACACATATCTACAGACACACATGCATGCACACGCATATGTGCACTCCTAATGCCAGAATTTGGAGACTGTAAGTGACCCAGAAGTGATATGCATGCGTATGGACAAAGCACAAACTTAACCATGTAGTAAACGTGATCCCCTTTCACCCTCACCTTGACTTACCCAAAGGTCAGAGCCCTGTGGCTCAGAAGAGGAAGCTGAGACACAGGTACTAAATTACACATGTGAGATATCCTGTAAGCTGCAGGATACGATACGATCCACGGTAGACTACAGTCTGATCCCAGCACATCAAATGTGATACTTGTCACTTGCCAGGTAGCACAGAATTCAGATCATGAAGTCCGACCTTTAAAGGCCTGTGACTGTGGGAGGTGTGGGGATTGTACAGAAGCCTTTTCCAACTCCATTTAAAACTAAGGAACACAGACAAGCTTAATAAAGAGTTTATCGTGCAAGCATGAGGACCCAAGTTCAAATCCCCAGGAACTCTGTAAAAGCCAAATGTGGTAGTACATGTTTGTAATCCCAATTACAATGGGAAGTAGAAGCATCCTCAGTGGTGCCCAAAAAAGATACTGTGCCAAACAGACTGGAAGACAAGGATTGACCCCTAGAGGCCTTCTGACCTTCACATGCATGCTGTGGCATTCGGACTCCTCCCTCCCCCACCCCCTCTCTCTTACACACACACACACACACACACACACACACACACACACACACACACACACACACACACACACACACACTGCAGTGGTTCCCAGAACCTGAACCTGCAAGACATCACCAAATACCATTGTTTATTGCCACTGCTCTTCTTTCTCCTCTCCCTCCTCCTCTCCCTCCTCCTCCCCCTCCTCCTCCACCACCTTCCCCTCCTGTCCCTCTCCTTCTTTTCCTTCTGTTTTTGAAACATGGTCTTACCATATGATCCTGGCTGGCCTAGAACTTGCTTTGTGGACCAGGCTGGCCTCAAGCTTGTTAAGATCCGCCCATCTTTGCCTCCCAAGGAGGGCTCGCATTAAGGGTATCAGCTCTCTGGATTCATAATAGCTAGGCTTGCAAGCGCCTCTTTCATTTCCTTTCACCACCCCTGGCTGTCCTCAGAAACCAAGGAGCCAGGCCAGAAGCAACATGTGAGGAGAAAAATCTGGAGTGTGTTTTGCCTGCATTATACAAACAAACAAACAAACAAACAAACAAACAAACAAACCATGTACATCTGAACAGTGAGGCGTCAGTCTGTCCAAGAACGCATGCGAATGGGTGTGGACCTGCTGAACAGGTGGCTGGAAAGACCCCACTCGTGGGTAAGATACCTGGTCAAAGTACAGGTCCCTGACAGAAATTGCCTTGCCTTCTGGACCCTCTCCCTGGCCATAGACTGTGAGAAGGGCCTAGCTGTCACTGCTGTCTTCCTGGGGATGCCTTAGAGCTGGCCTGGTGAGCATTTGGAACTAGGAATACAGATGAGGGAACTCCTTCTCTCTCCTGCACAGAGGTCCAAGACGGCTCTATTGAGTGGTATTCCAACACTTGGTACTCACTCCCAGGGTCATGCATTATCAGGGACAGGGACTCTCTTCCAAAAGGAGACATGAGAATGAGATCAGATAAGTAGAATCTCCTGTAATCCCTGCCCCTCCCCACCCCCACCCCCAACCACAGTTTCAGTTAGCCCCTTGTCCTTCAGTAACCCAATTCAACCATGGGCTCCCAGTGGGAGCAATTCTCTGCTGAATGGCATGTTTCCTTCACACATTTTCCCTGACCAGTGTTAGTTCATCCTGACACTCTTATTTCCGTTTTTTATGCACCGTAAACCAGAGACACAGGGAACCAGAGAGGTCGTGCGATTTGCCAATAGTCATCCAGCTAACAAGTGATAAAGTAGAAGTAGACCCAGAACTGGTTTCAGGAGTGCCCCACTCCTCCGCCTTCCCGATATATTTCTTTGGGAGGGACGTTGTATCGTTCAACTGACCACTTAACTTTATCTGCAGATGAGAACGGTACCAGCCTCCTAAGTCAACGAGCCCTATTCATTCCCTAAATAAATGTCAGATTAAGAAAATGTAATCTGACCATGAATCACTCCCTCAAAGGATTGCACAATTTCCATTGTAGAAGATAATTTTTTTTCTTTGAAAAATCAAACAGAAAACCAGAAGTTTTCACAATCAAGAATTTCTTCTTCCTTTATGGGAAAAGGTCTCCTTACGAAGCTTTGCAAGCTCATTCGAGGAGGTGTTTCTTGTTTTTTTTTTAAAATCTATCTTTCGGTTTCTTTCCAAATTTAGAAGAACAATTTATAATTCTGTAATTTGCAAGGTCATCCTTTTTCTTCCTTCTTTTCCCCCCTCCTGCTCTTCCCCTCTTCCTCCTTCCTCTCCTCCCCTCCTCCTTCCCCCTCCTCCTCATCCCCCCTCATCTCCCCTCCTCATCCCCCCTCCTTATCCCTCCTCCTCCTCCCCCCCTCCTTCCCCTCCTCCTTGTTCCCCCTCCTCCTCCTCTCCTTCCTCCTTCCCTCCTTCCTCCTCCCCTCCTTCCTCCTCCTCTTCCTCCTTCCCCTCCTCCTCATCC